>CM076927.1:11446015-11829333 GCA_039566165.1 Maruca vitrata | reverse complement strand
GTATTGATTTCCTTTCCAATGGCCGTATATTAGTTAACCAAACTCATGGTACAAAACTGAAAAGTTAATTAAGATTTTACAGTTCACCGCGTATGAACCATAAGCCATGTCAGAGGCCTACGGGTCTGACACCAGGTTGTTCATCAACCATACGATAAGAAGAAGCATGACCGTGGCGTGCGTTTAGAATTCACCAGAACAAAAAATATATGTACGTTACTGTTAATCTCGTTTGATCCCTGTGTTCGCGGCCGGTGCATCAAGAAGGACTATGTACATTGTAGCTATTTCACGGACCCTAGCTCGTTTTGTTTGGTCTTCCAGCCATTGGGATTGTTTTGTTGATTTATCGGGAAAATATATACATTTCATCTCTCATCGGTAATGTCGGATTGCCGTCTCACCGAGCTATGAGAGTAAGGCAAAAAACAACATATATGCACACTTACATATCCACACTCCCAAATACACATTAACATTACACACCTACACTAATACACTCACACACATAAATGGAAACATATTTCGTTCGTTTTTCTGATAATTGTATATAACTTTTTGTTGTTTTCTCCATTATTATAAAATTATGTATTAAGGAAGAGTGACTCCTCTTCTCACGATCATTCGACGCTTTAACGGCATAGAAGGAAAACATCGTGAGGAAACCTGCACGCCTACGAAGAAATTCTGAGGTTATTGTGTAGTCAGAGCATCAACCCGCACTTGGCCAGCGTGGTAACGATTAAGGCCGTATCACCCTAGTTTAGGGTAGGCCCATGCCCCAGAAATTGGGACGTATATGGGCTGACATGATGATGGTGATGATGATGATATCTTCTGGCATAGGTGCCGTGAATGGCACTTAATAGAAGAGGTCAACCTTAATCCAATTATAATGCCCAA
The DNA here is from genome assembly GCA_039566165.1 of Maruca vitrata. Classification (NCBI taxonomy): domain Eukaryota; kingdom Metazoa; phylum Arthropoda; class Insecta; order Lepidoptera; family Crambidae; genus Maruca; species Maruca vitrata. Next base: position 11,828,430 of record CM076927.1, on the reverse strand, counting down.
TTGGTAACAATAAATAAATTTTGATGTTTTTTTTTTAAATTTAAGTGTGCACCTGTGTTTGCAAGCCCGCTTGTGCATGATAATATGTCCTGCGTACTTACGCAGTGCAAGTGTACTCACATCCTGCTCACATCTTGCTCACTTCACATCAGTCACTAGACTGATCTCGATTGGGATCGATGTCTATGGCCGGAATCGGTCGGATGCTTTATTTTTATGTACAGTTCGACATCATTATTGGCCTCTCCAAATGCGCGCAACTGCCGCCTGTTCAGTTCGTCACTCAACCTGGCCATCCTTGCGAGGAAGCCATCCGCTTCCTCGCAAGTCCGGTGATGATGAGGAGGTAGATGTGAGAGCCATTCACTCCCCCGCAAGTCCGCTGATGATGACGAGCCATCATTGTAAGTCAGTTAGGAAAAAAAGCGTTGTCCCCTCCAGGGTGTGTGCACTAAGTTCGCAATAAATACTTATATTTTGACTAGCGTATATTTACGCTTACAATGTGTATTTACTTCTAGAAAGTAAAGTCTCTATAATAAAATTAAATATTCTCGATAAAATTTTAAATTGTGAAATATGTGAAATGCTGTGCTTCTTTGAATGGGAAATCAAAGAAAACATAACCCTAACTAAGTAGGTACTAGTTAGGGTTACGATTTCTTGTACTATGTTTTACAAAATTTTTACCTTTTACATAATTTTACTTGTATTACCTAAATATGTATGTATATCTAATGTACATTATATGTACAAACTATCACATTACTACTTCTTTGCATTGCAGAGTTGGGCGCAAATAGGCAGAACACGTTAGATTTGTACAATGTAGTGATAACAACAAAATGTCACCCTTCAAAATTGATAATCTTACAAAATGCATCTAACAAATCGATCTACATGGATGGAGGTGTGCGACAAAGACGTAGTCTGATCCCGGCATTAGCAGTCCGCTCACGGCGCCAATAGCTGCACTCAGACGACCCGGAATAAATACCCGGGGTATCTCGGTTCGATTCCCGGCCTCAACTATGTGTCCCAGCCCCGATAACTCGAATAGAGATCAAATCACGTGTTTATCCGAGATTCTAGGATTTCCGGCGGATATGTTTTGATATTCAAAGCGTATTTAAATTCTGATTATTTATTATTTATTCGAGCCGAGATATTTGTTGGGCGGGCTTGAATTATTTAGTTGAATGTACCTAGTTTTCGCTTTTACTAGATCAGTAACAGCTGATGATTATAATAGTTTTCCACTTGTGAACCTTTCTTGAGTTGGCTATGGCAGGTTTTTTCTTTTTTGCCAAGCGTTAATGCCGATCGTTTTTTTTCATATCGGCCTCGGTCAGTATTATCGCCCCAGTTTAGGATAGGTCCGTTGCCCCAGCAGTGGGGACGTATATGGAAACGCCAATGATGGTGATGACATGATGAAAATGTTATCTACTACCTAATTTATATGTTATATTTTCTAATTAAACTTGTTAGAAACACACGTTGTGCGTGAAAAATACTTACTTGATTAATAAAATTAAAAAAAGTTAACGCACTGGCTATGCATAATAGATTTGAGAAGCTGTGGTTTCACGTTGTGGCATCTGTCTAATACAAACAAAAATATTCTGTAATGTATAATTCTCACACAGTTGTTAAGCCACAAAGATACAAAGGTAAAGAGGCACCCGTTAATGGTAAGACCTTGGTTATTCTCATATCACTGTTGTAATCATTTAGAAATTCTATGGATCTTCATGAGTTCTGATTGATGGGATATCATTTCGCACTCTCTGGTGCTTTACAATCAGTTCTGGCATTAAATATTTATAAGCCCTCAACATTTTAATATCAAAAAGCTTCTGGATAAAGGCTCACATATTCTTTTGTATGAACCTTATTTCCATTGCCTTGGAAATGTAAGTGGTTAGTGTAATAAAACCTTTATAGATCTTAATTGTATACGAAGATGGATGTATAATTTTATTATGTTCTATTTAAAAGTGATTTTCGAGATTGTTCCTTTTATAATTGACACGGCTCATTGGATAGGATCTCGTACACAAACTGTCATGGGTTTCCTACAAAAGTGGTACATTGGCGGGGTTTGGAACTGGCGGCCTCTCGCATGGCAAGCAACGACCAACCACTCGGCCATCGACGCTTTCAAAAATTCGATTTCGAAATTTGATAACATAAGAATTTTCTACGTCTTAATTATTCAAAGCAGAAAAGAAAGAGAATAGAAATGCATTATTCACTTCTAAATTGGTTCTTCAACGTAGTTTAGGAATGACTTACATAAAGACTCTACGTAGAAAAATATTGTAGCCAACGGGAACCGTTTTATTTTTTTTCACGTTCAGTAGAAAGTTTCACATTTGTAGATACCTGAGTTATTGCAGGACGCTTAAACCTCCAATTTGTCAAAAAGATAAAAGGGAACGTGAGGGTATCTTTCAAGCAGCATTTGTCTTGAATACCATTACTGACGTCACATTTTGCATTAAAAATTGTACTTTGTACCAGGTTTAAAAGATATTTGAACTTCATATTATATTTTTTATAATTTATCCCTGGTATGTTTATCATAGGTTAACAAGGATTTTTTTATTTATAATTTGTATCAAACATTATCACGATGTCAGCAATGGATGACAAAAGGTGTATAAGGATAGCCGTTTTTCATATGTTCATTCCACAACGCCTTATTACTAATTTTCGTTCTTCATTAACTACACTTTACAATTACAAGATGTTTGAAAAAGATCTGATTTAAACAATTTTTGCAGAAATATTCCAACAAGAAAATTGCTCTTTCCGAGATGCATTGTCAATGCTAGGACATATTATTCTACCGCTGCAATTCTCAAATCTTTTTTAAACATCTTCATGATTTTCAGTTTTCCTTTTCCAAAAAGGAAAACTTTCGTGTACGATAGTATTACTAATGCTATATGTCTGTATGTAGTAGATTTTACTAACAACACGCTTACAAATATCAATGAAAAAGCATAGGGCGTTCGCCTATACAATACCGTATGTGAGTGCTTTCTCGGCGCTCTCTTCCAAAGAAAAACTTTCAATTCTATACAAAAAAAAAGCAAAGGACATTTTTGTAGATAATTTCTATAACAAATAATTTTTCTAATGACCTCAATTAACTTACAAGCAATAGATCGCAAGATATTCGCGAAAAACTGATTTTCGCGACCTTTTTGGAAACCCCTATAACTTCTTACGCCGGCACGATATGAATAAATCGATTTTTTCACACCTTTGCCATTACAATGCCGTAATAAAGGTGTGTACCAAAATTCATGCTCAATGCTAGTAATTTTTTCCGCCAGATTGGTGTTTAAGCCATAGAGCTAATTTGACTGGACTAGCCTGCTTATTTTCCTTTTCCTTTTTCTTTACCTTTCTCTTGAATCACTTTTCCTATTTAAAAAACCATATTAATATCCTTTTCTTAGTTTTATACATCTAAAAAGCATATGTATGCTTCTTATATCTTATATGCATGTGCGTGCATATAGACAGCGGGAAATGTAAAATACTCTGTAGTGATTTCCAACCCACTCGATTATAAATATCTTATCTTAGTATCCCATTACACCACAATATTTTTAAGTTATTTAAAGCGAACAACTAATTAATTGGAAACGAAAAGTGCCTCTCGGAAAATTTAAGACGTTTTCTCTATTAGAAAGTCTTAATAGGGGACTATAATTTAGCAATTTCCACTCGGTCCTCTCCGGGTTACAACGGAATTCTAACAGCAATAGATTGCGTTACAACGGGTGATCTAAGTTAGATATCTGCATAGGAAAATAATGTCCGCGTAATTATTGTTTCGCGCTGAATCCTGAGATGAGTTGAAAATCAAAATGAATTTCCGATTGTATACTCCGTAGCTCGCATTTATACAACCGTGGTCGAGGCTATGAATAAATTTCCGAGTTCGTTACAGCATTAGGAGGATTGGCTGTGACTTGGTAGGAAATGAGCTTGCAGGCTTCCGATGCAAATTATTTTATAGACTGACACCAGCGCCTGTTGCTTGACAAGACTGAGCAAAGCTTCACCGTGAAATTCCTTCCCATAGATTTTATGTTAAAGTTATTAAATGGAGATGCAATTTGTGCGATCCGATTGAGAAATTCAATCTCACTCGTTTGTTCTTTCTACTATTTCTTGTTGAGACGTAGCAAAGTCACTTGAACTGTTTGAACAGGTTCTATTAACTATGTTTTTTCAATGTTAGTTGTAGTTGTCAATGTCATTAAAAAAATAATTTTTAAGGTTCCGATAGCTAAATGTTTAAAAATCTGATGGACCCTTATATGATTCGTCATGTCCATCCGTCTGTCTGTCTGTGCGTCCGTATGTCACAGCCATTTTTTTCCGAAACTTTAAGAGCTAATATACTGTTGAAACTAGTAGGTATATTGTATTTTAGAGAAAAATAATGAAAAAACTAATAAAATAAAAATTCATGATGTACATTACTGTAAAAAGAAAACTACAGATGAAAATTGTTTTGAACGAGATCTAGTAGGTAAGTAGTTTTTTTAATACCTCGCAAATCGTAAACCGTTTAATGCCGCGTAATCTTTCATACAAATAAACTTAAATAGGGAAAAAGGCCTTCGCGAATTTCTATGAACTCAATGATACGAAACCTCTTTTGTGCTCGCGGGATCTCCTAACATATAGGTATTTGTACTTAAAAGGAGATCCCAGCCACTAGTTAAGTATTAATAGCGAAGTATATTAAGATACTGAATAAAATATTTTCATTTTCTATTTTATTGCGTGAGTCCGTCACGCAATTGGCCGATTTTTATGCAAGCGGGGCTCAACTTCAAAGGTTGTATCAGTCTTATTTCTCGGTATTAGTTATTCATATAGTTTTTTTTTTAATATTATTTTTAACAATGTTGTTAAATAACGGCAATCCATTATATGCAAAGTATCAAACATTCTTATGTATTTGCCATTGTGATCAATTATGAATAATTAATATTAGCAATTCTTGTTATTTTTTTTTTTTTTTTTTTTTTTTTTTTTATTATTTTAATCATCAAAGATAAATATTAGGGTATATTGAGTTAACTAAAAATGGAATTCTGGGACAATTAGCCTTCTACGTTGAAACACATATTTGATCTGAAAGATACCAACTCTGTTCATGGTTCAGGATGATATCTTGATACAAAAAATATAAACGTTGAAACAAAATTGAATCGCGTACCATGATTGGTGTAACTCAGTTTCACAAGTTGGGCAGAGGGATGGCAACTGCAATTTGCTACTTCATTAAAACACACGTATATTTTTGTATAGTGGAAAGATTTTCATCGTGCACTCGGTTGTCATCGAAATCCTAGTTCACTCCCATTGTTAGTGATGCCATCATTTTTAGCCTAAGCTTCCAACTTAATCCAGAAATGTCGGTTCGTCTTTTGGAGTGGTAGGTTTTGTAGTAGTTACATCAGTACTTTGTCCTCAGAGGCGGTTATCCCTGCTTCAGTGACAGGACTGGTACCGTTTTGACTAATAGCTGTAGTCCACGTCGACTGCTCCGTGGTGTGGTTCCGTTGCCGTTATTTTCATAGGAGTCCCAGTTGTCCAAGTTGTGTTTGTAGAGACTTGTTGTGCTACTAGCATTATTGCCACTTGTTGTACCTTTCATGTTGAAAGGATCTGGACTCAATGTACTGTTATCGTTATTTCCATTTGTAAAGTACCCCATGTTGATAGATCTGGACTTAGTGTACTATTATCGTTGGTGCCATTTAATTTGTTGTGCCCCATGTTGTAAGAACTCAGGGCTTAATGTGCTATATCGTTATTGCCACTTCGTAGTACCCTACGGCCACGTTGTAAGCTCAGGGCTTAATGTGCTGTTATCGTTATTTCCATTTGTAGTAGCCCAGGTTGACAGATCTGGACTCAGTGTACTATTATTATCGTTGGTGCTATTTGTTGTTGATGCCCTTACGGCCACGTTGTTCAGTTCAGGCGGTAGTGTACTGCTATCGTGCCAGATGTTGTACCCCATGGTTGGATTAGATCTGGACTCAGTGTACTATTATCGTTGGTGCCATTTGTTGTTGTGCCCCACGTTGTAAGCTCAGGACAGATATGTGCTACTATCGTTATTGCCATTTCGTAGCATACTCCACGTAGTAGGATCTGGACTCTGTCTACTATTATCGTTGGTCCCATTTGTTGTTGTACCCCACGTTGTAAGCTCAGGGCTTGATGTACTATTTTCGTTATTTCCATTTGTCGTACCCCATGTTGATAGGTCTGGACTCAGTGTAACGCTATTATTATCGTTGCGTGCTATTTGTTGTCGTACTACGGCCACGTTGTAAGTTCAGGGCTAAGTGTACTGTTATCGTTACTTCCATTTGTTGTACCCCATGTTGATATAGATCTTGGACTCAGTGTACTATTATAGTTGCCATAATTTATTGTTGTTCCCACGTTGTAAGCTCAGGAGCTCGGTGTACTGTTATCGTTATTATCATTTGTTGTGCTTCCACGTTGTAAAGCTCAGGGCTTAATGTACTATTATCGTTGTTGCCATGTTTCTTGAAGTACCCCACGACCATTACGTTGTAAGCTCAGGACTTAATGTGCTACTACATCGTTATTGCCACTTGTAGTACCCTCACGGCCATGTTGTAAGCTCAGTGGGCTTACCAATGTACTGTTATCGTTATTTCCATTTGTGGTACCCCAGGTTGTAAGCTCAGGGCTCGGTGTACTGTTATTGTTATTGCCATTTGTTGTACCCCATGTTGATAGATCTGGACTCAGTGTACTATTATCGTTGTTGCCATTAGTTGTTAGAAATGCCCCACGTTGTAAGCTCAGGGCTCAGTGTACTGTTATCGTTATTGCCATTTGTTGTGCCCCACGTTGTAAGATCTAACGACTCTGTGTAATGTTATCGTTGTTGCCATTTGTTGTTGTGCCCCACGGCCACGTTGTAAGCTCAGGGCTTGGTGTACTGTTATCGTTATTGTCAGGGGCTCCAGTGTACTGTTATCGTTATTGCATACATTTGTTGTACTTGCCACGTTGTAAGATCTGGACTCTGTGTACTAAGTTATCGTTATTGCCATGTTTGTAGTATCCCACGGCCACGTTGCTTAAGCTTCAGGACTTAATGTACTATTATCGTTGGTGCCATTTGTTGTTGTACCCTATGTTGTTAGCTGTAAGGTTTCGGTGTACTGTTATCGTTATTGAACAACATTTGTTGTACCCTATGTTGTAAGCTCAGGGCTTACAATGATGTTTCGTTCATTTACGTTGTTGCCACTGGTTGGTTACCCAAGTTGAAATGTCAGAGCTCGATGTTATATCTTCAACTTCCACAGCTTCAGTCGTTCCTAGGTCGACCACTGTTGTGTAAAGCCTTCGTAGTAAGGTTGACAATCTTAGTTCGTCCATTGAATTTGGTATGTACCGGAATGAATCCACTAGCAATTTTGAATTTTCCGGAAGCCATGCCCAATAGTATTATCTGTACAATAGAAATATAATAGAAATATAATCAAAGCTGTTACTGGGTCTTAGCGTTATGAAAATTTGACTTAAAAAGGATAAATCGCAAAATAATTGAAAAAGATAAGAAAATGTCAACATTACAAATCCTAGATTACATAAAAATGCTGTGCATGATGATTTGGTTAGATTATATCGTGGATTATTGTACATGGATCCGTTAATCCAAAAGTATAGTTTTGATTATGATTAAATTTTAATAATCGATAATGCGTCGATTATTAGGAAGATATCACGTTGATAAATTATAACGTGAATAGAATTATCGGAATGATAATCAATTTCCTGATTGACATATTTTAAACCACGACCAATAGGTAGCATTAATGATAATTTGATTTCCTAATCTGGAGGAATTACACTGGGATAAGCGGAAACTACATGTCACATTAATAGTCAAGAGGGGAATGCCCAAAAAATGCCTGACATAGATACAAACTATCATTAGGCTCTAAAATCTATTTAAGAACAAACACAAATTTACAATATGTTTTAGTCAATGTAAAACTAGAACAAAGTATAGTTTGAACATGGATTTTAATACAGTATTTGATTATGATTCGGTGTACATGGTGTTGTAAGTTAATTAAAATTACAAATTCTTAGTTATGAAGTTCGTTCGTTATGTAGTTCCTTCTTTGTTTTTAATATTTTTTTATTAATCTAAACCTCCGTAGAATTTTAAATAAAATATGTGAAAGATCTACAAAATAATAATAGCATTAATAAATCTACCTAGCTGTATACTAAAAATTTTCTTTTTCTGTAACTGACATTAACAGTTTTAAAATTTAAGTAGGGATGTCATTCAAATTCTTTCTTTCTTCGTCTCATTAAAATTTATTTTTATAATTGGATTACAATTTTTGCTTATTACGTACGATTTGGATTTTTTACGTTAAGTTTTGTTTTGGATTTCCAATGAGGATTGAACGCGTGTGAAGAGGATTCACTAGGTATTGGCATAATACGTAGGCGTGAAGGAGTCCAACTGCAGGAGATGATTGAAGTTATTTTTGACGTGACGATTGACAGACATGTCAATATTCACCAATAATAATCCAGTTGGACCTCACGCTTACGTATTGGCACCTTGTAATAATTCTCTTGATACGCAAATAGTGAGTGTTCGTGGTTATCAAATTAAATGTTATGGATTTTTGATGAGCTAAGGTACAAATTCTTCAGTGTAAATTTCTTTCTTTGTCCATCTCAAACAACAGGAATTCGGCCTTTGAATATTAATAATTCTCATTATCTTTTTTGCTTACTTAATACATGATAATTACTTCACTTCTTTGTATAGATTCAAGGACTTGAATACTTAATACCTAAAAAAATTGTAATACCCGTATAATCTGGGAGATTGAACCGATTTATAAAATATTTTTTGTACGTGATAATTATAGACTGTCTTACTTTCCGGAATTCGACTATGGTCGTGAGAGTTCCTCAAACTTGGGCAGGTAGCCAATACAATCTCATCGAAACTTGCTCGTTCCGGAAAAACTCGAAAACGCCTCGAATCCTGACGAGATTGTACTTGCCGTGCTCTGACTGGGTTTATGTATGTATTGTATGTAATGTAAGGGCTCATCATTCATCAGCCCTTATACGTCCACACTGCTGGGGCACGGCCCTAACCTAAACTAATTAACGTATTCGTTAAGTTTATGGTGGCCGTCAAATGCTGATTCAATATTCTTTATCCGATATCCAAATTTTTTTTTATAATAGTGCAAACAAGATGGCCTCATTCCACCTGATGGTAAGCGGTTGTGAGATCCCAAGTAAATGAGGTCGACAGGCACAATACATCATTTGAGCCTGTCGCACTCACCCTGAAAGGACGCCTGCTTAAATGCTGTTTGACGCTCCCGCCTGAAGAAATATTATATTCGAAATTTTTAAGGCAGTAAATAAATAAGAAAAATAGAATCACATAATTCAATTGAGAAACGAGTAGTACATTAGTTTATAGTTACTGTGTGAATTCATGACATGCATAAATAATATCTACGTCAAACTTGTTTTTAAATTAATAAACCGTGAAGGATATATAGTGGTTGTTCTCCCGTAGCATAACGGAGTAAATCGTTATGCCCTTAAGTGCTACTATCATGCTAGTTGAATTTCGTGAACAAAACAAACAAAATAATGTTGAACAACTGTATGTAACCATATTTTTAGCTAACAAAATGATTACATTTCATTTCTCAAAAAACGAAGCATTGATAGCTCTTTTTAGGTGATTTGAGGTAATCAGGTACCTACTGCTTGCCGCATGAAATTTATGATTAAAGCTAAAGAAACTCTACGCCCAAAGTAATAAAGCGGTTTTTGGCGTGCTTTTCGAGCGTTGCTTTCACCCCTTTCGTAAAACCGATATTTATTAATTAGAATAAAAAAAACTGCAAATATCTTTTTACTACTGTAAAGAATGAGATTTTACTGCAAGGAAAATAAAACACGAAAATTAATGTAATGGTATAGCAAAATACGGTGTATTAATAAATCAGTAATTACTAGCACTCTGTGACCATCATATATGGACTGTGGGCAAATACAATATTTTCTGAATGTGAATGTTTTTCAAGGCTACTTTTATTTGGGTACTTAAGTACTTAAATATTATTATGCTTGCTTTGTTCCCCAATTAATTTAAATAAAAAAATATTTAAATGAGTCTAGCCAAAAATTCTCAAATTAAACATTTAAAAAAATCAGATTGGCTCAAAAATTACAAAGGAACATCCCGAGAGAGATGTATCCAAAAATCACTGTTTTAGCTAACCTGTATAATTACTCACTTGGATAAAAGATAACCGTTAAAATTGTCTAGATTTATTTATAGCTGAAGTAAAAGCGTTTGTTCATTTACAATTACCAGATCACTAGACCCCATTATCGTCCTAGTTTAGGGTAGGCCCGTGTCCGCAGCAGTGGGGACGTAATATGGAGCTGGTGGATGATGATAACTTACAAGGCCTAATAATAGCCCCAGTTTTGGGTAGGCTCGTGTGTATTGTATTCTGAAGTAAATGTTATACTATACACCGTGAAATTTTAGTGGTTGTTTTCCATTGGCAGAATGATCATTGCCTTAAGTAATACAAACAGATCATGCAGCAATTATTCCTCGAAACAAAAAAAATTTTTTTTTTAATTTTTGAAATAATAATTTTTCGCAACTCGAAAACGAGAGAAGCTATCGTTTTTTATAAGATGTGAAGTAATCAGGTACTGCTTGCCGCATGAAATCGATGCCAAAGCTAAAGAAGCTCGACGCCCTAAGTCATAAAGCGGCTCCGAACGTGCTTTCGGGCTTCGGTTAAACCTTTCGTAATACCGGCATTTATTGATTTTAACAAAAAGGAACTGCACAAATCTATTGTACTACTGAGATAGATTAATTCTTACTGCGGGAAAACAACCACTAAAATTTCACGGTGTATACCTACTGGTGACCCGCCCTCTTTCTTTATTCCCTACTGAAATTCGGGCGTTGCTTCTGCTCATATTTTTTAGACGCCGGATCAGTATAACGATGATTTATACTCACATAAGCGTCGACACAGTCTTCAGAAGCGGTCGACATTGCCGTCAGCCTTAGGGTAAACCAGCCGTCAGCTTGACCCGACAAGATGTGAACCCCGTTGAAATAGTAAAATCAGGTCCATCGTGAGTTTTTCTGGTGAGGCCATTGCCATTACGACTTGGTTCTGACACTGAACCGCTCTCCATGTAAATAGTGACTTCCCTAAATCGCACCATTTGCCTTCATGGGAATAATATGAAATGACGTTGCACAACTCATCTGGGTCGCTGAGGATTGATGAAGCTTTGGTGCTTTGTACGTGGGGTGGATCAAGGTCAAGCTGCTGGAGTAGTTGCCGTTAAGCAGCCATGGGAGCCATAGAAGGTGCACAGAACCCTTCCTGCGATCCAAACAGCTTGATCGAAGTCCTCGAAGCGAAGTATGCTTGATACATTGAGGTCACACGATACTCCACCGATCGCTAAACTTACCATAAGTTTTCACAGTGCACTTTACCCCCCCATTTTAATGCACGTGCCGGATTGAGACGATGTTGAGTGCGGTTTTTGGTCTTAAGCTTGCTTTTTATAAAGCGTTGAACCTAAGCTACATTTACTTTATCAGACAAAACTTCACCATACAACGCAGAGTAGGATGCGTGGATAAAGATTATATTCCTAGTAACATATCCATTTTGATTGAATGAATACAATGCTATATTAATGAATTACGCTTTCGATAGTAAGTAATGTTGGTGAAACTTGCACTAGTGACACAGATATTTATTCATAAGTAAAACTTTCTACAACTTTGACCACCACATACATTTCTAGACTGCATTTGACTAATCGAATTATTGTTTGAAATATCTATGATTGGTTTTAGAAGTAATTCAATCATAAGATCATTTAATCTCAAAGTAGGTATAGCTGTGAGTGTACCCTAATTAAAGTTCAATTTGTTAAAGCCGCTATTTTAATAGTGCCCTTGATTATTTGAGATATAATAGCATATAATATTACATAAAAGATGATGCACATTACTTTTCAAAAGATAAATATTTAAATGAGTCAAGTCAGAAATTCTCCAAATACAAAACATTTAAAAAAATCAGAGCTCAAAAACATAAAAAAAAAACGATTTTGGATTTATACAAAAAATATTTTTTAGTGTATGTTCGAGCCATTCTATCACTATATAGTATAAAACAAAGTCGCCTTTTCTGTCCCTATATCCCTATAGGCGCTTAAATCTTTAAAACTACGCAACGGATTTTAATGCGGTATTTTCCAATAGATAGAGTGATCCAAGAGGAAGGTATCTATGTAAAATTTACCCGAAGCGTAGCGCTGGAAGGCGGGTCCACTAGTAGTTAATATGATTTACAGACTCAGATAAAAAGATAACCCGTTTATGTCTAGAATTTATTTATAGCCATGTTAAAAGCGTTGGTACTTTTACAGTATAACTTGAGGTGTAGTGGTGTGACACACCTCCCCATACATGTTCCTATGTATGGGGAGGTGTGTAATCCCAATACTATATATTGACTTACATTCTACTTTATATAGTCCTTAACCTACCTAGGTTAAGGACTATATAAAGGCGAGAATGTGAAGTCAGCAATATACACATCAAGCTGTGAAGTCATCTTTTATTGACGTCCCCCCGGTCCCCATCCTTACAGAGGGCCTTATTTGGAGGCCCTAGTTTAGAGAGTAGGCCTGTGCCCCAGCGGTGGGGACGTATATAGGCTGATGATGATGATGATGAAAACTAAGGCCTTATAGCCCTAGTTTTTGCGTACACCTCATATCTAGTTAAAAACGGACGACAAAGATCCGATGCGTAATTTTAAATGACATGATAATGATGTAGCGACAGGAAAGCGACTTTGTTGTATACGACACTAGTGACTCCCTCCCTCGCTTGTCCGTCTCGGGTATATATTTTGCACAACTGCCTCGTTGGTCTATTGGTGCAGAAAGTGCTGCGTTAGGACCGAGTGGTTACGAGTCCGGGGTCGGGCAAAAATTTGTGTGTGAGTTTTTCTGTACCATTAAATTAATCAGCCCGGACTTAGGAAGTTGGCGGTTGAACGCCCGTGCCTCGGAAATCCACACGTTACAGGCGGTAGTCCATAGCGCCCGATCTCTCATCGGTCATGTCGGATTGACCGTCTCACCGAATTATATGAGGTTAAAGCGAACAGAGAGTGCACTTATGTTTGCGGCGCACACTTGTCCCACTGGCTAATCATGTCCTGCGCACTTGGCTGATCTTAATTGAGATCAGCCGCCATGGCTGAAGAAATCGGTCGGAGGCCTTATTTTTTGCATGAAGAAACCGTCCTCTGAAAGGTCCCTTTAACTGTTAAAAAAAGCGGCATAAAAATCGGTTGCGTAGTTTTTAAGATTTAAGCATACATAGGGATAGATCGTTCATTAAGACGTGGGAAACGACTTTGCTTTATACTATGTAGTGATTTTAAATAATGTAAGGATGGCCGACAAGTGACTCATTAGAAAGGATTCTTATCAACACAATGTTCAGACATACTCATATCCAAATCAGATTGCCGTTTTAATGATAACGTCTTCGCGAACACCAAAAAGTACCTACTGACTGTAAAAAGGGTGAAGTAAACAATGCCAAATGAAGATGACACAAATGAAATGAAATAGTTTGTTCTGCAAATAGATTTACATGATATACTTTTGCACGTCAAGTTATCAATAAATTAATTACAGCTTTGTAAGTGACATTGTGTGATATTAGATTAGTCAATATATCATCAGAAATAGGGGTAAGGTTACCTGAAAATTGGGACAGAGTGGCACCAAGCTGAAAATTGGGAACACTATTACAAAATAATCCATCAAAATCGAACATCGACCGATGTTATTGCAAAAAAAAAAAACAAATGTTTTTCTTCTGTTTCCATACGTTTTCTGAGAAAATTGCTGGTGTATTATAATTATTAAAATATACAAACTATGAGTTATCCCGGAAGCTACGAAATATTAATCAAACAGCGGCTTTAGTGAGAGAGAACGAACGAACTACTTTATTGTCCATCATACATTCGATACAGATGCTGTACAATTACACCATAGATTCATTATTTTGATACAGTAATAACACGTAAGATTTTCCTTCACAAGTGCAGATTAATGCCCGAACGAACCCATAGCTTTATAAACCCAACTATATTGGTCCAATATTGTAAGGTCTTATTTCAGCAGGAGGTAGCAGAACTCTTATAAAAGTCAATTTAGTTAAAATCGGATCTTGCCTCCTGCATTCGAGTAGTGTTGAGAGCAATGTGATTTTCTGTTATTAAGTGACGATCAGAAATTTCTCAGAAAGTTAAAACATTATTGGAAATAACTAAGCTATTTGCTTGTTCCGGAGATCACTTTCATTTGTTTTTCAGGTGGAAATATTAATTTGTTTTTTAATGCCTATTTTAATTTTTAAGGTAATTGTATTTTTAGTTAATATGCTATTAAAATGATTATGAAATGTATTTTTAATTTTAAATATATAATTAATAATTTAATATTCCATAAGCCTATTGTAATGAACTGTACATGATGATATAAGTTTTGGGAATCTACTGTAGAGAAACTATCACAAAAGGAGTGCTTTTTTATTTTTTATTTAGGTAATGGTAATAATTTAATCAAATTACCGATTCTTTGTACCTACTTAATATTTGTGGTGAAACAATTTTACCCTAACTTATGATATGATTTAACTTCAAGTGCCATTAAAATCTGAAGAAATACGTATTTACCTTTACAAATAACTCTTCCGAACCCTTTACGTTCGGAAATTCTGTTCTGTATTTTTCTCGGAAAGCTACCGGGGTGTTATCACGAGTATTGTTACTTTTCCTGTGATCTGATATTACGTGAATTATCACACGGTACGTTCGCCTCCCTACTCGGGAACCTTGCGGTATCCTACAGGATGATTTCAATTCTAGATAAGTAGATTTGGTTTCCATATATTTTTTTATTATTAATGGCAGTTTGATTTTGGAATCCAATTGAAACTTCGTAAGGGCAGTTCCGGAGTGGAAAAGTTTTACTCTTTAGTAGTTCTAGGTTTTTTTTAATATGAGGATTTGATAAATGGAAATAGATGTACGTAGATATAATTTGTTTTGCTTGAGAACGCTATGTTATTAATCATAACAGATTCGTAACAACTTATGTTCGTGTTTTACCTTTTTTGCTGACAGATCATTGCAATAAAACAAAAATATTGTAAAAGTACAATGTTTTTTTGAAAAATGAATGAAAAAATAAAGAACATTTAAATAAATAAATAATGACTTAGATTATCAGCTGTATGTATAAATTAAAATACCTAATGATATGTACATACAAAATGATATTTCAATTAAATTTTAAATCATACACTACCATTTTGACGCCTATAGTCGAAATTCTATAATATCTATCTGCTCAAATTCACGAGTGACAGTCTAAGGTAAATTTAATATCAGTCAGACTTCAATTATATGCTATTCATATTCAAATTATTCGTAGACGAAGAACTAGGTAAGTTCAGTAGACTGAGTTTCAGAATGATATCTTATGCCATACTTGCTCTTACATGTAAAAATCTGTAGAGACTTAGAGAGTCATTTATATATCAAAATAACCGGTCAAGTGAGAATCGGAATTGCTCACCGTGGCTCGGAGGAACAGTGGTTAGTGAACCTAGCTTTGGTTCCAAGAGTAGGTTCGATTCCCACCCGGGACAAACATTCATGACTGTGATGAATTTGTTTGTTCCGTGTCTGGGTGTGAATATGTATTTAAGTACATACATACAAAAAAGCACGCCTTATTCCCAGAGCGGTAGGCACAGATCACTCCCTGCCATGTGCTACGGTTCTGATACACCACTTTCGCTTCTTCGACATCCATCAACATCTTCGTGCACGCTTGTCGATGACGGGTACTTTTGATTTGACCTCTCGTTATGTAGTATTTAAATACATTTTAAAAATATTTATTAATGCATATCAGTCCCTTACGCTCAAAGTACAAGCGCTGGTTAGTTGGGGTCAGATGGCCGTGTGTGGAGATGTTTCAAATATGTATAAAAAAAGATCCTTTATACTTGTACGCAAATAACGTGTGTCACAAAATATAGTTTTTGGGCCAAATAAGTAGGTTTTCGGGTGTTTGCGCTGTAAAATTTCAAGCCACGTGGAGTGACGATCTGCGCAAGGCGGCTCGTAGAAGCTATCATCGTAAGTCAGTTAGAAAAAACATACATACATACATATGATCACGCCTTTTTCCTAGAGGGGTAGGCAGGGATCACTTCCAGCAATCCACTTTTCACCTCTGTGGGAAACGTGACGTGACGGGTTGTGGACCACGTCGCCGCCAATCTGCCTTGTGCATTGTTTTAACAAGGTCGTTGCGTTCCCACGAGTAGCAAGGATATATTATGACGGGGGAAGGAAAAGGGGAAGATGGAGAACATTGAAGATATTTGCCGGAAGTCATTGCGGTTGTGACAGTAAATAATATGCTCGTACCCGTAAACTTTCACCGTTTGTACTTGATGTTCGATGTCAAATCAAATTACCATTCAATTAATTCGTCTGTATCATTAATTACATATTTAATCAGACTATAATAATATCTATCTCAATAAATATTAATATTCTTTAAACGCTTAGAGATGCTATCTGATGGAGGTATGTTAATTACAGATAATGTTTATTATGATTTAATTAGCTGAGTCATAACTAGTCATTTGGTAAGAACATCACATGATATTTTCTACGTAAATAGGAAATTCCTTGATTTTATCCTCATGAACTGAAGTAATAAAAAATAGATTAGAGACTTCAAAGACCCACCGTTTTTCAAGGTTCTGTAGTAAATAAGGAACCCTTATAGTTTCGCCATGTCCGTCTGTCCGCGGCTTAGCTCCAAAACTATTCATCATCATCATCATCAGCCCATACCTGTCCACTGCTGGACATAGGCCTCTCCAAATGCACGCCACTTCTCTCTATCCTCGACCACTCGCATCCAGCTCCTACCAGCCGTCCTGCGCAGATCGTCACACCACCTGGCCTGCAGGCGTCTTACACTACGTTTGCCAAGTCCAGCGGTTGTCGGTTCTACAGCTGATGTGGCCAGCCCACTGCCACTTCAACTTGCTAATTGCGATGACCTATGTCGATGACTTTGGTTCTCTGACGGATCGCCTAATTTCTGATTCAAAAACTATTAGTGCTCTATAACTGGAATTTGAATTGATCACGCTAACAAAGTGGTGAAGTACAATATTAAAAAAAATACAAAAAATGTTTACTTACGGTACCACCCCTACACGTGAAGTGGGGATGAAAAATGTTTCCAAAGTGTGGGGAGTAGTTGGATAGGTCTTTCGAAAACATTAGGGTAGTCGTAAAACGGTTTTATGATTGAGTGAACCGTTTGAGAAATATTAGGCTTTTAAGTACTTACTAAATTTCGTTAGAGTAAGCCCCCCCCACCTCTTAAAAATTAAACGGTTATTATTAGAAATTCAAGCGTCACGGCAGTAGGTAGTACCTGTATAAATCGAAGTTAAGAGGAAAACTATCACACCCAAGTTTGTGGTACAAGTTTATGAATTATGATGTTAAAAAGATTTTTTTGTTTGCAAAAACTATTTTCTTCCACGGAACCATTCACACGCGAGTTCGACTCGCACTTGGCCAGTTTTTCCTATTAAATTTTTTTCTGGTATAGTAAATTTGGAGTTATCATCATCAGCCCATATACGACACGTTCACACTGCTGGGACCTACCCGACGGCGATAAGGACTTAGTCAAGTTAGTCAGATAGTAGAGTGGCTTTAGTAAGTTATAAAAGTAGTTGTATAGAATGTTACATTAGTTCAATGAACATTAGTTCAATAAACATTAGTTCAATTTAATCAACTGCCTCGTTGGTCAATTGGTGGTAAGCGCTGCGTAAGGACCATGAGGTCGAATTCGCAGTCGGGCAAAATTTGTGTGAGTTTTTCTGTATATAAATTATTGGGCTGAATAGCCCGAAGTGTCCCCGGAGTTAGGAAGTTAGCGGTTGCACGCCCGTGCCTTGGAAATCATGTTGAGCCGATGGTCCTGACCGCGATCTCACCCCGGTCATGTCGGATTGCCGTCTTACCGAACTATAAGAGTAAGGGAACAAAGAGTGCACTCGTGTTTGCGCGCACACTTGTGCATATGTCCTGCGCACTAGCTGACTTGCGATCAGCTGCCATGACCGAAATAGGTCGGACGCCTTATATATTTTATACTTTTTAAAAAATCCATCCTTATACCAATGTGTTTTCATACTTGCAGTTCATTATGTAGTACATACGTTAACTCTCTAATGATTAAGGATAACATCATGAAAAGGCCTTCACACCTTTGAAGAAATTCTAAGGTTGTGTGAAATCAACCAACCTGCACTTACGTAGGCTTGGTCGCTCTAGTAACGGGTAGACTAGAATCTTGAAGAAATTTAAATATTGACGCTTCTTTAAGGTTCAGTATACGAAATGTGCCAATATATATTTTATAGAAGGATGTGATGAAAATAAAAAGACACTTCATACAATTGTAAATTGTACTAAGTATGTCTGATGCGTGTATTTAGTTTTTAACGGTTAGAACTATCCGCTCCCCTGCAAGTCCGGTGGTAATGACGAGGCTACTGCAAGCCGTCATCGTATGTCAGTTAGGAAAAAAAATGTTTGTACCTAGTATGTAGGCAATGAGTAGGAACCCATTTTAATCCGCTTTCACCTAACCATGAAAAGACAAACCAAAAGCCCTTTCGGATACCAAAACCGACTCCCAATTACCGCTACAAGTATTATGGCAATAAATCTTACCGGACTATTGCGACAGAAACAAAACAATTTTAACCCGCGTTGACCACACTTAGGTACGACAGCACCATAAAACTACCCTGACCTCATGCCCGAAATTTAATGAAACAAAGGATTTCTTGCGCCCCCTGGTAAAATATGGTCGAATAAAGTACTGTAGACAAGAAAGAAAAGTTACTGCTCCTAAAGGGGCCTCGGGAGTGGCGTCACAGCAGATTTTATTACTGGGAACACAAAAGGACAGTCGCCGTGTTACTCTTTGGGGAAACGGGAAGACAAAAAATGGCCGCCAAGAAAAATGTGCGATAGTGGCGCGCTCGCGGTTCGGTTTTGTTTTTTTTTTTCTAATTCATTTTTCGGCGATGGATTGCGTACTCTTGGACACGATTCGCATTTGTTTTACGTTTTGTTGACACATTTTGTGTTTTATATATTCTTGTGTACCTATACCTACTAATGTTGATTCTGATTGCCGTATCTGACACGCGTGCTTAATGCGATGACGATTGTCGCTTTCAATGTAAGATACAAAATAAATTAGATAACTGATAACATAGATAGTGACTTGAAACTGTTCTTTAAATAAGTATGATTACATATATTGTTTTTGATATGAATCGATAACATCAATTACGAATAACGGTACAACATAGTTGTTTTTGAGATAAAATACTTTTAAAAACGTATAATAATAGTCATAGAGTACTGTACTTATTGACAAGTATATGTTAATTTTTTCAAATTAAAAATAAAAGGCATACTTGATTACTTTAAAATTATATTTATGTTTTATTACAAAAAACTAACATATTCATTATAAAAAGTATATAGATACCATAGAGTAACAACAATACGAACCCGCCCTCTTCGTTTCGTTTCGAAATATGATTTCAATCGCAAGTGTCTCTGCCCGCGGGAAATCTATTCCAAATGCAATATCTGTGGCAAATAACTTTAACGCTTTGCCTCATGTAGCCAATAGCACTCTATACGACCGTTGAAATAAACAGAGAACTGTAAAATGCTTTGTAAATATAACGAACACCAAATTATCTCAAGAGTTACAAGTGTATTTCTTTGAACTAATTTACTGTGTCACCAGTTACGTTTGCTTCAAAGATGCCACCCTTAATATTTGTTTTAAAATCACTATGGCATGTTAGTATATTAAACTGTTTCTGCCAATGTTGTGTACGCCTATAATAGGCATACATATTATAGGAAATCTACTACTATAAATATGTTGTTGGTGTACCTATTGTAATAAATAAATAAATAAATAACATACCCAATCTATACGACTTGGTTAATTTATAATTCGTAATATGATGGTCGCTTAGAAAGAGTAACTATCGAGTTTCTTGCCGGAGTCTTCTCGGTAGAATCGGCGTTCCGAACCGGTGGTAGAATCTTATTATTACTCCATGCAGTTTTATAAATTCATTTAAATTGCCTACATAAATAACTAAATTTAGGTTTTTGATAAGGTAACTTTCTCTGTTCCTATGTATGCTTAAATCTTAAAAACAACGCAACGGATTTTTATGCGGTTTTTTTTTTCATAATATAACTAAGTTATTATGTAAGTGCTATAGTGTATAAGTGTACTTACACTTCCCCGATAGCCCACTAAAACAAATTGTGGCCTGGCTACACTACATTTTCATCAAATCCTCGGCCAGGGTTTTAAGAAAATTTAATTAACTCCGGCCTTAAGTTCAATTTATTATCGTCCATAAAATCTAAGACGTTGACGATAAACGTGGTCGTGGCCCGTAGGGCGTATATAGTCTGAGCTTTCATTAGGGGTGTTAAAGTATGTATTATTGGGCGCCAGGCGTCTTAGGTTCGACTTCCACCTGTGCCAAATAAAGTTGTCATTAAATTAAGGAAAGCGCTGTTTTTGCCTCACACCATCACCAATTTTTGTTATTTTTACTAATATTATAAAGCTGAAGAGTTTGTTTGTTTGTTTGAATTTTTTTTATATATAACATCACGCTGCGACCAATAGGAGCAAAGAAACAGTGGAAAATGTGTAAAAAACGGGGGGAAATGCGAATGAAGTCGCTGGCACAGCTAGTGAAACATACGAGTATTAAATGTGCCGGATAGTACACTATCTGGTATTGAAGCAATAAGATCTACCCTTATTCTTGTCCATCTTTTCGATATGAACAAAAAATGTAAGATATTAGACTTTCGCGTTCCATTGCACTAAATATTAGTCTTTATGGGTCTACACGCGTTATACTGCCCGACGTTTCGACTGGGTTACACCAATCATGCCCGTAAGTAAGTAGCTACGAGTATGTATTTGCTACTCCTAATAACGCGTGTAGACCAATAAAGACTAATATTTATGAACAAAAAATATTTTTCAGCAGATAATTCCGTTGTTCTTTCGATCTGTTTAAACCAATATATCATTTTAAACTGTCATGGTTACACACATTAGAAAACTGAAAGTGTCCGGGATATTTACCATGTTGTTTTGTTTTAATGAGTTCCCGATATTTCGGCACTGTTGCAAGCGCCATGATCAAGGGTGAACACCCAGTCATCAGTTCACCCGTTCAAACAAAACAACATGGTAAATATCCCGGACACTTTCAGTTTTCTAATGTTTAAACCAAACCTTCCCTGCATCACCTAACGCCTTTCCCTGACTCCCCTCCAGTATGTGGGTCATATTATTCTTAGCACGGAACTAGACTTAGGGCGGTGCGAGTCAACACTTATCGTAACTCTATCCTACGTTTGATTGGCGTGCGTTTACATCGAGCACCCTCTGGTATATAATATGCTTTTATGATTAACTAGCGGCCGCCCGCGAGTTCGTACTCGTGGATTATGGATAGTATTAAAAGTGTCGATGGCCGAGTGGTTTCGCTTGCCATGCGAGAGGTCACCAGTTCAAACCCCGCCAGGTACCAATGTGTTTTTCAAATTTGGAATTCATATGTTTAATTGGACACTTAAACGGCGAAGGAAAACATCGTGATGAAACCAGCACACCTGAGAAATTTTTCAACGGTGTGTGAAGCCATGTCAGAGGCCTACGGGCGGTTTAAAAACTCTGACACCAGGTTGTTCATCAACCATACGATTAGAAGAAGATGGATAGTATTTTTAGAGTTCCATACCTAAAAGTCAAACCAAAACCCTATTACTTAATATTATAGCCTTCGTCGTCCATCTGTTCGTCTGTTTGTCTTCAAGTTGTATCTCATAAACCATGATAGCTAGAAAGCTGATTTTTTTACTAATGATGTATTTCCATGGTCTATAAAACAATAATTAAAAAAAATAAAACATTAAGGGGGGTCCCAAACATTTTTTTTTACATAAACCCTTATTGCGCGAGTCACATGACCGGTTTTTTTATAAAAGTGAAACCGTAGTTTCACTTTCACGTTAAAAAAATGGATGTGGACTGTTATGTTATGTTACCTTTGGTATGCTGTCTGCACATAGATGATATTATAGAGAGGATCAACAGTGGATACACAAATATACTTAAATATATTTAATACTAGCTGACCCGGCGAACTTCGTACCGCCTTAACGTAGCTTTGATGCACTACTTTATTTTGTTAACCGATTTCAAATAAGGACGGAGTCTCTCAATTATACGTATATATGCTTTAAAGCTGAAAGTTGTCCCATCTTAGGTATGAGTAAGTAGCTTTTAAATTTGAACTGGAATCTATAATATCCTCCATATTAAATTTAATCCTTACTTCCCTGGTCTCGTCATAACTGAGAAGAACTTTACTAATCTCATATTTTTTACTCATGTCCAGCAATTCAATAATTGCTTTCAAATGACATCATTTCATCATCATCATCAGCCCATTCCTATCCACTCCTGGACATAGGCCTCCTCCAAATACCAAATGACATCATTTGGCCCAACAAAATTTATTCGAGATAGTTTTTAGTTTTTAGTTCGAGAAGTATTTGCCATTATCCTTATTTACCTTGAAAGTAGGCATACTTTCAAGGTAAATAAGGATAATGGCAAATACTTCGCATAGCTTATTTAGTAATTTGTGGCAATTCAACCGCGCTAACAATAATTTAATAATGCTTGATATCGATTTTTGGTAACTTTTCTACCCAATATTACAATAGGCTTTTTTTTGATATAGCTGGATGAGGAAGGTATACTGTTAAAAGAATGGTTTGATATTTGGAAAACTTCCCGAGATAGTAATGTTTCAATAACACATCATTTGGGCGAGCTCAAATCGCTTCATACAAATGTCGCAGCACACTATGACGTCATAACGTGTATAAATAAATACTGTATGCATATCGTAAGAACTTTGTTCAGTAGCTATATCAAATGTTGCGTTTACGAATATATTTTCATAGTGAAAGTTACTATTAATTTTGTATTTTATACGATGGCATAGCATTTTTGAAGAATTTTCGCACTTTTGAAATGGACTTTCCCACCAAACTTCAAATGTCTATTATTGTCTCATTTCGTCAGAAATTCAATTTCGATTTGACTAATGTTATTAATTTACCTATATCTTACTATGAATTGTGAAATCGCATGTAAAGTTTGACTTTGGAAACTACCCTATTGTGTCAATTGAAAAATGTGAAGTTGTTCCATAATATATAGAATAGAATAGAAATCGTTTATTGACCACATAACATAAACAAATAGGTATACAACAATTTATATCAATACAAAACACAAAACTCAAGCAAAAACACACATAATGACAGACAAAAGAAGTACAAATAATTAACACGAACAGATAAGGACAGGATGTGTATATCTTCACCAAATTGTTGTGCACAATGCTGATCAGTACTGATTCTTATGCTGAATTTGAACTGCCTCGGTGGTATATTGATATCAAGCGCTGCGTTAGGACCGAGAGGTCCCCGGTTCGAATCCGGGGTCGGGCAAAATTTGTGTGAGTTTTTCTGTAATGAAATTACTCAGCCCGGAGTTAGGAAGTTGGCGGTTGAACGCCCGTGTCTCGGAAAGCACGTTAAGCCGGTGGTCCTGCGCCTGATCTCTCATCGGTCATGTCGGATTGCCGTCTCACCGAATTATGAGAGTAAGGGAATAGAGAGTGCACTTGTGTTTGCGCGCACACCTGTGCACTATAATATTATGTCCTGCGCACTTGGCTGATCTCAATTGAGATCGGCCGCCACTTATGCTGAATTGCCCATAAAATATATTTGCAAAAATTTCTTGTGTAGAGATTTAATATCTATCTTCTCCAGTTTGATGCAGGTATGAACCGTATTTATTGTCGTGCGATCAGCCCGTATTTCTTCTGAACTAAACACATGATGATTGAAAATTTTTGACAACCAAGCTTCTTTGGTCACTATACTCGTAGATATCGAAATGTTTGTCAATAAACGAACATGTCAATTATATAGATGTCACTATTTTCTCTAAATGAAAATCTCTGAAATAGACAATAATCTGAATAATATAGAAGAATTTTGTCGATTCAAATCTCTTAATAACACCAATAAAATAAATAATTTTCGGATATTAAAAATCAAATAAATAATTTACACAATTAATGTCTGAAACTTTTGAGACATTTTACAAAAAACGAATTTCTGAACGCACACGTGAATAGTGACTGACGTTTAATGTCAAGTCCTACGGGAACGCTCTGGAACGGGATAAAAAGTATCCTATGTCCTTCTCCTGGCTCTAAGCTACCTCCCTACCAATTTTTAGCCAAATCTGTTCTGCCGATCTCGAGTTATAAGTGGTGTAACTAACACGACTTCCTTTTATATATGTTACGGTAAAAGTGGATAGAGTGGTTATTATGTATAATCACCGGTAACTATGCATAATTACTAGTGTTCGTGGTAAAGGCGGTGAAAACTATCGAATTAATCACATTTACCGGTAATTATATAAAATTACCATACCCTTTGTGTAAATGTGGTAAATAATAAAATAAAACTGACTTGACTGGCTCGGTGAAACAATTGTTTTGTTAGTGACCCAGGCTGGCGATTCCAAGAGTCGTGGGTTTGATTCCCACTCGGGACTAACATTTATGTGATGAATATCGGTGTTTGTTCCGTGTCTAGGTGTGGTTATGTAGTTAAGTATGTATTTATAAATAACTTTTCTGAAAATATTTAAACCGCGTCAGATAGATGATTGAAATTTGGCATGCAGGTACCCTAATAGACTTACTTGATACGCGATATTGCAAAATTCGTAAGGTAAAACCTTTTGTATGTAAAATCTTGTAGTCCACGCGAACAAAGTCACGGGCACAGCTAGTTATAAAATAAACCAGTCAAGTATCTAGAAACCAAACTTCATGTTTTGGTTTACTTATAAAAAAATATTATCTTATAAAAAAAAAGTTAAATAAAATTAACACAATGGCAGGGAATTTTCAGTGGAATTCTTAAAATTCTTTCTCGTCAATATATTTTTGCCGGTTTGAGATTTGTGACATTTAGAATTGCAGAGTACTTGTGATATTTGTCAGCAATGTCAGCATTTACCACAGTCGAGCGGGAGTTTTATATAATTACCGGCAAATTTGAATAATTCACTACATTTACCATGTGCATCGGGAATTATCTATATTTACCGGTGATTATAGATAATTACCGATTGCTCACATTGACCGTAACATATATATAGATAATACACGCAGACACGGAACAAACAACAATGTTCGTCACACAAATATATTTCCTGAGTGGGAATCGAACCCACGACTATTGGAACCGTAGGTAGTAAACCTGGGTTTCGCGCCACTGTTCCACTGAGCCAGTCATGTTTTATTCTGATATATAAATATTATTGTAAACTTTCACCAAAATCGCGGAATCGCAAACTAAACCCTAAAATATTTGTCTTTATGGGTCGCGAGCGACCACGATTGGTGTAACCCAGTCGAAACGTCGGGCAGTAAGTAGCTATGTAATTAGCTACTCCTAATAACGCGTGTAGACCCATAAAGACAAATATTTAGTGTAATGGAACGCGAAAGTCTAAAATCTTACATAAACCCTAAAATAGTCAACAAAGCCTTAAATCGGTTAACGCAAAAGTGAACATATCAAATTGTGTCTGCACCACAGTTGAGACAAGCTCAAGTTTTAGGCATAACTTAGTAATAAGACCGTCGTCCTCTAGTTACAAAATAATAAAGTCGTAACTGAATACTGCCCGTTTCACGAATGCGAGAATTTCAAGTAAATTGTCTTGTTAGTTAACACAATGAAGGTTTTAATCAAGAAGGCTTTGAACTTTGCCTTAGTTTTCTGTTCGTTATTTTGTTTTCTTTAAAAATAACGATACATAACACATGAATAATTGTTTGATTATTATGTATTAAAAAAATGTTAGCCAGACTCAAAACATTACAAGATGCTTTAAGCAAAACATTTTCTTCCTTGAAAACGGTAGACAGGCATGTGAATTACTAAAAAGAACCTGAGAAAAGTCAAAGTGCTGGTACAAATATTATCTCGACCACATGTGATATCAATAGCGTTAGCTGATTAGCCACAAATATACTTTTCCAGGAAACTTGTAGTCGCCTTTAGAGTCCAAACATCGAAAAGCATTTCATTTTAAAAAATTCAAATTGTTTTTCTGGGAAAAAGCCTCGCGACACAGTTTCTCCAAAAATGTAATTTTTCCCTATTTTGCACTGACGCGGTTTTAACTCTAAGGCGTCGTTCTAAATACCCCAATTCTTGTACCGGGCTCTACCTCGCGTCTTCCTGGGTGCTGTCAACTGCTGCAAGTCGTAGCAACTTCCCGCCTCTCTCTGGCACTAACTCTCATAAGCTTGGGCAGCGACCAACCAACTTAAAACATATATCTTTTGCAGCGGACGGCGAGGTGCGAAGGTACCTGTTTCGTAATTATTCTTTGTCACTTCCGCAGCTGTTGGCTGTAAATGTGACGGTGATGAATATTTTATTAACTGCAGTTGCTGCGCTGGACTTTTAGTTAACCGATTGGTGGTGTGGTGAGCATTTAAAGCTTTTTATAGCACTTACTGGGTTGTTTAGCACATCTAAAAATATTTTAATGCAATCATTATATTTCAGGACCGTAGCACATGGCAGGAAGTGATCTCTGCCTATACATCACTTTCTGCCAATACCTAATACCCCTCTGGGAAAAAGGCGTGATTTTATGTATTATATTCCTAACTTCTTTGCTAATATTAGAAATATGAAAGTAGCTTAGACTCTTTCGCGCTTGAGCACCAAAATTACTGAATCGATTTACATGAAATTTGGTTTGCAGATTGTCTAGAGACTGAAAAATTCAAGAAGGTATTTTGAAAGTAACCTATATGCGATAAACGACTTCAAGCTGACGTCTGAACGTCCAATCTATTTATATTTATTTCCTCGTAAATTTCTACATTATCAGAGCCGTAATGTTTTTCATTTTAATCAATCTGTGTCTCAATATAATCATCAATCAGTTTTATATCTCAATAAACGATTAAGTCAATTTGTGTCTATCAGCCCGTACTGCTAGAGAGAAATTGGTTAAAACATAGATACAACTCAGCCTTTTAATTTAACCGAACATGTTGACTTTTGAAAGCAAAATATTTCTTTGAACTTGTTCTTTGAATTAACCAAGTTGGATATACTAAGTTATCGTCTTTAGAAACACCTGATGTTCCCTAACGTTCCCTTTAAAGTCCATGTAAAATACAAGCCTCATCAATTTACTAGAGAGTATTAATTAGAAGCATAATTAACATTTCACATCCAGTTCAATTATTTGTATCGCTTTGATGTTGTAAATACACACGTAAATATTTTTTGATATTATCGAGTAAATACGTAATCTTAAGATTAAAAAGTAAAATTTTGTAATTAATATTGTTTTAATAAGATAAATTAAAATAATTAGATATTACATTGACTGATTGAAATATAATACCAGATGTTATGAATGTTAGAGTAATGTAAAGTAAAATATAGATAAAAATAGTAGTTATGTAATCCTTACTAATATTATAAACGTTAATATTTGTAAGAAAGGATGTGATGGATGGATATGGATGATGGATGGATGGATGTATGTTTGTATGTATGGATGTTTGTTACTCTTTCACGCTCAAACTTCTGAACCGATTTTCATGAAATTTGGAACGATGGTAGCTGGCACTCTGGAATAACGTACATTTAGGCTTTTTTTTTAATTCAATCCCCATGTTGTTAATTGGGGGGGTGAAAACTAGTATGATAGAATTTTTACGACCCCCATGGCGGTCATTGGGGGGGGGGGGGGGATGAAAATTAGTATGGGGGAACTTTTACGTTTAAAGATTTTTATAAAACGTTATGGAGGTAGCTGACGTTTTTAATACATGATTGCTACTAAAACCCATTAATACGCGGACAAAGTCGCGGGCGGCCGCTAGTCTAAACTAAAGCTATTATTTTCATTGGTTCGCATAAGTACGTAGGATAGATTAGACGCAGTGGAGATACAGGAACAGATCAAAAATATCTCAAAGATGAGTCTCTTAAAACTACCCTTCCACCCGTTCCTACATATTCTCGCGTTGCAATTCTCTCCATTGCAACTTGCCCTGTACTTTTTCAATTAACTTCCAAGAACAATTAAATAAAGAAGCGTGCTGAAGTTTCATGTGTAAAGTTGCAGCGTGTGAGTCGAGGTAAAGTTGGGCAGGTCATAAATATGTGCTCCGCGTACCTGTGAAGGCCAAATTAAAAACTAGTTCTGCTGTTGCGATGTAATCAACTTCAGAGTTGTGTCGTTTGTTCAAGATGTTACGTATGGTCCACGAGATCTTGTAATCATTACACAACACTATACAAAAAAAAATTTGAACGTAGTATAAGAACTGAACGTAGGCCTCCTCAAGTGCTCAGCACTCTTAATGCTTAATACACAATAGTGCATTGTCGATGCTATTTTAGAAATATGCATACGCACATGTAATGTAAATCAAAAAAATATTAAATGATACAATGTATTAAATAACTGCTATTGTACCACAATAAAAAACCCTTAAATAAAAATACCTGAATGACGGTAATCTTCTATGTCCTTTTGTGGTCGAACTTATAAATTGATGATGATGATGATGAATGTTAAATCGGTATCAATTTAACCCTAGGATGGTAACAGGGGTGACTCATCACCCCAGACAACCAATCACATGCTAATATCTCGAATGTGATTTGTTGTATCTTTCTGTAATTTCATGTATTCTCTTGTTTTGTCGTTCGCTATTAGTAACCGTTGCGCCCGGGCACCGAATGGACGTCGTTTCGGAGATATAGGTATGTTTGGGGTGACGCGTCACCCCTGTTACTATTTACGTATGTATTTTTTTTTGCATTTTTGACATACAAGAAAAAAATTCTGAAGGCGAACCCTTCAAAATTACAGAAGATAGCCAAGGGTGTGTTGTGCCCACGTAAAAATGAAAAAAAAAGTCAAAATTAAGTGCACAAAATGTCAGAAGCCAGTATGTCCTGAACATAGGAGGGAAATTTGTTTGAGTTGTGCTTAGATTATATTTTAAATGTTTTTGTTTGTTTAATTTTATTGAAAACTGATTAATCTCGTAAAATAGTCCCTATTTGTTTGATTAATTAATAAATATAAAGTTAATTCCTTAAAAACTGTGTTTTATTAACTACTTGAACGTTAGGGGTGACTCGTCACCCCAGTTACCATTCGCGTTTCAATAAAATCTGTTACCATCCTAGGGTTAAAATAAATAAATAAATAAATATCTTCTGGTGATAGTGACTTCCAGTTTATACACTTTTTGACCAGTACTACGAAGAAAAGCTTAAGTTTTTTAACCATTTATCATTAGCTATCCAGTTGCTTTTCATAGTGTCGTGAACAGATTAATGAGTCGAGAGCAAAAACTCAGAGACGCGCAGCTTAGTCTTCTGTTTAATTTATTGTGCTCTGCAAACAAAATGTGTGCACCAAAGTTTGGTGCATTATGCAGTTGATGACTACATGAATCACAGTTCCCACCGAGAATATTGCATGCTTTTTTTTTTAATACCTACCTCTCGAGCTTTTCCCGCATTTTGTACGATTTATGACCTTAGCGTTCCGTTATTGAACATTACTTAACCTATAATGTTCAATGTGACTTAACAATAGCTATGTATTAGCTATGAAGCGTTTTGTTGACAAGAGCAAAACGAGCCCAAACATGTATGATGTACACACAACATGTGTATATGTTATGGACCAAATGATAAATTGGGCATTATTCATACTGCCCGGTCCATATGAAAAATGCCCAATATGAGAGTGCAAATCAATAATAATTATTCAAATAATCACTTTGACCGGGCATTATACATAATGTTTATCACCTATTGGGCAAAGTAATACAAACATATTGTGTAGAAAAAATTATTATCATTTGATATACATTAGTTTCATATAAAAAGTAGTTACGCCTCTAAAAATATTGTGGCGTGAAAAAATGTCATAACAAAAGGGAGTAATAGACATAATTTGGCGGCATAACTCGTAAGACAATATCATTATTCAAAATTGCAATATAAATAAAGGCGTTTACACTCAAAATCGCTGAACACATGAGTGTCATTATTATTGTTAGTATTGATTGATGCGCGGAGGGATTGAGATTACGGAGACATTGGCTATTTATTGTTTTTCCTCGTTTCTGCATTTTAAATAAAAGTCCAAACACAAAGCAAAATCAACGTCCACGTAAAGGTCACAAAAAATAATAAATGCACGGAGGAACGTAATCTATGCGCACATGTACGAAAATGGCTGAATACATAGATAAATGTATGGTCAATATACAGCAGCGGGGGTTACGAATGATGAAATTAATCGAATTACGTAAACATATAAGTGAAGTTTCATATATACAAAAATTATTCATCCTATTCTAAAAATTACGCAGTGAGTATTACCCATTACGTCACTATGAAAACGTGTCAAACGGCGTCACTTTGTAAAAAGCGTAATACAGGGTGGAAATTTTACGTTTTCTTTTATTATTAAATTATTTTAAAGCACAAAAGACAATTATTTACCTCAAATTACGCACAATTATCATATTGCCCAATTATCACATTGCCATATAATAATGACCGCGCATTGTGATAAATAATGAAGTTGAAATAATAATAATTAATCACTTGGCCCAATAGGGCTAGACATTATACATAATGCTCGGGCATTATTAATAATGCTCGCATTAATCACTTGGTCCATAACATATACACACAACAGATGTATGTTTGGGTTTATAACACTTCGACCTAACGCTACGATTTTTAAATAAAGAAGAACTATTGGGATGAACTCTCTCCTTATGGTAAGCTGTAGTGAAATCCACAAGAGGTCGAAAGGCACTATAGACCTTATTGAATCTGTCACACTCACGAAGGCCTGTTTATATGTCATTTCACGCCCCGCCTAAAGAGCCTGGGTTCATAGGATAGAAGGGACTGGATGAAATAACTCACTCTCCGTTATAGACAAGGTAGAACAAAATATACACTGATAATGTCTCTACGAAACTGCAGCGGTTTAACCTCTTTATACACCTCTTTATACAATTCGATGTGAGTACTCGTCCATTCGGGTTTGATTAGTTAATAATTTCATAAATACAATTTCGAACTGAATATTTCGCTTTTGTGAAGTCTAAAATGTAAAAATATAGCTCGCGTATCAATGTTTTCATAAAATCTATGCAGTTTTAATTATTCATTCGCTCTTATTTATGGGCCATTAAAGTCCGTTTTCCATCACCGAATTCGACAGATATTGATACTAATGGAGTAACTGATAGACCGGGTATGGAACTGATTTAATGAACGAGTGAATGAATACCCATTCATTCGCGAATGAAGCGTTGGAAATCATGTTCACTTCACTGGATTTATAGCGTTCACTGAAACTTTTAGGGATTTGATTTTTTATTTGTAAATGCTTTCAAAGCTTATTATAAGCTACTCAATGAAGTCTGGAATTAGTGTATTGAGATGAGCTGCATAGATTTTTTTTTTGATTATATTTAAATTTAAATATTGCATAATGCCTTTAGTACTATCTGAAAAACTTATTCGGTTTAAAAACTTTTTATAACGAGAACATCAAATAGGTCTTTTCCATACAGTACTTTTTGCTATGGCACACCCAGACTGTATGACTTGGCTCATTTACAACTTGTAACATGATTGTCGTTAAAAAGAGCAACTATCGAGTTTCTTGCCGGAGTCTTCTCGGTAGAATCGTCGTTCCGAACCGGTGGTAGAATCTTATTATTAGTAATGTGACGATTTATAAGTGCATGTAATTGTCTATATAAATAAAGACATTTTTGATTTTGATTTTTTTGAGTAAATATTAAAGTTAATACATTAGAACGGTAGTAAATTTGATAATGTAAACATGTTGTATTAGAGTTTGATAACAAAATATCTATTATTTGAATATAGATGAAAATGCTTAAGAGTTAAATATGACACGATACATTTCAAAAGTTTCTTTATGTAACTTTCAAAATGTATGGTGCCCAACACAAGTAGTAAATAATATATAAGCAATGAATCGTCGAATGTGTTCACACACACAAATTTTAATCTCGGAAACAGTTGAACCGTATCCGCATTTTTTGATGTGTTTGTTATTGCACAAGGATAAAGGAAGTTCAAGTTTCAGTACTTAAAAACTGAATCATTGACGGTATGAAATTTACCGGGTCTAGTTTATGTGGCCAAAGCACGTTACCTACATAGTTTCAGGTGGCACTACCGGGCAATATAAGACATAATCCGGTTTGCGTCCCGCAAGGTGTGGGATGCCCCGGGCGATCTCTAAACTTGAGATAAAAGCGCGCCCCGAGAGACGTGTGACGGAGAGCGAGGCGAGCTTTCGGAGCAGTGCTACAGTGGCGCCAAGCTTTAAAGGAAAGTTACTAATACATAAATACGATAGTCACATTGTTTGTCTGTCATTTGTCTGTTAAGTCTTTTTTTTTAATTTATCCGGTTTTAATGAAATTTTGTAAAGTGGTGCCGCCACAACAGTGGCGCCAAGCTTTTAAGAAATGGTAAGTAGTGTTACTTCTGCAAACTAGTCTTAAACTCACTTGAGATATTCAATCAATATATATATACATAGTATAAAACAAAGTCGCTTTCGCTGTATGTCCGTATGTATGCTTAGATCTTTAAAACTACGCAACGGATTTTGATGCGGTTTTTTTTAATAGATAGAGTGATTCTTAAGGAAGGTTTGTATGTAAAATTTACCCGAAGCGAAGCGAGGGCGGGTCACTAGTCCTAGCTAAAATAATAAATGTAACTTTGTTTTTCTGTTTAGTTTTTTTTTGCCATATGTCCGATTTTAATGAAATTGTGTACTCATATAGTGTAGAGCTTTAGAAATGACATACATAGGTTAAGGCAGTAAATTCTGTCAGAGTAGCGGGTGGTAAGCTAGTACTCTTTCAAAAAACTTAACACGTGATCAGATCCATGTGATATTATCTTTTATTTATTTGAGACATGTATTTGTATATTTTATGTCCATTGTAGCAGCGCCACGCCGCTACAATGTGTTATGACACTCCGTTATCTCGTTGGCAGGTCGCGTCCGACTGGGGCGAGTCTGTCGCATGTTTATCACCAATTTCTTAAAGCACCAGTACAATTTTTTATGCATTTTTGACGGTCAAAGTCTTCCAGAGAGGAATGGTGTGCCAGGATGGTAGCATATGGCAGGAAGTGATCTCTGCCTACCCCTCTGGGAAAAAGGCGTGATTTTATGTTTGTAAAGTTTTCGAGAGTAGGTAGAGTATGTAAGTATGGAGGCTTGGGCCGTAAGTTTGACGTTCGCTCGACTTGGCTCAGATTTACATCGGTATTCGCACATAGATTTAGTTCATTAGATGTGAACTGATGTGTGGGTGAAATGGGAAAAATCAATATATCAGTGTAAATAATGTCGTCTTCGACAGCACTTACTTTTATATGTAAAGATAATTTTAAAAATTAGATAAAGTAACACACTAAATAAATCCAAAACAATATAGGAGAACAGCCCCAAACAAGAACAAAAAAGCTAAGCTTCTAGATAACTTTCAAAGAAACTACCGGTGCATAGAAATAAACCCCAATTTATAACTTTGATACAGCTTTCGACTAAAAACCAAACGTCTAGTTGGAACAAAATACACTTCACTTCAAAGCCACCGCTGATAAAGACACTCCATATAAGCATTTTTACCAAAACTGCGAATATTTTTCGGGCAAAAACCTTCATGGTACAAGGCTTGCAAAAACGCCGCTCAGCCTTATTCCGATCCGTCATAATGACTACCGTACCAGGTCTGCGGCAATAGGGCTTACGTTTTATAGCAATAAGTCCCACTAGGTTGGATCCGAATATGCGCAACCAAACAGGTTGGCTTAGGGCTGAGTTATAGGTTGAAGCGACACATTATTTATTTATATAATACACCGTGAAATTTTAGTGGTTGTTTTCCCGCAGTAAAATGATTCTATCTTAGTAGCACAATAGATTTGTGCAGTTCTTTTTTATTGAAATAAACTAGCTGTGCCCGCAACTTCGTCTGCGTAGAATAGTAACTTTTGCCTGCATTTTTAATTTCAGGAAGATTTTTTTTAAGAAATTACAGGAAAAATAAATAAAGATACAAAAATTATAAAAACTATTAAAAAATAAAATATAATTAAACTTTGTCATTGATTTGATAAATATCCATTAAAGAACCTGAAATTGTTTACAGATTAATAGGTGATAAACAACATACATATCACATTTTTCATTACAAATCGGCCAACTAAAAGATAAAATTCACTCGCACAATACATTTTTTTTGTCTAAGCAATAATCTAGCCTGAGAGGAGAGTGGTAGCTAGGACTCACAAAATAATTTTACGCATTTTAGTACTAAAACCACGATAAAAACTTTAACTTATTTGACAGGAACAGGGTTCAATGGTTGCAAACAGCATACTGTACTTATGTAGTGATGTTTGATATCAGGATAACTTCAAAAGGTAAAAAATACAAAACTACCGATCCACTGTCTCAAAATATCTATAAAGAATGCGTGTCGCCATGTGACGAATTTATCAGTATTTGCTTTGCTACTTTGTTTTGTGCCACTTTTGCGCATTGTTTTTGTATATTTCTCGTAGATTGTATTGTATTCGTAATAAAACACTGAGATAATAACGTAAAGCGCAATAAAATATAACTTATGAATTACTTTTTGTATTTGAAACAATATTGCGAAATAATAGAGCATAGTGACATCTCTTTAACTAACCAAGAACTAAACACTCATCACGACATATCAAATCTGACAGCATTTGACATGACTTGCCAGCTAAGAATGTGATAGTTGGGGAGCCCAACGGGAGTTTTTGGAGTATTGATCAGACTCAGACTCTGTCTTGTAAGATTTTTAAATGGGAGACTCCTTGCACCCTTTCATGTACCTCTGCCGTGTATGTACACTTCATACGGGAGGGAAGGGGTGCGTGATCGTAAATAGGATAACTGCTGATGCTAATTATAAAGACACTGTTAAAAGAATTGGGCAGAATTATGAAGAACTAATAATCTCTGATGGTTTCCATCCATCCGACCGTAGAATCGCGCCTATAACAACAATTACTAAAACCTTTGACACAACAAAGATCCAAGGGGCACTTGACCAGTTTTCTAATGATCTATGTGATTTTATTTGTAACTATCTGTATATACGATAACTTTCTTTAATTTTATAATGTCCAACATTTTTACGTGAATGTTTATAAATTTCCCTGAATGTTTAGAATAGCGATATCCCTCTATGTATATAAACATTCAGATAATATCGAACAGTCTATCAATTGGAACAACACAACCCACCAATGTAAGCCAGCAAGCAAATATCAGACAACTGACCACCTCCATACCGAAAACCAGGTAATACAGAATTGTAGCGAATAAACCTTTGAACCTGGCCTTTGTGGATTATTCAAAGGTTTCGACGGTATCACCCACATCAACCCATTTAGCTTTCTCTTCTACAGCAAAACATCGAACCCACATATAGAAAAACTTCTCCAAACCATTTAACAACAAAGCACAGCTGATATCAAACTGCACACTGAAGGCCTGACATTCAAAATACAAAAAAGAGTTAAACAGGCTGACACCCTATCACCAAAGCTTTCAGTAGCACGCTCCAAGAAGTCTTCAGGTCACTATGATATTCTTAGAAAACAAAAGGAATTGGTTTAGAGGATAGGCGACTGATAAACTTTCGCTTTGCAGATGACATTTTCCTAGACGAAATACGTATACATCGACAGAAATCGAAAAAATGCTCGAACAACTGAGTGCAGAAAGCGTTGACGTTAGACTGACGATGAATAGATCCAAAACCAAGGTCATGACCAACAGCATCACTGATTTGGTGGATTGCAGTCAACAGGCAGGTGAAGCAATATGTAGAGGAGCATACTTGAGCTAGGCAGTCTCCTTCGAAGACAGGCAGGACAAAGAAATAACCCGTAGAGCAGACAACGCCTGGAAAAGCTTCTGGTCCATGAATGGGTATATGAAGGGTGATCTTCTTATATCACTGAACCGCAAACTCATCGACGTTTTCATACTGTCTATCCTAACACATCTTGGTCTTGGTCCCCCACCGAAAATCAGAAGTCCAAACTCAAGGTTTTACAAAAAGCTATGAAGCGGAGTATCGAAGGTATTAAGTTAAAATAAAATATACCACCATCCACTCCCGTACTGGTATTGTTGTTGGTTAAAACTGATGTATCAATGGGCGGGGAATGTGATATGAATTGTGCGAGGATGAAGAACAATAGATGGACCAGACTTGTTACACATCGCGTGCCTGAAGACGATTTTCGCCGAAGAAGACCTGAGAAAAGGTGGTATGATGATCTGGTCCATGTATCAAAGAACTGGCAAGTCCTAGCATTGGACAGAGAGCAGTAGATGAGTTTGAAGGATCTTTGCCCAGCAGTGAGGTGATACAGGTTAAGAAAAAAAATTACAGATTATTATACAGCAGGACTTTGATATCAACTTGAACCTCATGCCTCATGTAACGCCCTGAAGTATCTCAAGATTATGAATTTTTCAACAGACACAAAGATTAATTATAACTTTGCGGTCCAAATCGTTACAATGTCACTTTTTAGGGATTATTTAACATGCACTATGAATGACTGACACGGTCAAATAACTTTTTTTTTTTCAACAGCTTGTTACCAGGTAGCCCTCCTGCATTAATTGCTGTCCCCCCACTTATAAAGAAAGTGTAATATACTTTTCGTTATCTTTCTATTCCGATTCCATGTCGTTCGAGTAACTGCAAATCTAGCCATTTACCTCCCCTACTATGACATTTTGCTCAATAAAGTAGTCCGTATAGTCCTAGTCAGAAGGTTCATTTTGGTCGATATAGTTTTACCATTTTTGTACGTGATCTAATAAAGTTAGATTTTAACTATCCTACAGGAATTTCTGTGACTAAAAGTATTTAAGATCTTGACCGGGGATGTATGGTACCACCATGCAAAATTTCATTTAAATCGGTGTAATAGTTTCAGAGATCAGTCATTTATTTCGGTTTTTTGAATATCCCACGGGAACCAGTTAACTGTCAGTGATTTAAAGTATCCTATGCATTTTTCCGGAATTTTAAATACCTTCGTGTAAACTTTCATTTAAATTGGTTCAGCCGTTTAGGAGGTCAGTCGAAACAAACAAACAAACAGACAGAGACACAATTTTTTTTAAGTATGGGGATGTATTCTGCTACTCTCAAAACATATCCCTGACTGGTTTTTTTTGCGTTTTTCAAAAAAGTACAAGAATTTTTACCTCTACGTTTTTATTATAGTATAGATAAATGCCGTTTTTATGTAAAGGTATAACCGAAACTCGAAAGCACGTTCGAACCGCTTTATTACTTAGGGCGTAGAGATTTTTTAACTTTAATCATCGATTTCATGCGGCAAGCAGTACCTGATTACGTCACATCTTATAAAAGAACGATAGCTTCTCTCGTTTTCGAGTTGGAAAAATATTATTTAGAAAATTTAAAAAAAATGTTTTCTTTTTCATGGAATAATTTGCATTTTTTGTTAGTATTACTAAAGGCAAATCGATTTGCCAAGGGAAAACTACCACTCAAATTTCACGGTGTGTAGTATCTATATCATAGATTTTTTTACTACTGTTATGGTTAATATACAGAGAAGGCCTGCTGTGGGATAATTATGATGATGATGATGGTAAATATATTTACAAAAGTTATTTATACCCTGAAATTAAAACCAAAGAGCTTTGCTCGCATTACTTGGCGTGTTTTGGCTGTCAAATTTAAAAACCTAGATCGATTTATGTCAGATCTTAGACATTCGCGTTCCATTACACTAAAATTAGTCTTTATGGTTTTTAATAAATCGATTTAGTTTGTCAATGGCTTTCGAAGTAAGCACAACACTCAACAGAAACTTGACTATTTCTTATTTTGATATGGTTGGGTGAACCACACAATTACAAAAGCACTATTAAAAGTGGACGAGTATCGGTAAGCTGTTTTGTTGTTTGAAACGTTCGATCTCCAGGTGGGAGCTAATGACTGCGACACAGTCCTAACTACTGCAGTCATTTGACTGCGACACACTACTGCAGTCATTGGACTGCGACACAGTTCTTACTACTGCAGTCATTAACGCTTCATATTTTAAGATGAAAATGGGTTTCTAATAAATATTGTTATTACTGTTTATTACGATATTGAAAATTACCGAATAGCACTATGTAAAGCCTACATAATTAAAATAAACATTCACAATAATACATAAAGACAAATCATGCTTTAAATTTTGTTGGTTTAATAAAATCGATTTCATTTCCATATTAAAATAGGGTTTAAAATATTATCGATTACCAGAAATAATCGGAATTATTTCTCTGAAGGACATCTCTACAATTGTCAAATCGATGTGTCACTGGGATCATCTTAGCTGAAAAGGACTATAGTAACACATTGTTTGTAAGATAAAAAAAATTTACTAAGTAATGTTTTCGTAACATTTAAGACTTTCGCGTTCCATTACACGCGAGCGAGCGAACATGATTGGAGTAACCCAATCAAAACGTTGGGCAGTAAGTAGCTATGTATTTGCTACTCCTAATATCGCGTAAACCCATAAAGACTAATATTTAAGTAATGTTTTCTACTATACTTTCAGTGAAGGTGACACTTGGGCCTTTGAATTAACCCTAAGCGAACGCACATGACTTGCACCACATGGCCAGTAATTGGATCGGGCCCCGCCGGCCACAGTTAAAGCTTCCCGTAATTGCAGGAGCCAAGCCAAGATTTGCCCCGAATCACCGCTGCGCGCCGGTCCGGCAATTAAACTATGTACTAATTACTCTTTACACAGATAAACTGTTTTTATTGGTCACACTCGGTCGTATGAACAATGTTTGAGAGTTGTAACGACACGGGATTGCACTTTGAAGGCGCTAAGCTAAAAGGAGTTTATAGTGTTGGCTCGCGTTTGGTATATCGTTAGCCTTTCTACTGTGTGCGACATACTTCCGCGTTATTGCGGCTGTAATTGGCTCTTAAGAGTAAGCTTTCTGGTTTATTGCGATAATAAAACATTGTGGGTTTTTAAAGAACTTTGTTACGGGTGTACCTAATCCTTTGGCAACAGGTACCAAGTCACATACGTAGTGTATGAATCAGTTATTGCTTGAATAATAGTTTCCAACAAAATGGTTTGCAAGTTCTCTTCATATGTTGCTTTATACTAATTCCGTTCAAACACCAAAGCTTAAATCAAATAGTTAAAAAATCCTTAATATATTTGATTATAAGCCAATGATCGTTATTAAGAATTAATTTCACTCCAGTAAACATAGCATCGCATGTCTTCTTTTAAACGGAAATGTGGAATTTCACTGTCTATAGCACTTTAGAATTCCCCATTTCGCTCTGAACAGTTGTAAAGGTCTGATTCGTCAAGTCATCAGGCCGACATACGGGCGGTATAACTTATGCACGAGTCACTTTGTGTACTATCGAGCTTACTGTAAACGCTGCTTGCAACTTAGAGGTAGAAACTGCATTCGAACACTGCGTTTAGTTATTCCTTTATTTGTGTTACATCCTTTGTGGGGTACCGTATCCGAAGGGTAATAACGGGATATTGTTATTGATATCTCGCTGTCCGTTTGTCCGTCCGGCTGTCTAGCGAGAGTCTGGTGATAGCGAGAAAGATGATGACGTTTCTCTATTGCACGTATTTTTTTTATAAAAAAATTGTAATCAAAAAACCTTCAAAAACCCGACTAACTAAAAATTAGAAAATAATATAATACGAACATTTATAACTAACTCGCTATGAATTTGATATATGTTGCAAAAAAAAATATATACATACAGACGAATTGAGAACCTCCTCCTTTTATGAAGTCGGTTAAAAAGACTCAGGATGACCTCACTCCACCTGATAGTTAGCGGTCGTGAGGTCAATATGTGAGGTCAGAGTCTGAGGCACAACAGCCCCTTTTGACTATGTATACCAATATTTACTATATTTTTTTTTCCTTCATTGAAAATGGTTTTGTATATGAATAAATAAATAAAAAACCCCAAATAGGCGTTTTCAATTTGAATGCCAAAATCCAATAGAGATTAGTCAAAAACACAATTCAAAAGTGATATAAAATGTTTTTATTCATTTTGATAAATATTATTGCAATAAAACCTACATTTTGCACTCAGTTAGCCGCAAAGAACTCAACAAACTAAAATGTACGTAGAAGATTGTCTATTCATAAGCCTTTCTCGTGTTGTTTATTAAGCTAGATAACAAAACAGCATCGTAGAAAGTTGAAAATGCATAGTCCGCATTAGGTATTGCATCAGTACCCACCTTAAACTCCAGTAGTTCTTAAGTTATGCACGATGCAATGCATTCTATAGTCTCGTTTGCATGCGGGTCAGTTCAATATTATGCTCGAGACGGCGCGATTTCGAACCTCGCTAGAATAAAAAGCTATTTCGTAAAATTTACTTCGCAGACGTAGTTGCCAATATCTCATTTCAAAAAGGCGAATTAGTTTATTTACCATTGTAATATGTGCTGCTTTGAAGGCTTAAATCTTATTTAAATACGAGTTCTAAATACTTTTCGGCTTAATACATTTAGCTTGTTTGGCAGTTCGTCTGTTTATTTTTAAGTGTAGAAAAATCGTGGTACATTTCAGTACGTAGGTATTTTAAAAAACACAGATTGACCAAATTGACAGAGTGCGCTTGTTTTTCTCGTTACAGTATTTGACCAAAAATACTGTAACAAGCGCACTACACCTTGGTCCAGAATTCTATAATTTGACACACTATTAAGAAAAAAAATCTAATAAAATCTACTGCATTCGATTGACGTGAAAAACAGAAATCGGCCCAGGTGTTCGCTCTCTATAGTGTTTTAAATACATAGACTGATGAGATGGGCTGATGCTCCTTACCATTCCTTTTTTTTCACGCAGTCGGGGTAAGAACAAAATAAAATATTATTTTGTTGATTGGTTTGTAAAAATCGGATTCTTAATAAACATAATACACAAAGGAATTCGCGCAACATTTTTGTTTATTCACTTCCTGAGGAAATCAAACATCCT
This sequence comes from Maruca vitrata, assembly GCA_039566165.1. Classification (NCBI taxonomy): domain Eukaryota; kingdom Metazoa; phylum Arthropoda; class Insecta; order Lepidoptera; family Crambidae; genus Maruca; species Maruca vitrata. Next base: position 11,786,637 of record CM076927.1, on the reverse strand, counting down.
GAATCTTAAAATAGCTCCTCTTACCTTCCCGATCCGATTAAACCAAAACAAAATTCAATATAGACGATTAATACACAATATTTTCTCTCTTCAACTATTGTGTTTGCCCTCGGATATCGGATTTGATAGTTTGTTTGTTCCAGAGTATAAACACGGAGTCTGCTGGATTGCATCGCTCGGGGCGAGTGAAGAGCTTGAGATCCGAGACTTTGCAAGATATCCTCTCGCAACTCAGATTTTATAGATTGCCCCTCTATCTAAAGGCAGTCTCGAATGCTAAAGAGTCATGCGGGATGTAAGGTTTGCAGTTTCAAAGTGAAGCCTTCAAGGTATAATAAAGGCTTTGACTGCTACGAGAGCTGATGTAAGTAAGCAGTTCGAAGGTATGTAGTCAAAACAAAGATAATAAAACTTTCACAACTTGACGGTTGTAGAAGCTGACTAGTGCGAGAGGGTAGTATGAGTGTTCTGGATACATTTATGAGGTAGGTATAAATTGAAGACCATAAGAATTGGCTTACTTTGATGTCGAAGGTCAAGATCCACTTCGAATAGTTAAGCCAGCAAAGTAAGTTAGTTTTACATTAAAGAAATATCAGGCCACATCACTTACATTGATAAAGTGTCTTTAAGAATTTCTTCTTCTTCGTCGGTACACTCTTATCTAAGAGGTCGTGGTCATAAATGCAGGTTTTTTGCATCTGATACATCATGACAGGACACAACATTTTTATTAAAAAAAAACACTAATTGTGCCGTCGAGCTTTTCAAGGCTTGTAAGTATTGTTCAATTTAAATTAAAAAATAAGGTGAACATTTTACAGACCATTATCATAAAATACTTGATCGTAATCCAAGCGAATGAACAAATACTCGTAGTTTGATGTAACAAATACCTCTCAGTTTTCATATTTTGAAATCTGAAATTGTGTGAACATGATGATTCAGAATTTGCTCTAGAATCGTTATCAACGATTGACATGGTCTCAAATGTTGAAACGTCTTGAAGAATGGAGTGCCGCAAGAATTGAATAAAAATATTTTCTTCAATAATTGACAGTCGCAGATTTCATTAGACACGTTTTGTGACAATTTTTTTGTTAACTTGAATTCAAAAAATCTGTTAATGAAGATCAAAAAGTCTGTTACTTGTCTGTTTAATTAGTGAACAGCATCATCATTTTTAGAACGTTTTTTACTTTAAAGAAAATCCAAGACTATTGTAAAGACTGATTCAAGATTTTCCGAAATATGAACTCCCCTACAACACAAATTACCCTAACAAGATCCGTTTTGAATGAACTTTCACTAATATTTGAAGCACGTAGTTGGCATAGCTGTCAATAGATGTCGTTGTTCCTTTTTAGATCGCGCAAGTAATATTTTTCCGCGAATCCATAAGTATCGGAGCCTTTGTTTGAATAAATGTGTCTATCTAACCAGTCTCTCATATCAGTACAGTATGGGTCATACCCCAAACACCAGGAATCTAAACTAAATCACTCAATCAAAGTCACGAGTAGAAAGTAGTTAGTATGTTAGTACAAAATTAGTACTAGTACTAGTAGTAGTATTACTACTACTAGTACTAGTCACTGTTATCTCAATACGACAATAGTTTACCTACTAATTGTTATTTGATGGTTTCGATTGCTACTTCCAAAAGGTTGACCAATCACGGCCGAATCGCTTAAAATGCACTTAAGTTCTTAAATAAATTGCTATGAATACCAATATAAAGTATTTAGCCCCAACCCTGAAATGAACAACACTTTCTATTGTATTTCCCTCGGGATCTACGCCATGGTTTTGGAAGCAGAGTTTTGACCTACTAAACTCCTGTTTACTTACTTATCGTGGGATCGAGTTTAATCATCTTAATCGATATAAGCCTGTTTATTTAAGATGTTCACGAAAATATTTGAAGTGTTATCTTTCATATTAATTAATACACGTAATGCCTCTTTTTTAAAACAGCTTTGATATAGACTTAGTTTTAGCTGCTATATCTATGTATTGTTGCATTATTGATATTGTTGGTAAGATTGTATGATTGTGGCAGTAGAAACACTGCCTAGGTATCATAGCTCGCTGAGTGACAAATAGTAAGGTATTGATAAGAGTACATTTGGGTTAAAAAATCTAATTAACGCATGACGGATTTTGATTAATCTCATAATTTATTTGACACTTTTTATTGAGATATTATGTCTGTTAGACTTCGTATTATTTTTGACATGCCTTGCCAATCTTTGTGTCGAAATTTTACAAATCATAAACTTTCGCACGAAACATAACACGCTAAATTGATTTTGTTCACCGAAGCGGGTGACTTGATAAGAAAATATTTCTCAGAATACGAGTACATACAATGTTTTTTTCGCAAGACCAAATGGAGAATATTTGTAATTTTAAATTAAAATTTGTAATAAATAAAAATGTGTCGAGTAAAGCGAGTTTTAGTTAAAGTAAACACTCGTAAGTATCTGTAAAGGAGGGAAGTAATTGAGTGGACTGTATTTTTATAGGAGAAAAAGTATTATTATAATTTAGGATTGTACAGCGGTTGTGTGGATGGGACGCGAGTGTCACGGAAGCCGCCGATGGTTGGAATGTCGATTCGTTTGTGTTCGGCTTCGTTCGGCTCCGCGTCTGCCATCTCATGCGCCGGTCGGCGCGCCCGATGCTTGGACAGTATCTCTGTTTCAAAGTAAATGTTAACGTAGATACGCCTAAATATATTTAGATGAAAACTAAAACAATAGTAAGATTTAGAGTTCGCTCGCAACCATGATTTGTGTAACCCAGTCGAAACATAGGGCAGTAAGTAGCTAATTATGTAATTGCTACTCCTAATATCGCGTGTAGACCCATAAAGACTAATATTTAAAACAATAGTGTTCTTAGACAGGCAGTAACAAAATGTTCTTCAAGTAAGTTATTAAAAGGCTCGTCTTTAGGAATAATTTTTGACTGCCATTGCCACTGAAATGACTCCATAACTACAATCATCCTATTCAAGAACCATCGTCGTCTTTCTCCCCAAGACGCTGAGTCGCTGACATAATGTATAATGCAAGCAAACTTATAAGCCGGAGCAGGTGAATTAAATTGGAACAATAAAGTAATTATCCGCTTCCCTTATAATTTGACTAATTGAATATGGTGAATAATAAGTATTTATAGAGTAATACGACTTTAGGTTAGAGCCGATTATATTTCTAAGTATTCATGGAGAGATTGTCCCTCTTTATGTTTTTGAACAATCGTAAGTTTCTCTGTTTGAAGTAAATGTTAACGTAAAGACGCTTAAGTATATAAAAAAGAAAACTAAAAGAATATAGTTCTGAATAGACAGGCAATAACAAAGTTTTCTTCAAGTAAATTATTAAAAGGCACGTCTTTTGGAATAATTTTTGACTGCCATTGCCGCTGAACTGACTGCGTAACTACAAACATCCTAGTATCCATTTCAAGAACTACCGTCTTCTTTCCCCCAAGACGCCGACATAACGTGTAATGCGATCTAACAGCTGCAAACGTATGAGTCGGAGCAGGTGAAATAAATTGGAACAATAAAGTACGTGTCTGGAGCAAAATCCCTCGCCGGCGGGACTGTCCGTCCCTACGTCGATTTGTAAACGACATTTTCATTTTTCTCAAACGCAATATCACCGGTGCATGCGATCGCGTTTAAATCTTACAATTGTTTTGACAGTTTTGTTTGTGAACATATTATGGCGAAAGATAGATGAAAGAAAGAAAGAACACAATGTATTGCTTACACATACACAATTAGATAATTAAAAAAATACACATATAGGTAAAATAATCAATAGGTTCTGACATAACAGCGCTTATTATTCCGGCAGAACCTTTGAGTGACGCTCAAAGAAATCAATAGGAAGTCTCATTTTGGCATTTTGTGCACATCATTTACATATTTACAGCGTTTATAATTTAAAGTCGTAGATAGGCAAACGGCAAAAGAATTACGGGAGGCCTATTCCCAACAGAGGGACAATAAAAACTGTCCAAAAAGATATTATAATACAGCTCATGTAGAATGGTCTTGTCAAAGCAATCAGTTTATTTTTCTAGATCATAATAATTTACGTTTCAAACAACCATTTATAAATAACACAATAAAACGTAAATAAGGCGTCCGACTGATTTCAGCCGGCGGCCGATCTCAATTAAGATCAACCAAGTGCGCAGGACATATTATAGTGCACAAGTGTGCTCGCAAACACAAGTACACTCTCTATTCCCTTACTCTCATAATTCGGTGAGACGGCAATCCGACATGACCGATGAGAGATCGGGCTCAGGACCACCGGCTTAACGTGCTTTCCGAGGCACGGGCGTTTAACCGCCAACTTTCTAACTCCAAACACACAATATCACAATATCAATGTGATGTATACTCGTATCGTACTGTGGTATCCAATTCTGAATCAATAGAGTAACATTTTATTATTCTGCTCGTTCGTTCGAACTTAACAACGAGGCTTATTTCTAGACGATAAAGAAGTTAAAAATCCGTTTAAACCTTACACCGTTCCGAACATCGTTCCCGCTTCGCGAACGACGCCGTAAGTTCGAAATTAATGTCCGTACACTTTGATGATACGTCGATAAATCCGGAGCCAGCACAACACTGCTTATTATGTATTACACCCCCCTAACAGATTCCAAAACAGTTGAAAGTTTGTACCTGCCAAAACAAAATTATGTACACCCGCGCGGATCGTAAAAAGTATGAAAATAGAATAATGCTCCCGGAAAACTTTCCGAAAGAATGTGAGCGTCTTACCCGCAGCGGAGTTTTGTTAAACCAATCATAGTTGAACACGGATACGATTCTATCAATATCTTTGCGGGAACTTACTCTAGCGAGATATTATTGTGCGATAAAGTCGCAACCCGTTCGAACGTTTTACTCACTTAGGTTAAACATTTGAATTTATGTTTGTTTGAATCGAGCCACTTCAGATTTTTCAGGGAGACGAAGTTTTTTAGATAGAATTCTAGGAGGAGTTGTACCGTGCTTTGTTACCATGTTTTGCGGTACTGACTTATTATGTTGATTTCTTTTGTGTTCGCCATTCATTGTATTTAGGAATATGCTTTGATAAATTACAATAATACACAAGCTCGCTCATCGCAATAATTCATTGATAGATTCACTCATTTCCTTCGGACCTTAGATCCATATACTCAGTTGAATTTCTCGTTTTCGAATTGTTTGTTTCTAGTAGTTGTATAGTGAATAACATAATTTCAAAGCATACTAATCCGCAGGTTTATCTTGAAAGATCGTTAAAGATACCTGACAGAGTTCTAGGTTAAATACTACATAGATCAATGCTTGCTTATCTTACGGATTTTTACTACAAATTTTCTACAACTACAAAAAATCAATATTCAAGAATGTATATTATGAAGCAGTAACCAGCAAAACCGGAAGCAAACCCATGTACCGCAATAGTTTTTAAAAACCAGAGATCGCCCCTAACTTCCGCCGACAACAGCCAGTTACGAAGTTGTGAATTTTCCGGATTTCGTTTGAAGTTCATAGAAAGTTGCCGCTAGGTCGGCACGCGACTTTCACTGCCAACTAGTTTCCTTGAATACCGGCTTAAATGGCTTTTCTTGCTAACTTAATTTACATAATAACGGTTTTAGTTGGAGCTATTAGCTATGTAGTGGCAGTTTGACCGTTCGCTATCGACCCGCCACTTCCTCTCAGTCTAGTGGAAATGTCTTGTCTTTGCTGAAACCCTAATTAATTTAAATTGGTACAGCTTTAGGTTTTTAGTGGTACCGAATTTAACTTTAGTTGTTAATCTTTTGACAGCCTTGATGGCTTAATAGGTTTCTAGAGACATGGGTCGTGGGTTCAGTATGAATATACATAGAAAAATACACAGGATAGGGATACTTTACTCGTAAGATAAGCTTGTATTTGAACCGTGTTTAATTGTTTTCTTTTTCTGTCATATGGTGGAAAGCTGAATAATTATAGGCTACATTCCAATACAACTATATTTTTCCTCTTTAGGATTCCGTAACCAAATGATGAAAAGCGAAATCCACATACTATGAGACTTTGATAACTTATGACTCTATGAGATTTTTATGTTTATTTTTACAGAAATGAATTGACACATTTAAATAGACGCATAGCAGAAAGTTAAATGTAATTTCAACGATACGGTTACGTATTTCTAACTTCTCGGATTCTGAACTAGCGGCACTCCGAGAGATAATACTATCAACAGTTTTCTAACTGCTTATAAACGAACTAATCGCTCGTTATTTACTACCTTGGTATGCGCTCAGTATGCGTGCATTCACGATTGCCGCAGAGACCAAAGGACGGAGTGTTGTTTTAAATCGGCGCGGCTGTTATTTATTTTATAAGGCGTAGTTGCAATACTGTAATATGAATAGTGTTTAGTTTGACTGCCTCGTTGGCCTAATGGCTGCGTAAGGACCAAGAGGTCCCCGGTTCGAGCCCGCTGTCGGGCAAAAATTGTGTGAGTTTTTCTGTACAGAAATTACTCAGCCTGGAATTAGAAAGTTGTTGGTTGTCCGTGTCTCGGAAAGCACGTAAAGCCGGTGGTCCTGCGCGATCTCTCATCGGTCATGTCGGATTGCCGTCTCACCGAAATATGAGAGTATGGGAACAGAGAGTGCGCTTGTGTTTGCGCGCATACTTGTGCACTATACGCACTTGGCTGATCTTGATTGAGATCGGCCGCCATGGCCGAAATCGGTCGGATGCCTTATTATTATTAGATGAATAGTTGAGTGTGATTCCAATGATACGGTGTTCCTAACTTCCTTAGATTCCAAACTAGCGGCACTTCGAGAGAGACCTCCCCTCGCGCCGCTAGTCCACCTGCTGCTACGACAAGTTAGGTTTTAGTACACGGAAACGCTTTTACGGCACCGGGGTATACATTCATAGATCATTTTGTGCTTTTGGGTATTGATCTTGCTTTGTTTTAGGGGTTTGGTGACGATTTGTGATTGCTTAGTTACTTAGACGTACGTAAAAAGATCCGCTTACGAATTTACCGAATGTGACTGCAAATAATGTAGAGCTATTGTGACTATCGACCTCATTTGTGGACCTGGAAGTCTTCTTATAAAAAAATACTGGCCCAGTGGCGGATTTGGTATTGGCCCTGCCTCTTGCGATATGAGACCTGGGTTCAATCCTCACTGGGGATAAATATTTGTGTGTTGAACGAACATAGCTGTTTATTCTGTGTCTGGGTGTATTTATCTACTAAAGTGTAGCTGTGTTTTTATATAGTTTTTTTTTGACATTAGTAACACAAGTGCTCAAGAAGCAATTTAACTTATTATCAAAACTTCAAAATGTTATTTTTTCTTAAAGTAAAAAAACTAGTTACTAAGTTAGATTAAACAATAAAAGATTGACAAGTTCTTAATTTAAAAAAAGAAACTTTATTATGCGGCCTCCTTTCGCTACGCATTTAAAACCATGACGCGACAGAGTCCCACATGAATTTGTATTGTAGTAAGTTTCGTTTGCAATTCCAAAATGGCGAATATATTGTGGATGCTTAACATTCAGAAGTCATAATAACATGTCTATTTATTTTGCGGCTCGCTGCCATAGTACAAATGAGATCAGTACAGCTATTTTATGTGCATTGTTTGAGACATTGTATGCATTTTAAAGAAGAATCCTAGTAGTTGAAGAAGTTCCTACGAGATTAATTGTTTTTCATAAAGTAATTATATGGAGGAGGGGTCCGAATGAATAATAAGAATTTGTCGTCTTATTACCAAATCATGCTTCAAAGTAAGTTTCAATTTGATACTGCAATAGTCTAGACTATTGCAGTATCAAATTGAAATTGAGTAGAATAGTCTAGTCGGGGGTGGATCAAGATATTCACAACCGCAATGGCAGACGAAGACGGGCAGCGCCAGTTCGCTCGCGACCACGATTGGTGTAACCCAGTCGAACTCTATGTAATTTGCTACTCCTATTAACGCGTGTAGACCCATAAAGACAAATATTTAATAGTCTAGAGATCGTGTTTTAGTATTTCCTCACGCAGTAATTTTTTTATTAGTAGTTTTGAACACTCTAGAAAATTACATATCACCAACTGCTATGAATGATTAACTGGCTCGATGTCGCATTGAATCCCTCTTGCACTTAGAGTGGTTCAAGGTACTTGATATTTTCAACAGAAGAACAGAAGATTCTCATTTTGACCTTTACAAGTATCACTACATAGAATAAAACGAAGTCACTTTCTCTGTTCCTTAATCCCTATGTATGCTTATATCTTTAAAACTAGTATAGTATTTTGATGCATTTAATCCATTGAGGAATTAAAAAAGAAGGTTTTTATGTAAAACTAATTACCCGCCCACCCTTCGCTTCGGGTATACATATTACACAAAAACCTTCCTCTTAAATCCCTCTATCTATTAACACATCAAAGTCCGTCATGTAGTTTTAAAGTTTTAAGCATACGTAAGGGCAGACAGACGTGGGAAGTGACTTTGCTTAATACTATGTAGTGATTCATCCGAAGCGACTCTGGGCGGGTCACAAGTACAAACATACATAAAATCACGCCTTTTTCCCAGAGGGGCAGGCAGAGATCACTTTCAGCGATCCACTTTTCACCTCTGTGGGAAACGTGACGTGACGGGTTGTGGACCACGTCGCCGCCATTCTGCCTTGTGCATTGTTTTAACAAGGTCATTGCGTTCCCACGAGTAGCAATATATATATATATAATAGGGAATAAAAAGTGTACAAAAGTGTAAAGTGTGTAAGTGGGGAGGGGTCATAAGTGTACCTACGTAAAAAAGTATGCCTAATTTGTCCCCGACTATTATTAAGGTACACTAAAAATAAAATAAATAAAAGTAAAAGGCGTCCGACCGATTTCAGCCATGGCGGCCGATCTCAATTGAGATCAGCCAAGTGCGCAGGACATATTATAGTGCACAAGTGTGCGCGCAAACACAAGTCCACTCTCTATTCCCTTACTCTCATAGTTTGGTGAGACGGCAATCCGACATAATCGATGAGAGATCGGGCGCAGGACCACCGGCTTAACGTGCTTTCCGAGGCACGGGCGTTCAACCGCCAACTTCCTAACTCCGGGCTGAGTAATTTCAGAAAACTCACACAAATTTTGCCCGACCCCGGACTCGAACCGGGGACCTCTCGGTCCTAACGCAGCACTTGCTACCAATAGACCATCGAGGCAGGTACACTACTGTACTGCTTATTCTATACTATACTATACTCCGATACATACCGACCGCAGTCGCCAGCCTTAATTGGCCAAGCACGGTTCATTAAGCGACCGCCCACTGCGACAACGCAATCGTCCGAAAAGCTCGCTAATGCAAGCGAATTAATTAAAACGAATTAGGTGCGTTACGCTTTACGCTCAGAGCCCGATCTAACTACGAGTATTTGGTTGGGCAAAGGTATGAGTGTTGCCGATCTTTCGTCGTTTCATCTGGCACTGACGAATCGAAAACGGACGGTGTTGCTGAAAAAAAAACAATATATTTTATAATTATCAAATATTTGGGACATTTCCACACACGGTCACCGGACCCCAAACTAAGCTGAGCTTGTACTATGAGCGTCAGAACCTGATATACAAACATGGATATTTAAAAAGACATATTATTCACAACCAGACACGAAAAGAAACCATTGTTTATCGTACAAATAGTTGAGTGGGAATCGAAACCACGACTACGCCAGGCAGGGTCACTAACCACTGTTTCACCGAGCCAGTGCTATCACTACCACAAGTTCATGTGCACGTATTATTCATACAACTTTCCTCGTAATCGCTCTACCTTTTTCGAAAAATTGCATCAAATCCGTTGTCCCCGTTCAGGCTAGTCAGTCCTCGTTCAGGCGGGGACATGAATGCAAATATTTTAAAATTTCAAATTTATACAAGTGCTCTAAAAAGCACTAAAACAACAAATAAAAAAGGTTCTTCCTAGTCTAAGTTTGGTTGATATTGGGAGAAAGGAGCAGTCTTCACTACAATTTGCTATGTTCCTAAAGACTTCAGCCCGAATACATGCTATTTCTTAAATGAGTTTGTACAAAACTGGTGCCTAAAATAGGTAAATGAATACACATTCTAGGTACTAGGTCACCAGGTCAAGGTGAATATACGAATAGGCTCCAGCATCCGTCTTACTTAAGATAATAAGATATTATTATTCTAAGTCAATGATGCCGCTCTAGGCAACTGCCCAGCTTGCCCCCTGGGTTGGGCCCTGCCCCTCCAAATTAGGGGATCACGCTTACGAAACGGTGCAATTAGGTGATAAAGAGGATGCAAGGAAAATTTATACTCGCCGTTTGAGTTAATGGCGTCTACTCGAGATAATGCGCTGGTTAACGGTTACCTGCTCCAGTAACAAATATTGTTAATTCAAAAGCGAATAAAAAACATCCAAGATAATAGATAATCTAATATTTTACTTTAGAACGATTCGACATACAGCAGAATTGTATATCCTGTAGCGGAAACCGTATGAATAGTTTAGGTCAACCCACTGTTTTTTGTGTTACCCATACCTCTGCACTTCCTAAAGATAATATGCACATGAGTTGCGAGTGCACCAATTTGTTATTACTAAAATTATAATCCTTCACTTTTTTCTTGGTACAAACGAATACGGTATACAGTTTTCTAGAAAACAAAAGGAGCCACTCCGAACCATGACAATGATACTTCAACCCTTACAACTATTTGCGAAGTTTATTTTCAGTATCGTTTCCTCGATACTGATTATGCAAACGCGCCTGTTTCACCGACATAAGCGGATTCAATCAATCTGATTAAACTGGAGAAGACTTGCCTGTATTACGTTTAATTCGCATAATTTCCCCCGGTCTAATCAAGCAAGTGCTTTCAAGTACTGCGCTTATTAGAACAGAGGGTCCGTTGTGTGAACTTACCTACTATTGTATGAGTAGACGAGCGTTTTTAAAGAGGTCTGTGAGTTAGAAATAAAACTAATTTTACGGATAAAAATTGCGTGTATTGTTGTTTTGAACACATTATTTAGATATCCGACGGTTCGAGCTCTTTAAAGCGCTCGTGGTCACGGGCAAGTCTTGACCATTGACCTTCTTGCTTGCTGTCTTGCCCATTAGCACCGTGAGATTTTAATTTGTAGTGTTCGCGCAAATAATAGACAATGATAATAAGTTTTTACAATATTTTTTTTTTATTTATAGTAAGAGACTCATTAAAAGTGAGAATTTGTAGTTGTTGTCAATTGATACTTTTAATACAAACAATATATTTGTTATTTTCGTCTAAATAAAAACTCCAATCACCTACCTATCATATGGTATGTACTTACATTAAATTATACTGATTGGTTACAATTAAAATGTTATACTAATGAGCGTATCGCCCGCTCGTCAGCGCAGATTATTATTATTGTTAGGAGTTATGGACTCAACTGTGGGCGAGCCAATGTGGACTGGCAAATTAATTTTACTACGTCAGCACTCAGTGCAGGGCGGTATTTACTGACCGTACATTAAACGCGTTTTGCACACGGTACTTGCAAGCAAATTTAGGTTTAATTTGAAAGCGATGGCATTGTGTAAACATCGTTTGTGCCAACTGCTATCTTGAGCATTTCGAAATTGTAGATTTTAGATGCTTATGGGGACTTTTAGGTTGGTAGCGGACAGTTTGGGCTAGGTAAATGCTTCGTTTTGTAAAAAAATTAACATTGGAGAGGTGGCATTGGAAGTAAAACAGGCTTCAATGTAGATTTGAGAATGTAGGTACGTAGAAAAACATACCATTCACAGGGAGTTTTTTTAATACTACACAACAAGTAATAAACCACGTAGACAATATACTAAACATTGACCATGCCTCGGACGAAGTCGAAGAAACAAATTTTAGTTTTAATGAGCTCCCGATATTTCGACACTGTTGCAAGCGCCATGATCACGGGTGAACTGTAGGTGTGTTTCAGTTTTCTAATGGTTAACCAAGTCAGTTTAAAATTATATATCATCGAACATCATCATCAGTCCATATACGTCCCCACTGCTGGAGCACTGCCTACCCAAAACATAGGTGTTAAGGCCTTAGTCAACCAAGTGCGGGTTGGTCGACAACGCAACCTTAGAATTTTTTTGTAGGTGTGCAGATTTCCTCAGGATGTTTTCCTTCACCGTTAAAACGTTAAATGACCGTTCAAATGAACTTTAAATTTGAAATACACATCGGTACGTGGCGGGGTTTGAACTGGCGACCTCTCGAATGGCAAGCAACGACCTTAACCACTCGGCCATCAACACTTTTTACGTAAATCAATATTTTAGATCCTTATTAACAGAATTAAAAACAAACTGAAGTTGGTCTACATTATAATCATCGACCTCATTTAAACAAAACACAATCGTTTCATCTCTAATTTGTTGCAAATCAGAGTTCGCAGATGTCACCGACCGTGTGACAGGTGTGTGAACTGTTACTAAATTGTAACATAGTCTAACTTATTAGCTGCACATACCTACGGAGAAATCTCATCGCCGATAGTTGTTTAGTAAAAGCGTTTCCGTGTACCGAATTAGTCACGTGCGGCTATCGCAGTTTTTGCGCAATGATTTATGCCTATTCGTTGGGCGATTTGTAGCGCAAAATCGAGCGACGTTTCTGTTTTGTATTCATTGAGCGATGGCATTAAATCATATTACTTGTGTACGTTCAACCGTAATCCAGCTGTTTTCAATGTGCGTGATGGTTAATTTGTGAAAGATTTAATGTTCTCTCACATGATTTAATATTGAATAAAAATGGATTATCCTCCTTTGTTATTGAAAATTGCAATGTTTTGATTGTAATAAAACACATTTCACAGCCCATTAAATCCGTCGTCTTCTGTAAAAAGCTCGAAACGTCGGGTCTCTAAGTAATTATGTTTGGTATCGTTATATACACTATTTTATTTTTTACTGCCTCGTTGGTCTATTGGTACCAAGCGCTGCGTGAGGACCGAGAGGTCCCCGGTTCGAGTCTGGGGTCGGGCAAAATTTGTGTGAGTTTTTCCGTAATGAAATTACTCAGCCCGGAGTTAGGAAGTTGGCAGTTGAACGCCCGTGCCTCGGAAAGCACGTTAAGCCGGTGCTCCTGCGCCCAATCTCGTCGGTCATGTCTGATTGCCATCTCATCGAATTATGAGAGTAAGGGAAAAGAGAGTGCACTTTTGTTTGCGCGCACACTTGTGCTCTATAATATGTCTAGGGCTATAAGGCCTTAGTCGACCACGCTGGCCAAGTGCAGGTTGGTCGACTACACAACCTTAGAATTTCTTCTTAGGTGTGCAGGTTTCCTCACGATGTTTTCCTTCACCGTTAAAGCGTCGAATGATGGTTCATTTGAATTTCAAATTTAAAAAACACATTGGTACCTGGCGGGGTTTGAACTGGCGACCTCTCGCATGGCAAGTAACGACCTTAACCACTCGGCCATCGACGCTTTTTTATATAATTTAATTATATAAATAATCACATACTCGTAGCATTAAAATCAAAATCAGTACACTTTTACGCTACGTCATCATTAGTATTCTAAAATGGAGTGTGTTCACAATTGATATGCTTCAATTATCAACGTCAATAATTGACGTACAACCAGTAAATAAACGCTCAATTTATATTCCAGCCAGTATCTAAACATGATTATGCTAAATATCGAATTTGCCTAATTTGTCTTAATTAAAATAATAGATACATTCGCTAGACAATATTTCAATGTTTAATTTGCAGCGCGGGGCAACATTGATTTATAAATTCGCTTCCTTCGGGCTGTTTAATGAAAAACGTGCGTAGAAAGTTTTTGGGCCATTACTTTCGCCGGTTATTAATGACGGAACGGTATTCCGCTAGGCTGGACCACCTCGGTTTGATAGATTGACCCATCTGTCTGCTCTGCTAGACGAAGAAGTAGCTTAAAACTAAGGAGGTTGGAATTATCAGCCATTTCTTTTTAGGGAGTCCTTCGGGGCTCTAAAAGAAGTCCGTCTGGATGATCTTGCTTAGGTTTTTTTTATTGAATAGAAACAAATGGTAACAACATTTTAACGAAACTATCTACAGTTTCCTTAATAATTTAATAAATCATATAGAAAAGACATGACTGAAGGCCATAAGAGTAGATAAGGGATTATTAAATATAATACCACCTTAACAATATTTGAAATAAAAGAACAGAATTTTAATGTGAGATCAAAAATCATTCGTGTCACTATTATTTAAGATAAATGTGAATTTTATTCATTCAGATAGCTTTTGTATTTACTTGTATGTTGTTTGTTAAAATATAGTAAAATAATACAGAAAAAGGGAAACATCCCAGGTTCTCTTTCCAATATAATTCTTATCTCTCTGTGTTTTCATTTCGCAGATTTTATTCCTTAAAATCATTTTGCTGTATGAAATGAAAATATGGCTGCCTCTTTTATTTACATTTGTATGCAAAAGTTAATAACGATAGATGCTCCCGAAACCGATGACAAAAATATACATTTGGAAACTGAGCTTTTGATGGCTTCCGTTTATAGTTTCCATTCGTTTTCGATTTGTAGATATTGTAGTTACGGCCTTATAATGACTAGACATCTGATACTCATTTTCATTTCCCTGTCAGGAAATTATAGAAGATAATGTTAATGTTAGGCTTCCGTAACATATTAAGGGACGTTTGTAAGCTTGTACAAGTACATAATAATAATAATAATGCGTCCGACCGATTTCATCCATGGCGCCCGATCTCAATTGAGATCAGCCAAGTGCGCAGGACATATTATAGTGCACAAGTGTGCGCGAAAACACAATTGCACTCTCTATTCCCTTACTCTCATAATTCGGTGAGACGGCAATCCGACATGACCGATGAGAGATCGGGCGCAGGACCACCGGCTTAACGTGCTTTCCGAGGCACGGGCGTTCAACCGTCAACTTCCTAACTCCGGGTTGGGTAATTTCATTACAGAAAAACTCACACAAATTTTGCCCGACCCCGGACTCGAACCGGGGACCTCTCGGTCCTAACGCAGCACTTGCAATAGACCAACGAGGCAGTTAAGAAAGAAGTACATGAAACTATAATCTATACTAATATTATAAAGCTGAAGAGTTTGTTTGTTTGTTTGAACGCGCTAATCTCAGGAACTACTGGTTTGATTTGAAAAAATCTTTTTGCGTTGTATAGACCATTTATCGAGGAAGGCTTTAGGCTATATAACATCACGCTGCGACCAATAGGAGCAAAGATACAATGGAAAATGTGTAAAAAACGGGGGAAACGCGAACGAAGTCGCTGGCACAGCTAGTAAATAAATAAATATCTCACAACATCATATAATGTTCGGATTCCGTGGTAAGTAGGTTTTAGGGGTGAGAGCCATCCGCTCCCCCGCAAGTCTGGTGATGATGACGAGGCTACTCCAAGCCATCATCGTATGTCAGTCAGGAAAAATAAAGTGCTAAATAGCTTTAGCATTTTTGTTTCGGATATATAAACAACAGACACACATAACGGGTACCGATGTTCAAAACTCGATTATTTTGGGATATCGTAGAGTTTCCAACGTATTTAATACTAAGTCACACATAAGGCATCAACATGTCTCGCATTGATTGGCTTAATGCATTTACAAAATAAGCAACTGACAATAAACGAACAAACCTAAACAACGGAAATAACTTCACTTCAGAAGAATCTACTTAAATCGCTACCTCGTTTGTCAGTCGAACACACAGCGCGATACATTACAAAAGCTTGCTCAAAAGGATGTTCACACTCTAACGAGGCTTAAAATAGTTTACTTACCAAATGCTTTGTACACAAATAACTTTAGGGACTGAAGTGGAATCTTACCAATCGCGACTGATCGAGATAAAATGTTCTAAACTTAGGCGAACGTCGATGGAACCGTTCTGGCGTTCGAATTGAAATTAGCGAGGGACTCTCTTAATGAATCTTAAGCTTTGAGAATATATAATTCAGCTAATTGCATAATAACTTTAGTTTGTAAATTCAAAATAGGTCGTTGTAAATAATTTATATTATTATGTTAGTTTTACAGTTTCTATGGAAATAAGCAACAAAAAGTTAATACTACAACTGATACAGTATTCGTCATATATATCATTTTATAGTTATTTATTCACATACGCGCTTGAAAGTTCGTTACAAATAAAATGATATAAATCAGAATTTAATAGGTATCGTGAGAGAACTTTGTGTGAAATATTATTTCCTATGCAAAGTTTGAAATCGTTCGAATTCCGAAAACGGCTAAAATCGCCGGACGCACCACTTCATAACTTACGAAGCCACTAGATACGACAAGTATCCACTAAAATGGAAATAGTGCCATTTCACACCATCCGCGTAGAAAAATATGACGACGTGTCGAATAAAAATGGAATAAACAATCTTTATGCAATAAGTCGCCAAGGAAATATGTACAGACGCAGTACAGAATGCGACCGAGCAAATAGATGTTTACGCAAAGAAGTCGACGGTCCTGTGGCACAATC
The DNA here is from genome assembly GCA_039566165.1 of Maruca vitrata. NCBI lineage: Eukaryota > Metazoa > Arthropoda > Insecta > Lepidoptera > Crambidae > Maruca > Maruca vitrata. Next base: position 11,770,007 of record CM076927.1, on the reverse strand, counting down.
AGCGTTTCCATTATGCATGAAACCGTCCTACGGCGACAGATGCCTGAGAAACTTCCAGAAGGAGTGATATTAATATTTGTTTGTCAGGTATTTCGAGTTGTCTTTTGTTTCAAGTGCCTAGAAGTTGTTTGGAGTTTGTTCGCGATTAGAATGTCGAGTTTTCGTATTTGTCTTTGCCGCAAGGAATGTTCAGCGCATTGTGTGAATTGTGAGACAGCGGTGTTGGTGTTATGCAAATCTAATTTTCTTATGTTTCATAACATAATATGAAGTTGGTGAATATTCAGTGATATTATATTTTTTTAATATTTCAGTTTTGATCTTGCCTCGTCAGTATACTTACACCGTGAAATTTTAGTGGTTGTTTTCCCGTGGCAGAACGAGTAATACTATAGAAATATGCAAATAAATCCTTGAAAAAAAATTTTTTTTTTCAAATTTTCAAAATAATAATTTTCTAACTCCAAAACGAGAGAAGCTATCGTACTTTTATAAGTTGTGACTTAATCAGGTACTGCTTGCCGCATGAAATCAATGCTTAAAGCTAAAGAAGCTATACGCCCTAAGTAATAAAGCGGTTCGAACGTGCTTTCAAGTTTCGGTTATACCTTTCGTAAAACCAGCATTAATTGATTTCAATAAAAAAGAACTGCACAAATCTATTGTGCTACTAAGATAGAATCATATTACTGCGGGAAAGCAACCACTAAAATTTCACGGTGTATAACTAAAGTTAGGTAACGTATTAATTAGTGAGGTGGGATTCTAACACATAAAGCTAATTTACTATCAGTCTCATCGATCCAACCTTGCAAGCAATTGAATTGGGAATCGGAGTAGGTTCTATCTTAAATGGCTGGGTATGAGCCTTGTGCATACTTAGACGATTGCCAGCTATATCCAACCCGAAGATTCCTTTCTTGAAGCTTTTATGAGATTGTGCTGTGAAGTGTCATATTGCTCACAAGCTCGACACGAAAGGAGGCTGAACCATGCATCGATAGAGATTCGTCATTTCGGTATTTTGTTTTAAAGACACGAAATAATAATAAATTGGTAACCTTGGCCCATATGCTGCTTTTTTGCATTCGAAAAATGGAAATAACAAGGTTTACTGGCATCAACCGTAACAAAAAAGGTACCTAAAGGAACAAAAACAAACAAAACCGGCTTCATAAAAAAAAAACCATTAACGTGCTAATAATTGGTCTCTCCTTAAAACATTCCTATCTCGTTCCTTTTACAATAAAAACTCGTTTACGGACAGAAATAGAAAAGTCTATTGACTCAGCATTGCGGTCCCCTGATCGCTCTTTTGTGCCGATCGCCAATCAATTACGAACAAGCGAACGCTTTTAGCTAATGCAGTCCAAGGACATATTTCTTGGCTGCAGTTATAGCTTTGCGAAAGATGTTTTATTATTTTACGAGTCTGCGACACTTAGGACTAATGTATTAATTTCGTTGATGCGACTTCGAGTGTGGTAACGCTATTTCATTTAACTGCAAGTTGCTAAAAACAGGATTGACTTTTGTAAAAAAAAATCCTTTATTTCTTAACGAGTCAAATTTTTTGTTACTGTTTAAATAGCTCGTAATATTTGACTGGCTCGGTGGAACAGTGGTTAGTGACTCAGGTTCAAAACCTTCGGTTCCAAGAGTCGTGGGTTCGATTCCCACTCGGGACAAATATTTGTGTGACGAACATCAGTGTTTGTTCCGTGTGTGGGTATTATTAAATATATTTAAGTTTATTTGTGTATCCACTGTTGATCCTGATTCCCATAACACGAGTGCTTAAGCTCCTTACCACGGGATCAGATCAATGTATGTGATGTTGTCTAATATTTTTCTTATAAATAAAAATCAATTGCTGTTCGTTAGTCTGACTAAAACTCGAGAACGCCCGGACCGATTTAGGTAATTTTGGTTATAAATGTTCGTCGTAGTCCAGGCTTCCCTGGTTTCCAGGTTTCAATGAGAAAATATAGAAAAATAATCAGTATTGGCGGTACGAAATTCGCCGGGACCACTAGTTTATTAATATATTTTTATTGTGTTTTTAGTCCTATACAGAGCTTTAATGTTGTGTAATTGGTAATATGTGGAGCGCGTAAGCTCATCGTGGGTTCGAGTCCCCGCCCATGAGGACATGAATGTGAAATTTTCCAATTTGAAATGTTCAAATCTATTTTTATTCTTTTTGTTCGTTACATTAATAGTATTAATACATTTTTATATAGATGACAAATATTTAACTAAAATAATACACGTCTCTGGTTAAGGAATAATATTGGATAATCAACGTAGATCTTTTGAAATGTTTTAATATTAAGATTTAAAATTTGAAGAATCGTATTCATAACCCCGCATGAACGGGAATTTGAACCATCGGTTTTGACGTGACGCGATATCTGAATAACGGTGCTTTAAATAATAATAATAATAATTTAATATTTTTAAGTTATCTGTAAGAAGTCTTGAAATATAAAAAAAAATCATTAAATATTAGTCTTTATGGATCGTACGTTTCGACTGGGTTACACCAATCATGATCGTCGGGCAGTAAGTAGCTATGTAATTGCAACTCCTTATATCGCGTGTAGACCCATAATGACTAATATTTGGTGTAATGAAACGCGAAAATCTAAAATTTTAAATGAAATTCATTTCGGAGTTACATTTCTTACTTCATATTTATGAGAATCAAAAACAGTATATGCACCTGTGTTTGCGCACACACTAGTGCACTATAAAATACCCTGTGTAGTTGGTTTCTCTCCATAGACATAAAGGCCGCCATTCGCCAACACTTTTGAATCAACTTGAGCCAACACGACACACTCACTTATTTCTTCTTTAACTTTAAACCAGTACAAAAGATTAACATCGTAAGACGTACATCTATACGGTTCTCAGTGAACAATTTGCCACACTTTGGCATTCCATATTTTCAGCGGAAAGTGACAAATGTTGAGACTGTGTTTGATCTATGGACCGCTTACACACACAAAGGTTTCTATCGGAGCGCTTCGTACTACGGGGCTACGGCGCTACGGAGCTACGGACCTACATAGCTACGGAGCGACATAGCACCGTAGTTCGTAGCTAGCGGCTAGCCGAGAACGCTATAAATCACCTACTATTTTAGTATCTACAGATTATTAGCTTACAGCTTGCTTCCTTTGCATCTGTTAACGTTCTTAATCTGGGAAAGCGTCCAATAAGAGACCATGTATATTGGATTTTATCATGCAATATGCATTCACCCTGGGATTTGAGCCCAATTTTTAAGTATTATGTACTAGTACTATGTATGTATGTAAGAAATGTGTGTTTAATGTACAATTTTAGACAGGTCTTTTGAAACCTAATAAATTTTTGTTTGCCAAAGTTATCCAGCCCTGTCCAATAATTTAAAACTTCTTATCGACTTTGGACTACGACTTGGATAGTGATAGATAGAGTATCTAAGATTCCGACCGTATCTGTTTTGGATTCGTAATAAATAAATAAATTAAATAAATAAATATCTGGGACATTTCCACACACGGTCATCTGACCCCAAACTAAGCAGAGCTTGTACTATGGGCATCAGAGACTGATATACATACATATATATTTTTAAATACATACTTAAATACATAATCACACCCAGACACGGAACAAACACCGATGTTCATCACACAAATATTTGTCCCGAGTGGGAATCGAACCCACGACTCTTGGAACCGCCATAATATACCGCAATAAGTTGCCATATTAAAGAAATAATTAATCACCAGATTAACTTGTTTATTTTTAACCAGAAACTTTGGTCTTAAAATATTCCCCAACCTATTTAGCTCAGCGAATTTAAATTACACATGAAAAGGCGACTCGACCGTAATCCAGTGTACTAGTACAAAAATTTGCCTTTTATAACTAGGCTTAAAAATGTTACACGAGACCAAATTTAAGTTTCTGAATCGGGTTTTTTGTTGAAAATGCTTTAACGGCAGTCCACAAAGGTGAAATTTTAAATTGGTGCAACTTATTATATTAGTGCAGCGAGGGATGTTACATACAAGTAATTAACAAAATAAATATAGAGCACGTGTTAACTTACACATAAAATTATTAAATATTATATTATCAAACAAATGACATTGCATTTCTTACGTTATTTTCTAATATTTGCCACTACATACTTACTTTAATACCATTTAAAGTAAGTATGTAGTTAAATACAATTTTATGTGTTTTTCCTACTACGATCAACAAATCTATACGTAAATGGACTCGTTAACATTAAAATAAAAAAAAAACTAACTTGCTAACAGATATCTTTATCCTTATCTGTAACACCAATGTAATAACGTGTGACACGCAATACATCATTTGAATTTGATTTTGAAGTGTAAATAATTAACAGGTGAGGTATTATACCCGACAAGTAATGTCCATGCCGATTTACATATCATTGTGCTATGAACTGGCAAAGGCATGACTACTGAGCGGCCACGATTCCGAGCTATTGATCTGCCATAGCTTTGCACGGTACACAGGATCCGAGTTATTATTTCGAGAACAATATCGAATACGTATCAATCGCAGCTCAACCGATTGAATCGATTCGGATGAATCGATGGATAGCAGAGCCCTACTCTACACTGACGCTCCCAGAACTAACATTATGCATGACTGGTGCCCGCTTTGTATTCACATACACTTTTGAATCTCAGCGGTGGAATGAGAAGCGATCGCGATTGTGGAACGAAAGAGTGTTATTTGATTTAGATGCGAAGATCAGATGTTCTAAGAATGCGGGGATAGTTTGGAGGGTCTCACTTGATATGTAAACTTCTATATATACTAAATCGTATTATTAAGATAGAAATAAAATATTCACATTTTGACGTAACGTATCTAACTTGATTACCTAAATAAATACATCATTTAGGTGACCGTGTAACGTTACGTTTTGTACATTTTTAAATTCCATTATCTGGGTGATTTTGTGACTAAAATTGGAAATAGTGACAAGTAGCAACATCTGCCTAATCCTGTGATCAATGACATGTTAAACCCTTTTGTTTTACATATTTTGATCAGATATATCATGTTCTTGTATATTTTAGGATAAAAATAACCTGTAATAGGCATTATATAGTTGTAATCTCGTGCTGTACTACTCCCATGATGGTTTAACGACCATACAAACTGCACTTAAGTAGGTGTCCTAAAAAGTATTGATAACATATGCACACAGTCCTATTGTTTAAATTCCAATAGGGTAATCAGCTGAAATGCGATTCCCTGACGAGTCACATACGTCATCAAACGGGTCATCAATCGCTACAAAACTGATTACCCAACTAATCGCAAGCTCTATAGCTTTTAACTAGGGTAGTATTAGTTTCACCAAAACCGAATTTTGTATAAATGTAACCATTTCATCAAAATAATGTCTCTGGGCTATTACTTACTCCAATGGCTCAGCGACCCGTAGTGGATCTTGGCGTACGATACAACAAGACACCATTCTTCTTTATTATCAGCCATCTCATTAAAAATTAGCGATCTGGATCTCAAGAAAGTCCAGCTCAATTTTTTTTCTGGGCTATTGTATACACCGTGAAATTTGAGTGGTTGTTTTCCCGTGGCAGAACGTTTTGCCTTTAGTAATACTATCGAATCATGCAAATTATTACATGAAAAAAAAAACAATTTTTTAACTCAAAAACAAGAGAAGCTATCGTTATTTTATAAGATGTGACGTAATCAGGTACTGCTTGCCGCATGAAATCGATGCTTAAAGCTTAAGAAACTCTACACCCTTCATAATAAAGCGGTTCGAACGCTTTCGTTCGTTTCGCCTAAACTTTTCGTAAAACCGGCAATTATTGATTTTAATAAAAAAAACTGCACAAATCTATTGTGCTACTAAGATAGAATCATTTTACTGCTAAACAACCACTGAAATTTCACGGTGTATACGTTAATGTTAATTCATATATTATTTTGACACACATATTAATTTTAAAACATCTGGCAGACCACTATTATCTTGCAGGATTTTCCGTTTTCCTGCATTGCTCTTGAACAAGATTCGACAAATTTTAGTCTTATACGATACATACAACGCACTCGGCGCTATATAGATGAGAACCGAAAGTCTTATGCCTATCATAAGTTTCGGGTGGGTTTGATAACCGAACCTATGGCCGAAACCGAAACTTCATTCGGACACTACTTCCAACTAAAATGTGCACGGCTTTATTTAACCGGATTGGTTTAATCAGTGTTCTGCAAACGTTTTGTTTCGCAGCACCAATAAAATTACTTTATGTGAGCTTTGAATTTATGCAACTCATTTTGCGGACTGCACTTTTCATTTTGTTTTTGTTGCTGTGATATAAGTGCTTTAGTGTGTGTCGTTTTGGATATATTTTACGGGTTAATATATCCGCATTGTGGACGCGGAACCTTTTTCATTTGGGTAATAAAAAGTATGTAGGCATCAACTGCGGTGTAAGCCTGGCATTAATTGAAAGGCTACTGATGGGGTCATCGTCATCAGTCGATATAATAATAATAATATAATAATGATCTTGATTGAAACCAGTAACATTAAATTATTACAAACAATTTCAGCGTTAGTGACCGCATTAGTCGTAGACTGTGTTGCAGTCACAAGCACCCGCCTCAAAAACAGACGTTTCAGACTTAAAATATTAATTTTATTTCAAAGAAATGTGTTTTTTAATTTTTAATTTATTTTAAGTTCTGCTGTGTTTCTTCTCTCTTTTTAATTGAATGTGCTTTTTTACAACTCCTATGGTCTCCCAAGATACAGGCGATGCCTAGTTTGGGGACCTCTGACTATTTCCAATGTCCTACTCTTGCAATGCACTTTCACTCATGTTCTAGTTTTAAGAATTATTGTAACTGTGTTTTTTTTGTGCAATAAAGAATTATTATTATTAATGAAGAAACAAAAAAGGAAAGGTTTTACAAACATAATTTACCTTAATTTCATAGGTACTTCCCCACTGCTGGGGCACGGGCCTTCCCTGAATTTGGGCGATAAGACCTTATTCAACCACGCTAGTCAAGTGCGGGTTAGTTGCCAACACAACCTAAGAATGTATTTAGAAGGTTTCCTCATGATGTTTTCCTTCTCCGTTAAAGCGTCGAACAGTCGTCCACATAAATTTCAAATTTAAAAAACATTGTTTCGTGGCGGGGTTTGAACTGGCGACCTCTCGCATGACAAGCAACGACCTTTACCTTTCGCCCATCGACGCTTTTTTGCGCTCTATAGTCCAAGAGCTGGTGAACCCTGGGAGTAACGGTCTTCCTGTAAGGTTAGAAATTTGTATACTGACGGTTTATGGCATGCTAAGAGCAATAGCCAAGACCTGGCAGGCGTCAGCCCTGCACGTCATCAGCCCTTTTATTTTTCAAACTGTTAAGTAAATGGGGTTTCAAAACTTGTTCCTGTAAGTTTGAAAATTTAATAGAATAAAGTTATTTTATTATACATCTCAAAAATTAATTGACAGGCGATTACAATAAGCAGAAGTATACGACAGGTCAATTAGAAAACGCACAGTTGATGAGTTAAAAAAACTTTATCCTGTATACTTGAAATTTTTATATGTTTTTCAATAGACTTCTCAGAGTAAATATGTACAATGCCAGGCGGTTTTGAACAGCATAAGACCTTGCCAGGCGAGGGGACAGCTGCTAAAGGCGTGCGAGTGAGAAGTGTTACATGAACGCATACAGTAAATGTAATGTATTTTATTATGTTTTATACAATGTACAATCGATGAAATGCAAACTGACGAATAATAATACGTTAAATTGTAAGCAGTAGGTTATGGTTTACAAATTTTCGACGGTTCACAATTTTGCTAGGTAGATAGCAATCAAGCGTTATTTATAATTTTACCGTGACATATACAATATACATGTGACACAGACATTTTAATATTACTGCTCGGAAACATGGACCATCTCCACAATAAGAATTTAAAAATCTATATGGAATATGGCACTAATAATTGTAAAAAATCTATAAATCTTTCTGAACTATATACAAAATTGGGACCTTCTATATGCCAAAGCTAACCTGGATTTCAAGCATTAACCGGTTGCGATTTCAATCCGTCTTTTTCAAGAAGAGATAAAGAAAAACCATTCCAAATATTGCAAAAATCGAGTATATATCAGAAAGCATTCAAAGAATTAGGAAACGCAGAAATAGTACAGAAGAAAGAAAAAAATCCCGATACTAGAGAAATTTGTATGCCAAATGTATGGTTTTAAATCTTCAAAATTAAAAATGCACGATATGAAAAGTTCGTTGCTACGTTCAACAAACAAATCCTAAAGTGTTTATGAAAAAAGTAGTAAGCTATTATTCATCGAATTTACCACCCTGCCAATGTGAACTACATCAACAATTGTTGAGAACTGCCTCCATTACAAATATATGGCGAAATTTTCATTTAAAAGAACCAACAATTATTACACCTGAAAATAACGGTTGGAACTTAATTGATAATAATCGTTACCATTTTAATTGGTTTGAGGGGAATACGGTTCCATCGTTTAATACGACATTCTTTTACAAGAACATGCTGATACTTCCACAGCACAATCGACTGAAACTGAGGAATGCACTTCAGGTAACATACAATTATTTTATTCTGTATCATTTAATATGCAGTCCTATGCGTTGAACTTGATATTTAATTCTCAACAACCATATTGAATTATTAAAATTTATTTTACTATTTTCAGATGAGGAAAACATTGTTGAAGAATCAGATGATGATGAAAACAGTGATAGCGAAATTTCGGATGATGCTGAAGAAAATGAGTGTTAAAAATAATGTACATTGTATAAAACATAATAAAATACATTACATTTACTGTATGCGTTCATGTAACACTTCTCACTTGCACGCCTTTAGCAGCTGTCCCCTCGCCTGGCAAGCTCTTATGCTGTTCAAAACCGCCTGGCATTGTACATATTTACTCTGAGAAGTCTATTGAAAAACATGTAAAAATTTTAAGTATACAGGATAAAGTTTTTTTTACCTCATCAACTGTGCATTTTCTGATTGACCTGTCGTATACTTCTGCTTATTGTAATCGCCTGTCAATTTATTTTTAAGATGTATAATAAAATAACTTTATTCTATTAAATTTTCAAACTTACAGGAACAAGTTTTGAAACCCCATTTACTTAACAGTTTGAAAAATAAAAGGGCTGATGACGTGCAGGGCTGACGCCTGCCAGGTCTTGGCTATTGCTCTTAGCATGCTATAAACCGTCAGTATACAAATTTCTAACCTTACAGGAAGACCGTTACTCCCAGGGTTCACTAGCTCTCCAGCTACTAGTTTGTATCATATCATTTTTTATGGTAATATGAAATGCGCTATTGAATATCCTTTTTAATTTGGTAATATTGACTGTTGTAACGAAAAACCGGTTAGTTTATTGCCAGTTTTAAACTGACTTCAAAAAAAGGAGGGGGTTCTCAATTCGTCTGGTATAATATTTTTACTTCACTTTGTACGACACAACTAAAAAGTAATACACTAAAGCTCACACTAGTACATACATAGATAGCTTCTGGCTTAGTATTTTGAAAAGCACTTTTGAACTTTTAATTTTCAGAAGTGGGCTCGAATATCCGAACCTCTGTATTTTTTTCTGATGACAGGTTGATTTTTTTGTTCTGATCTATACTAATATTATAAAGCTGAAGAGTTTGTTTGTTTGTTTGTTTGTTTGAACGCGCTAATTTCAGGAACTACTGGTTCGATTTGAAAAAATCTTTTTGCGTTGTATAGACCATTTATCGAGGAAGGCTTTAGGCTATATAACACCACGCTGCGTCCAATAGGAGCAAAGATACAATGGAAAATGTGTAAAAAACGGGGGAAACGCGAACGAAGTCGCTGGCACAGCTAGTTTTAAATAAAATCTTTATATTATTGACAACTCAGTTTCGGGCATCAAAATGTAGTTGTTTCCAATTTGGGTGTACATCGAGCGCTTATGTTAATAATATAGGCCCCGAACATGCAGGAAGTTTTTAATTAAAATTTCTCTGAATTCCTGATTGCTATTGCCACTACATCAGTATTCATTTGTAAAGCTGTAATTGAAATGTTGATTTATTAACGTAAAAGTAGTGTGTTTAACAGCTAACTATTTTGTTAACAAATGGAGGTAGCAGGTACAAATATTTGTAGCGAGTATTTTAATTAATTCGTTCAAATACGTAATTTTTGTTATTATGAACTGTTCATTAGTTTAATTAAATGTAATTAGTTTCTGATGGATTCACTGAATTTGCTATAGTTTTTTTCGAGTATTTATACTATCTAAATAGCGCATGAATTAAATATGAAGGTTAACTGTGAATATAATGTGATCATAAATGAAATGTATGACAAAATAGCTGTAATTTTCCTTGAAAAAGTATTTTTTTTAATACGCATAAATAAGTCCTACCTAAGTTAGATGCATCTACTATTAGACAAAAGGCTTGAAATAATGTTCCCTCTCAAAGGCTTCCACGGTCTATTGTGAACGAATCAATGTCAAAGTGTGGAGAGCCAGACCATACGCGGAGACTAGGATATATCAAGCATTAACTTTGGTTATTTTATCGTAGTACATACAGATACGATTAATAGCACATATCATCATCATCATTCTCATTAATAACACATATTTGATGATATTATATATTGCTATTTCTCTTTAAACAGAAAAAAATTACCTTTTTAAGAAATTATTAGTTAACAACAAAAAAATTATAATAAGATTGGCATCAGAACTGCTAGCCAAGTGAACCCAAAATAGTCAATTATCGGAAATCAATAACTTAATAAGTTGTTAAAACTTTTATAAAATACAAAACAAAAAATAATATTAATTAATATCTGGCTCATTTCAACAAATGGTCATCTAACCCCAAACTAAGCAGAGCTTGTACTATGGATGTCAAAGACTGAATACTCAAATATTTATCCCTGGTGGGAATCGAACCCACGACTCTTGGTCCGCTAAACTGGGTCACTAAACACTGTTCCACCCAGCCAGTAGAAGTCAAAAGAATGTTGCTCAATTGAATTAGTACTATTTCATAAGTTATTGTATGTAGGTTTTCTGATATGACCAAGACAAGTAGAAAATAATCACAGAGCGTAATATGTGATCCTTTATAGGGACTATTTCTCAAGGTAGATTCTTAATTACGCCCTTGAAAGTTAGCAAAACTGCTTCGAACTTGATTAAAGTTTCTCACTCAGATTTGCAAAGTATTATTCGCCGAAATAAAAAAACAAAACCGTTAATATCAAACTTCTGCGGCGAGCGACTTAGACTTTTTATTAAACAAAAAAGAAAGATTTGCTACAGAGAGAAAAACGAAACTTTGGAGGGTGAAAAAAAAAGGTATTGAAATACTTTTACGGGTGCGTCGAAGTTACCTGGTTTCAATATTGAAACCGACAAAACGTAAGTAAATTTTAAAGACCGAAGTATCAGACTTTACTTTTTAGAGCTCCGAAGGTGTCTTATTGTCAAAGACTAGCCTTTTTTTTTGGTTTTACCTTCGCATTTTATATTTAATATTTGTGTTATGAACATCGGTGTTTGTTCCGTGTCTGAGTGTGATTATGTATTTAAGTATGTATTTATAAATATATATGTATGTATATCAGTCTCGGACGCCCATAGTACAAGCCACATCAAGATTATGTGTGAATATAACTAATTAAAACGATTGGTTTTAATATTGTTTATCGGTAATATTAACCAATATTTGTAACAAACAATAGATTTGGACAAATAAATGTATACGTAGGTACTAAAATCGGTCTTATACTTTTCGGTCATTCTGTTACGATTTGTTTCTAGACAATCATCACAATACAACAAAATAATAATATATTAGCATTTAACACTAAATTTCGGGCTCTTTTCGTTCGCCTCTTAAAGGCGAATCACAAACAACAAATTCAATAATCCATTCACTATCTCTATCGACACTAATTGTGTTATCTGTTATTGGGGCTGCAGTATAAACGAACTTAGCAGTTAAATACAGTAGTTAAGCAGTTCTGTGAGACTAAATATGTACTCTGGGGACATTAAGAGGACTCGTAAAGCAGTTAGGAGACATTTATTGGCGAAGCGTGACCAACTTTGACACAGTTTTCTATTTAATGTCTGTGTACGCACTATTTTGCTGCATTGGGCGGATAGCAATGTTTATAGAGTGGCTAACTGTAGTTTAGGGCGGCGATTTAGGGATTCATTGTCTTATGATACTAGAACCTTTTCTAGTCGCACATTAGTTACCTAGATCTATAAGAGGTGTATCTAAAAGAATCAGTGTTGTGTCGTTACAGTGAGAAAGACGTAACGACACAACAAACATTGATTAGTACTAAAAAAAGTGTACTAAATAATTTTCTTATTAAAGCGATTATAGGTTATAATGTCTTCTTCTTAGTCGATTTCTTTATTTCTGAAGGTCGGGTCTTTCATGAAAGGTTATAATGTTAATGATGTATAATATCATACGTGATAATGGAAACATATTTAATTTTTAGTTGGTTAGTAAAAAAGCGTCGATGGCCGAGTGGTTAGGGTCGTTGCTTGCCATGCCAGAGGTCGCCAGTTCAAACCCCGCCAGGTACCAATGTGTTTTTCAAATTTGAAATTCATATGTACCATCATTCGACGCTTTAACGGTGAAGGAAAACATCGTGAGGAAACCAGCACACATGAGAAATTTTTCAACGGTGTGTGAAGCCATGTCAGTGGCCTACGGGCGGTTTAAAAACTCTGACACCAAGTTGTTCATCAACCATACGATAAGAAGAAGAAGAAGTTGGTTAGTAACAAAAGTTAGTGACACGCCCTCGCTTCGCTTCGGGTAATCCTTTCTTAGCGGATGCCTATGTCATAACATATACCTGCATGCCAAATTCAGCCCGATCCGTCCAGTGGTTTGGGCTGTGCGTTGATAGATTACTATGTCAGTCAGTCATCGTTGAATTATATAATATACTAGCTGTGCCCGCGACTTCGTTCGCGTGAACTACAGGATGTTGAATATTTTTTTAACTAAAAGTAGTCGTATAAATAAAAGTAATAAAAGTCCCGTCAAAATCTTTTCTGCCATTCAAGAAGTTAGTCAACCGGAAGAAACATTTAAAACAATATCATTTTGGTTTATATCATCATCAATCGTTTACCGTGTAATAAATAAGTATATTACACAACATCACATTAACTGTTCTGATCCCGTGGTACGAAGCTTTAGAACTTGTTTTAATCAGAACAGTGGTATTCACTAAAATATTTAAATAGCATAACCAGACTCGGGACAAACAACGATATTCACCTCAGAAATATTTGTGCTGAGTGGGAATAGAACCCACGACACATTATGTGGTCTGTGAATTGGGATAAAAAGGCCAAGTGCACGACGGACTCGCACAGCGCGATTTCTTTTTAGAATTCGCTGTGTTATAGGACGTTACTTTATTCTAAATTTTGAGATTCTGAGTTCTTCGCAGATTGTGGTTCCCTTTGCGAGTGTCAAAAATTGGCAGCATAAATGGCTGTTTCTTTTGATTGTGTTGGCTCAGCTGAAGGGACAGTAGACCTGAGTATTTTATGTAACTTTCAGTTTGATATTTCCTCCTTGACGCTTGTTTATTCTTTTCGACGTACGAAATCCTAAAATCTAAGTTTATAGTGAACAGCTTCCTCGCATTGAATAGATCATCTTCAAGTCATCCTAATTGTTCATCGATCAAAGTGAAATATAGGACGACCTATTCCAAAGCCAGGTAGCAGTCTTTATGGTTGGAGAGGAAAAAAGCGTCGATGGCCGAGTGGTTTAGGTCGTTGTTTGCTATGCAAGAGGTCGCCTGTTCAAACACCGCCACGTACCACTGTGTTTTTCATGTTTTAAATTCATACCTATGTATGATTATTCGACGCTTTAACGGTGAAGAAAAATATCGTGAGGAAACGCACACTGCACACCTACGAAGACATTCTAAGGTTGTGTAGTCTACCAACCCGCACTTGGCCAGCATGGTTGACTTAGGCCCTATCGCCCCAGTTTAGGATAAGCCCGTGCCCCAGCAGTGGTGACGTATATGAGCTGATAATGATGATGATGATAGTTGGATATACTGTGTGCTTGAATCATGTTCTTTCTTCATCATCAGCCCATTACAGTCCACTGCTGGACATAGGCCTCCCCAAATGCACGCCACTTCTCTCTCTCCTCGGCCACTCGCATCCAGCTCCTACCAGCCGTCCTGCGCAGATCGTCACACCACCTGGCCTGCGGGCGTCCTACACTACGTTTGCCGAGACGCGGTATCCACTCCAGAACTCGTCTACCCCATCGGTCGTCGGTTCTACGGCTGATGTGGCCAGCCCACTGCCACTTCAGTTTACTAATGCGATGAGCTATGTCGATGACTTTGGTTCTCTGACGGATCGCCTCATTTCTGATTCGATCTCGCAGAGAAACACCGAGCATAGCTCTTTCCATAGCCCGCTGAGCGACTTTTAACTTGTGGACCAGCCGTGCCGTCAGTGTCCACGTTTCGGCTCCATACGTCATGACGGGTAGGACGCACTGATTAAAGACTTTCGTCTTTAGGCTTTGTGGGATTGACGATGAGAAGGCTCGGCGTAATTTCCCAAATGCTGCCCAACCCAGCTGAATTCTTCTATTCACCTCGTCCTCAAAGTTGTTTCGACCCAACTGCATAGTCTGCCCGAGGTACACATATTTTTGAACAACTTCGAGGACGGTGCCGTGAATCGCAATCGGTTCCGGTAGTACATGTTCATTGAACATGACCTTGGTTTTATCCAAGTTCATCCGTAGGCCGATGCGCGCAGAAGAGTCAGCCAGGTCATTCAGCATCTGTTGTAGGTCCTGCAGCGTCTCTGCCAGAATGACGATGTCATCTGCAAATCGCAGGTGGGAGATGTATCCACCATTTATGTTAATGCCACGTCCTTTCCAGTTCAGCGTCTTGAACAAATCCTCCATTGCATTTGTGAACAACTTCGGGGAGATGACGTCCCCTTTGTCTCACTCCTCTATGCAATGGTATGGGTTTTGTTTGCTGATTCTGTACTTGGACGGACATAGTTGCGGCTTGGTAAAGACATTTCATCACCTGGATGTACCGCCAATCTACTTGGCATCGCTGCAGGGACTCCAGAACTGACCAGATTTCAACCGAGTCAAAGGCTTTCTCATAGTCCACAAATGCTAGACACAGGGGCTGATTATACTCCTCAGTCTTCTGTATAATCTGCCGCACTGTGTGGATGTGGTCTATGGTGCCGTATCCGCTCCGAAATCCAGCCTGTTCCGGTGGTTGGAATTCGTCGAGTCTTCGTGCAAGACGGTTCGTGATTACTCTTGAGAAAAGCTTATAGACGTGGCTTAAAAGGGAAATAGGTCGATAGTTCTTCAAAAGGGTTTTGTCACCCTTTTGAAGAACAGGACGACCACACTCTTACTCCACGCCTCCGGAGTTCTCCTTCAAACAAGACAGCGTTAAAAGCCTTTGAAGCTCCCTTAGAACGGGTTTGCCTCCAGCCTTAAGTAACTCTGTCGTAACGCCGTCTTCTCCAGGTGCTTTTCCATTTTTGCTGCCCAAGAGCAATCTCGATTTCGTTATTGCTAACTTCTGGTAGGTCTTCGGTATAGTGGCGTGTCAATATGGCTCTAGTGTCCTCATTGCCGGGATCAGGGCGAGATGCATGCGAGGCGTATAACCGGCCATAGAAGTCTTCTATCTCCGAGAGTACTGCCGGCTTCGAAGCAGCAATGTCCCCATTCGCTGTAGTCAGCTTCGTTAGGTGGCTTCTTCCGAGAGATTGTACAAACACCTTTGACCCCTGAGTTTGTGCAATAGCTCTTTCGATTAAAGAGTATTGTAGCACCGGAGGTCGCGTCGCACACATTTATTGATCTCCCGGTTGAGAGCCCGAGCTTCCAATGTAGTAGCGGGTGGGTCTTCACGTCGCTGCCTCATTAGCCTTAAGGTCTTCTCAGAGAGTTTAGACTTCCTACCCCCTCGCCTTCTGCTGCACAATCTCGATCCTTCCTCCCTGAGCACACGAACCATATTTTCAAGTTTCTGGTTAACGTCAATTGTGGTTTCCACTGTAGCAAATCGGTTCTCCAGGTTTGACTGGAACGTTTCGGATCCTGCCATGGTTTGGAGCAGAGTAGGTCGGAGACTAGACCTCACCAAGCGAACACGTTCGGCTTTGAAGTCGATATTTAGAGTGCCTCGAACAAGACGGTGATCACTGCCGGTGTTAAACCTGTTGAGCACGGAGACATCTCTAAATATGTGCCGCCTATCCGCTATGATGAAGTCGATCTCGTTCCTTGTCACAGTATCGGGACTTCGCCACGTCCACTTCCTTTGAGGCTGCTTCTTAAAGAAAGAGTTCATCAAGAAGAGCCCCTCCCGTTCGAGGAAGTTGACAAGCATTTGTCCCCTGTGATTTCTAGCTCCAAATCCGTGGGACCCTACTACCGATTCACTGCAAAATTGTACTCCCACTTTAGCGTTGAAGTCCCCCATAACAACATTGTAGTGGGTCTTGGTGGTGGAGTGGAGGGCCTTCGATATGTCATCGAACATTTTCTCCACTTCATCGTCTGAGTGTGAAGAGGTCGGTGCGTACACTTGCACCACTTTGAGGCTAAGCCTCTCGGTGAGCTTAATGATGAGGTACGCTACCCTGCTCGAAACACTAGACATTTCCACCACGTTGTCAGAGAGGGACTTATTGACCAGAAAACCGACGCCACCTTGAGAATTTTGGTCTCCCTCGCGGAAGTACAGCAGGTGGCCTGATTCTAAGGTTATGGTGTCCTCTCCCGCTCTTCGGACTTCACACAACCCCAGAATGTGCCACCTAATCTTCTCAAGCTCTACCTCAAGTTGCGCCAGATGCGAGTCAAGCCGTAGCGTGCGTCCGTTGTACGTCGCCAGTGTCATAGTATGTTGGTGGCCTCTCGTAACCCGGGGATTCTTAGCACCCCCCGCCCCGCCGTTACCATGGTCGCCACCATGACCAGGAATAGCGGGGCCGCCGGGAACTGGGGGCCGTGGCCTTTTGTTCTCCATTCAGGGGAAATTTGCCCATAATCACCACGCTGGGCAGGCGGGTTGGTGATCGCAGTTTATGTTTTAGGTGGTGCGGAGAGCGCTGCTGCCCGATCTCCGGTAATTATTTGTTGGCAAAATACTTTGCATTGGTCCCTCTGTCGCCTTCTACGACACCCACGGGAAGATTTGGGGAGGTGCTATTCTATTCTGCCGGCACCCCACGGCCCGTTCTTTCTTAATCCCCGGCAAACCCCTAATTTTTTCCTTTCAAATGTAATGCTTTACCGAATAAAATATGCTGATGCTATACTTTTATATAGATTTTCATATTATGTTTAGAAATCGATATTGAATTGGTTTAATTTGATTGAATATTTAATATCCAGTTGGTGCACACAATGTATTAATCGTATTGTCTCCATCTCATCCTTTTTTCTGATACCAAACCCTTGAGGATTATATCAATCTATTTTTTGACAACCAACCTTCTTCAATCGGTAATTATGGAAATTTTAATGCTTTCGTAAATATTGACAGCATAACAATATGTCAAGTAGATCACAATATTTTGTTAAATTAAAATAGAAATAAGGCAACAATTAGAATATTGTCGATACATGTTGTCGATTCAGAACCCTTCTGGTAATTTACGTAATTTAATGGCACTCGAAATTTATCAATTCCAAAAGACAAACTTCACATTTTTGACGAATGGTATACCTACATACAAAATCCCATAATATAATATCGAAGTATTACGTAGAGCACAGTGCCATCTTTTGAACTACCAAAAAACTTAACACGTACCTACTCATGTTATATCAAACTTGACAGCATTTATGGCATGCTGTACAAAGCACGATGCCATCTATGGGTCATTTTATGAACAATCATGCCTCAACTTTAACGGTACAATTTTATACGAATTAAAAATACTGAAAATAACGGTTTCATCATGAAGATTTTTTTTAAATTCACCTGCATCGCATGATTTCATGATTTTCACAAAAAAAAGAGAAGCAAAAAAATTTCAGTTTAAAAATTTTGTAGGTACTACGAAGATTTGAACTTACGACACTGATTGCTTGACGATGAACCATACTTTCCATAGCAATAGGCCATACAGTCCGATACATTTCACGTGAAAATATCTAATCACTTGATCGCTGACAACGCGACCATTTCGTAAAAGAAGTAGTCCTTATTATCCTAAACAGAAGGTTCATCTTGGTGGATACTTTGTCTACTTATGGGCATCCATATTTTGTATTACCTACGTAGCTCCTGATTCCGTAGGAATTTGGAGATGTTTTATAGCTCAAACGCTTTATCAGTAAATGAATTTTCCTACGTTGAAAGAATTTTTAAAATCCGATAAGTAATTCCAGAGATATTACATGTACAATTTGCAACGGCTGGACCGATTTTGATAAAAAGTAGCCTATGTGTAACCTTAAATAATTAGCTTTATATAAGTGAAAGTTCCGTCTCATTTGGTCCAGCCGTTCCGGAGATTAGCGAAAACAAACAGACAGACAGACAATTTTTTTTTATTAGTATTTTTGGTATTGGTATCTGATATACATTCATACCTATTTAGTAAAAAAAACAAATTTAAACATTACAAACAGACACTTCAATTTTATTTATCTGTATAGATTTAGATTTAGATTAGATGATCTCATAATTTACAAATAAAATAAACAATGTTCCTTTACAAATAAATAAATGAACGTTGAGTCGGCGTATAAAAATATCCACCAGTGACTAGAAATAACCTACGCATAATAGGTTACCGTGAAAATCTGCAACGTTATTCGGAAACATTTTTACGTTTCAATATCTGTCGGGCCGGGTTACTTTTTTAAAAAGTTATTCATACGAAACGTCGTTCTGTTAGTTTGAGCCCTCTCTGCGTACTTGGGGGAGGTACTAGTATGTGTATTTTTTAGAAATATTGGAAACATTGATAAAGTTAACCAAACAAAAGCTCCTACCCTGATACTCTTGAATAGTTTGAGGATACTTTTTAGCTTTTATTGCTGTCGGAAATTCAGCTGTCCGTACGATGTGCTCCTTTCATATTCGATTTTAGGCAACTGGGAATTTTTATTCCAATATTTCTTTATGTGTGTGTTTTTTCCCGTTCCTATACGGGACGCGGTTACTGTGCTTAATTATTTTAGTACCTGCGAGGGTTAACGGTTTTTATGATATTTTATTGTGAGCTTTTGTTTTTGAACTTATTTTACGGATTATTCTCGCGTGTTTTGTTATTCTAAACATAAGTATTATTTAGATACCCAACGATTCGATCTCATTACAGCGCTCGTGGTCACGGGAAAGACTGAAGATGACAGTTGTCTTTATAAGAAAAGTTAATTCACTCTTACACAATACACGCGAGTTTAATCCGTAACATTATTTTTATTTCAAAAGTGTAGCTTTTGTTTTACTTAATTTTCTCAGCACTATTTCTGTAATCTTACGCAGTGAATTTGCGACAAGAAAATAACGTTAGGTCAGACTATCATACCTCGTAAATACAATGTTCTTTAATAATTAAATTAACTGCCTCGTTGGTCTATCGGTAGCAAATGCTGCGTTAGGACCGAGAGGTCCCCGGTTCGAGTCCGGGGTCGGGCAAAATTTGCGTGAGTTTTTCTGTAATGAAATTACTCAGTCCGGAATTAGGAAGTTGGCGGTTGAACGCCCGTGCCCCGGAAAGCAGTTACGCCGGTGGTCCTGCGCCCGATTATGAATCTCACCGAATTATGAGAGTTAGGGAATAGAAAGTACACTTGTGTGTGCGCGCACACTTATGCTCTATAATATGTCCTGCGTACTTGGCTGATTTCAATTGAGATCGACCGCCATGTCTGGAATCAGTTAGACGCCTTATTATTTAAATAACATCATCAAATTACTGAACTAATCGGTTCACTACTAATGACTAATTCAAATATGAGTATACCTACTTATATTAAATAGATAACTCGGGAAAAAAACAGCGTAACCTTGAACGCAGGCGAAAAAAAAGGCGCCGCCATCAAATAAATGGACCACAAACAAATAAGATCAGGCTTCGAGCCTACGTGACTGGGAGTAAAAAATGGATTCATTTATTTAAGAGACAATGAGTAAGGGGGATTTGTGCACGAACATTCGTAGCCGTATGGGTGGGCAGCTGTTTGTCAATGCCCATTTTTGTGGATAAGGGATATGGCAAACGAATCTGGTTCAGAAACGAGCTCTGATTATAAAATAAATTTAATAATACATCACACCTGATGATTATCTTATCAAGTACGTAGGGCTCTTGGGCGTTCCATCACACTAAATATTAGTCTTTATGGGTCTACACGCAATATTAGGATAGCTACTTAGTGTCCGGCGTTTCTACTGGGTAACACCAGTCATGGTTGCTCGTGTGTAGACCCGTAAAGACTAATTTAAAGTAATCTTTAATGTCACAATCGTCGATAAGTAAGTAATATTAAATATTCTCATGTTAGTTCTCTTCCAACTCATGTTATTCCATCTAAAATCACGGGCTCTTCAGGCGGATCGTGAAGCGGAATCTAAGCAGGCCTTCAGGGCGAGTGCGAAAGGCCCAAAAGGATCTGTAGCGGTACCATGAGTTAGCTATCGAAAACTTACGTACGTTAAAAATCTATCGAATTGTTTTTTTCATACTACCGATTTTAGTTCTTAGCGTAACAGCTAGGGGCGCTGTACAAGTTTTTCATAGACATGCTTATACACCGTAAAATTTTAGTGGTTGTTTTCCCGTGGCAGAACGATTTGCCTTTAGTAATACTATGGAATCATGCAAATAATTCCTCGAAAAAAAAAAATTTTTCATATTATAAAATAATAATTTTCCAACTCGAAAACTGGAGAAGCTATCGTTTGTTTATTAGATGTGACGTAATCAGGTACTGCTTGCCGCATGAAGTCGATGCTTAAAGCTGAAGAACCTCGACACCCTAAGTCATAAAGAGGTTCGAACGTGTTTTCGAGTTTCGGTTAAACCTTTCGTAAAACCGGCATTTATTGATTTTAACGAAAAAGAACTGCACAAATCTATTATACTACTAAGGTAGAATCATTTTACTGCGGGAAAACAACCACTAAAATTTCACGGTGTATAGGCGATATCGAGTCTGTCACTTTTAAACTCATGGAAGCGCTACATTTGTGCTTATCAACCGGCTGTGAGGTAAGCGGTGAGTTACACAGCCGATTTCAATCTGAGTGAGGTCAACTTCGATACCTGGCTTACGACCAATCGCGTCATTTCTTTGTCTTTTTTTTCTAAGTGAATCAAATCAAATCAAATTATTTTATTTTAGTGGTTTGGACAATGAACACTTCTAAACCAACATAATGACAAAATTCTTGGCCCTATGTATACATATATGTGATTAGACTTTCGCGTTCCATTACACTAAAATAAGTCTTTATGGGCTACACGCGATATTAGGAGTAGCAAATTACATAGCTACTTACTGCCCGACGTTTCGACTGGGTCACACCAATCGTGGTCGCGAGCGAACTCTTTTTCCTATGTATACATGTTGCTACTATTAGTATTCCTCAAATATTCATCATTGGTATACTACTCATGTGTTATAACCCCACAACAATGATTTACTTGGCAAACCTAAAGAATACTTACGAGTGTATTATGTTAAAGATATGTAGGATCATTTTGAAAAGACAATACAGTGGCCCTGCTTCTTCGATATTTATCCCCAAGACGAGAACACTGACCCACAATCCGGCCTTTAACTTAAATATGAGGGAGGTTATAACTTATGTACGGAGAGTAAGTAGAATGGGGGTGTGGTCTCACAGTTAGAAACAATTATTAGGATGTAGCGATTTCAAAAATATTAGTCAAACTAGCGACCGCCCATTTCTTCGTCCGCTTGGAAGGTTATGGCAATTATTTATTAAATAGCCTATAACATTCCATGTAAAATTAGCTATCTATTAGAGAAAGTCCCGTTTAAATTGGTTCAGCGGTTTCGGAGATTTACGGAAACAAACAGACAGAATTTTTTTATTGGATTGATAGTTTATTGAGAAATATTTTCTTGTGAAGTATTGTGATGGAAGGAATCGCAGACTTACCCAACTCGAGAATAGAAGAACATAGAGTCTTATTACACGTGCACAGAATAAAGTTTAGTTTCAGAATTTGGCCTTAAAGTGTGATAAAATAAGGCCAACAATCAAGAAACCTATATTAAAACAATTAGCTTCAAAACTTCACTGGAGAAAGCCCAAGCTGTCTTAACGCAAAGATTTTCAAAATGATGTATTTTTTGGCTTACCACGATTGTGGCTTAAAATGGATCTGTCGTTAATACCGGACTTGCGGGTTAGCGGCTGTCACTGCTTAAATTATTTTTTTGGCAATATGTACTTAAAATTTTGTAAAAAGAAGTCTGAAGAAAAAAGACAATCGCATTCGCTTCCAAGTTACGCCCAGCCAAGGGACCGTCCCAACAGACAACCCTGAGTGGGAGGCATCCAACTGCACAGCGGTTAATTAAATTCAATCCACCGGCGTCCAGAACAAAACTGTGCCGAATTCTCTACCCAAATAATATCATTGCTATTAATTTATACCCTCGTAACGAGTCCCAACTAAACGCAACGCGAAAGTTTGCGTTTGCGTTAACTTTTTTCATTCATCATCGCGCGGTTTACGTTACAGGCTAAATCCGAAATAAGTCCAGGACGTAATGAAACTTATTTTATGTAAAAAGTTTTGACGACTGAGTTGTTTTAGGCCTGCTTGGGAGTTTAGGGCTAATGCTTGGAGCGGCGAAATTAACTGTTAGAGTACAAGTGTGTACGGAGAGTCTGTAATTATTTAAAACTTTTACGGCTTTATAATTTGAATATTAGTCTTTATAGGTATACTCGCGATATGAGGAGTAATAAATAGATAACTATTTACTGCCCGACGTTTCGACTGGGGATTGGTGTAAAATCATGGTCGCTTCCGACCTATACAGACTAAATTCGAAATCTAGTGTTACTTCATGTTAAAATAATCATTAGGAAATTTCAATTTTGTTTTGTTTTATTATACACCGTGAAATTTTAGTGGTCGTTTTCCCGTGGCAAAACGACTTGCCTTTAGTAATACTATCGAATTATGCAAATTATTCCTCGAAAAAAAAATTTTTTTTTTTTCGATTTTTCAGAAAAATAATTTTCCAACTCGAAAACGAGAGAAGCTATCGTTGTTTTTGAAGATGTGACGTATTCAGGTACTGCTTGCTGCATGAAATCGATGCTAAGCTAAATAAGCTCTACACCCTAAGTCATAAAGCGGTTCGAACGTGTTTTCGAGTTACGGTTAAACCTTTCGTAAAACCGGCATTTATTGATTTTACCAAAAAAGAACTGCACACATCTTTTGTACTACTAAGATAGAATCATTTTACTGCGGGAAAACAACCACTAAAATTTCACGGTGTATTATCCATCCCTTTCTGAATTATTTTTATTCCATGCATTTTGGTACTAGTACTGATTTCAAATTCAATTCACACTTAGTCTATATATAAACCACTGAAAGGACAAAACCATCAAGCCGCATTGATACTAAATTATGATTAAGGTCGAATTCCCAACAAACTTATCTCAGAGAATCGTCCAAATTAAACATGAGTAACCATATTACACTAGCACTAGTGGCCCGCCCCCGCGTCCCTCCGGGTATACTTATATACATAAAAACCTTCCTCTTAAATCTTTCTATCTATTAAAAGTACCTCATCAAAATCCGGTGTGTGGTTTTAAAGATTTAAGCATACATAGTAGTACATAGGGAGAAACAGACTCGGGAAGTGACATTGCTTCATACTATGTAAAGATTGACATAAACCAATACCGTTTATTGATTAAACACAACAACAATTCATTGAATCCAATACGAATTCCCCGCCCAATCTTCGTCTACCGTTAATTAAAATATAAAAAGCCCTTTTAAAACCTCTCATTACGGATGGCCGTCCTATAATTGAAGTGGCTGTGCCGTCACGTCGCCATTACAATTCAAACCCTGCCGCTGATAACTGGGCACAAACAATGCTGCCTAATTGAATTCAGCGAGGAATCAACTCGACGCGTGATGCCAACGCTTTACGATATTTTTAATTATGTCCGTAGTGGTGATGACAAAAGAGGGTGTATTATAATCAACAGTGGTTCAATAGGAATGACAGACCTTCAAAGGCTACCACCATACATTATCTTATGTTATAAGAAGATATGATAGGTATGTTATAGTGTTACTTATAAATAAATTTCTGGGTTGACCATTGAACTTGGCACCCATTTAGATCTCACTTCTTTTGTCGTTGAAGTCGACAACCAAGGCAATTATCATAATATTGAACTTGGCTCTCATTTCACATTTATGTTTTTGATTGGATAAATAATATCTAGGACATTTGCACACACAGTCATCTGACCCCAAACTAAGCAGAGCTTGTATTATGGGCGTCAAAGACTGAATACGTACATAGATATTTATAAATACATAATCACACCCAGACACGGAACAAACATCGATGTTTATCACTCAAGTATTTGTTGAAAGTGGGAATCGAATCCACGACTCTTGGAACTGCCAGCCAGGGTCACTAGCCACGATTGAAGTAGCAAGAATGAAGCTGGAAAGGAGTAACACTTGGTAGTATCGTCAAAAAGAACCCACCGGTAGAACCACTACGATGTTTTTAAATTACGATTTAATATAAGTAATCGAAGCCCTAATACCCTGAGATTACCAATTAAACCATTTAAGTTCGACAAGCATGCACGAAGAGGTTGATGAAAGTAATGTGGAAGAAGCGAAAGTGGTGCTAGAACCGTAGCACATGGCAGGAAGTAATATCTATCTACCCCTCTGCGAAAAAGGCGTGATTCTATGTATGTAAGTTCATTTAACTAATAAAATTACCAGGCAAAATGTCGATTAGTATAAGAGATACATAATAAATAAAGGATGGAAAATACACTGTTCCTTACTAAACATTCACCGGTTAAACCTATAACGTGAACGCTCATTTAACATCACAATTATCTTGAAGCGCAGAACTCCGGCGAAGTTGCAAACGTCCACGTTAACAAAATCCATCAAATGCATTCACATCAGGTGCACTTATGCACCCAACTACTAATTTCGTAAACAACTCCCCATATTAAACTCTATGCCACGTGGCATAGAAGTTGCCCGGGCTAATTATTAACAGTTTTCGCTGAGTCGTCGACCGCGAGATTTGGAGTGCAAAGGAACCCTTATACGGTGCGGTAGTTCGATCAGTACAAAGGAAATTGTGAGACGCTATTATACTGAAATCTTCAATGACTAAGTAAAGAGCTATTGGAGGGCCAATTTATCTTCACAGATCCTTCCATATTAGATGTTTAAGCTTTCTCCTCCAAATAATCTCCTAATATAAAATAAATAAATAAAATGTAAAAGGAGGATTTAATAGAAATACTCAGTTATTTCAGTCTTGCTCGTGACCACGAGCGCTGAAAAAAGCTCGAAACGTCAGGTCTATAAATAATATGTTTAGATTTAGTAAAAGACACACGAGTTTAATCCGTAAAATTATTACACGCGATTTTTATTTCAAATGTAAGGTGTTCGCGCAAGACACAAAAATTCAACTCAAACAAAGTAATATCACACTTAGACAAGGACTATGAGATGTGGTCAACGAAGTACAGGCCTCAGCATATACCACATCGGCCCGAGAGCCGCTGCAGCACTGGTAAGTATTCTGGCCGAACCCTCCTGCTTCATTTATCGACGAAATAAATTAACTATCTTTCATTTCAAACTCCCGATCGTACCATGTACGGAACCCTGAACAACGTTGCGGTTCGTGGCGCATTCACATATAATTATATATTTAATGTGGGCTGTCTGCATTTTACAAGGTAACCCGTATAACAGCTGTTTAATTACATCATAAGAATTCTCAGTTCAAGTGTTCTTTGATTAGTAATAAGTATATCGAGTAATTACTATAGATATTTAACCTTTCTGATACTTGTTCACTATTATCTGCAAGCAAGGATTGGATAAGATTTTGTGATGGTTTCTGTATATTTTTATAGGATACTGCAGTTCCAGTAGATACAGTTGACCCGACAGACTTCGTCCTGTCAAAAAAAATATGAAAAATAAAAGGCCTGTTTTTAGGGTTTTCCCGGCAATTATTCGATTTTTTCTCACCTAAGAACCATCCTTGGACTTCAACAAACATTTTAAAAAAAGAATTGGCCAAATTGGTTCAGGCATTGTTGAGTTATGCGCTTACCAACACATTTTGCGATT
This sequence comes from Maruca vitrata, assembly GCA_039566165.1. Lineage (NCBI taxonomy): Eukaryota > Metazoa > Arthropoda > Insecta > Lepidoptera > Crambidae > Maruca > Maruca vitrata. The sequence goes on along the minus strand of CM076927.1, from coordinate 11,743,429 downwards.
CATTTTTATATTATAGGTTATTATCAAATAGTTTTTGAATCTGCCCTCGTAAAGATTCATGCTGATTGATTGAATGATTCATATTTAATGCTAAGTTAACTTAGTGATGTTAGTTGATACCAAAACAAATTTGACTTTTATAATGTACTAGCTTTCCGCCCGCGACTTGGTCCGCGTAGAGACGTTTAACGGGTAAAACATTACTTCCTATAAGGCGCAGTCGGTTAAAAAGTAGCCCATATCCTTTCCTTGACTATATCTGCACCAAATTTCATTTAAATCGTTTCGGTAGTCTATGCGTGAAAGCGTAACAGACAGCAGACAGACAGAGTTACTTTCGGATTTATAATATTAGTAAGGATAAGGATTTGACGACATTCAAACTTTAAAAACACTTAATTTGCATGCCCATGTTAGGCCTAATATAGTGAAACATATTCGAATGTAATTCCTGTATTTGTACCTAACTATATTATGCAAATAAATTTGATTTGATTTTAAATTAAAAAAAAAAATGTGCAACACATCCAAACAAAATTGTAAGCGATCAATATAAATTATAAAAGTAAGGTACGTGTTTGATACAACAGTTCCTAGGAGATTGACATGCGAACGATAAATTAGCGTAATTGAAGCAACTAGGTAGCTTTTACCTCATTACCTCATTAATGGGGCGGTCTGGTCGTGCAACTCAGCTTAGTGGTTGTAAATTAATTAGCTCCAGCCCTTTCAGCTACGGTAGAGGACTTGAGCTTAATAACGAAATGTCAATCTAAACACTAGACGTTTAGTAGATGACCACACAGATTTATATTAAAAACGAATAGATGAAAAAATATTTCATTGTATATAGGCAAATGTAATGGAACGTAAATATTAGCCCATTGCTACATCGCTGTCATGAATTACATAATATTTTTAATGAAATTTACGACATCAGTATACAATATGTTATTTTATAACATATTATATAATATAAAATATATAATTTTAGGTAGGTATATATCTAAAATAGTATATTTTATTATTTTATGAAATATATTTATTGTTTTGGAGTAAACATGCGATTGACAGACGGACCAAGTAACATTTTCATTAAAAACATTAGTAAAAATTGACGTAAAGAATAAAAGAGGAACCAGAGATCATAAACTACAATTTCAAGTGAAATAACAAATCGATGTGTGTGCGAAGAACTTTTTTCTTTTACTACTTCCGAGTTTCGACCGCTGCCCAATCGCCAGTTATCATTGTTTATTATTCATGAGTGTCAGGTAGCCTTAGTTTTAAAGATAAGTGCTTGGCCCACCTCCAGAACAGTAATAACCGCATTACAAATAAGTGCCTTCGCGAGGACACATCTCTTATGTTAGCAGTTGCAGTGTAATACGAAAAATTCCGGTTTGAAATTTGGCAAGGAGTGGACGAAATTTCTGAAACGAAAACAGTGCTGCGAAAAATATGTGCGGCGATTCTAATAATGGGACTCGAGTTCCTGAGATTCGATGAAAAGGGATGTTCTCAGTTTTGCTTAACTAGATAAAAAATATACGGGTCAAGTTTAGGTCCTACTTTATTTTCGTCGCGCCGGTTTAAAATATACCGAATAAAGCTACATAATTGATAACAATATTACGTAAGTTTGAAGTTGAGCTTTGCAGTTACAGTCGCTTTTATCAATATTGCTGATGGTGATAAGAGCATAAAATATCTGTTAATGCAAGGCAACATAAGTTTAAACTCAAGTAAGTATGTGTAGTAAGTATACATACACTTAGGTATTTAAATAGAATATCAAATATATGGTAGGAACTCTGATTCGATATAGCTTGGAAAGACCGTTAATAGATTTTTAATAGCTAGTTATCTCTGTACATCGGATATTTGTTCTGATTCCGTACTATTGAAACAAATATACTTAAATAGATACATAACATACCCACCCATACACCGGATAAAGCTCATTGATATTGTTATTAATGAGCTTTATCCATCATTACTAAAATTGTTATTGATAATGATGTTAATCATTGTTCATTTGATAGGTTTGGAATTTAGCCCACAACTCAAAGCGCAAGCAAGCAACAAGGAAATAATCAAAAGCGTCGTCGAGTTAGTCCAAGAAAAAACTTAATTTTAAGGACTCGAGTCCCACAACACTACCTCACCCACTAACCGAAACTTCGGCGTTGTTTGTAAACTAGCACATTAATCTGCAAATGGCGCGTAATATGAGGGCCATGATAGAAATTGTGCGAATTTGCATGATTTGTTGCGCCACCGTAAAATATTTTCGTTTCGGTAACGGCGACTTTTTAAAACGATATCGGTTCCGTGAGGCGACTCCTTAGCTAACTTCTTTACTTTTATCTGTGGAGGAATGGAAATTATGAGTTTGTTTTGTGGAAATTTCTCATGCATTTCTCTTGGGAATATTTTTTGTAAGTATTATTTATGAGACCTTAATGCTATTTAAGGAAAACTATATTGCTTCACCAACCATATTCTTGTTTGTTTTTTAACGGAAGGATTTTGATATAACAATTGGATTCATTGCTTAAAACTTAATAGAAACTGATAAATGCAACTTTCTATCCCATATACGGCCCCCTTTAGGGGCACACAGCCTACTCTAAACTAGGGCGATCAGGCCTTGTTCAACCACCAACCATGTGCGGGTTGTTCAACTCCATACAACCTTAGAATTTCTACACAGGTGTGCTAGTTTTCTCGTGATGCTTTTCCTTTACCGTAAGAACATCGAATAAACGTACATATTATATCAGTTTTGAAATTTATGATCACTCATTGACACGTGGCTGGGATTGCCATGTGGAACCTCTCTCATGGCAAACAACGACCTTAAAGTGTTTGTGACGTGAAGCGACGTGTGTGAATCCATCTCTAGCCCTCATCGGATCGATATTTTAAACTTACTCCTTCGTAGACAAAGTCTAATCCTTTGAGTACTAAAACGATACTCTCCAACTAATACAACGAAGGCATAACGCAAACACTATGTACATATTATGCAAAGTCCAAAGATACCACCCAAATATCTCGGTGTACCCAAGAATAGTCCAAATAAATGTAATCGTACCCTACACAATAATCATTTGAATACGAATCGGGTTGATTTTGGTAAAGCGCCCTTATGTTTGCATTTATAGCTTAGTGTACCTCTCAATATGGTCGGATTGGTACCCAGCTATGCTAATACAGGATGTTTACGAGTGTGTCGTATAAATAGTTTTGCGACTATATCGCACCTATTTATCCGTGATGGGTTTTTTACGTCTTGGATTGTGTTGTACGTCTTACTGTGTTAGGTTCGCGACATTACGATTATGGCTGTCTCCGATAGATGTCGTAAGTGAATACTTATGACATCTATCGGAGACAGCCATAATCTTATATTTATGTTATGGTGTTTATGGTATTGTTTTTGGCTCTGGATAAAGCTTTGAAGTACGCACATCCTTAGTTTTATAAATCTTAGCATTTATCTACCAGACGGTATGATGGTGGATTATTTTGAACTTGAGAAAATCGATTGGTTTTTAAACAAATTGTCTCCATACAAATTGTTCTCAACAGGATAGATGTGTATGGAGATTCGATTGGAGATTTTAATAGTTTTTTTTTTGCGTTATGCAGAAATTAACAAAGTAAAATGCCGATAGAATTCCGATATTCTTTAAGTAACACACTATCTAATTAAGCCCATGTTATGTACTTACCCACTAAGTGCTGAAAGTGCAAACTAGTTTAAACTTATATTAGCTGCTTTCCTCTTCGCCTATACCATAACTTAACTAGTACCGCTCAATCTAACTTAGCACTTCCGAATCTGTATACGATAAACGTTCCACCGTAAAACTTAGTCTACCCTATCCACAAAGATGCTAAGTAATTCTGAAGCACTAATGCTTCGTTCAATTGCACTTATGGGGCCTGCTTCGGGTTACATAAATTTTATACCCACTTTTAATTCCCTGGCTGCGATAATGTCCTGACCTCTTTAGTATCAGGCTTTGAAAAGAGCGAGCTTCCTGTAGGAGAAAAGAGGAATGTTGTCGATTTATATCTAGAAAGTCCGAGTGTAATCGTGCTAAAGAGTTTTACTAAATAATTCTTAAAATCTGGAAAAATTCATGCCTGCCTGGACAATTTATTCCATTCGCTATCAAAATCCGTTGCGTAGTTTTAAAGATTTAAGACATTGCTTTATACTATGCAGCTTTTAAGCTATTGCATAGCTTTTAACGCGGGCTTTCAGCGCGGCGACCGAACCAAGAAATTCCGTAACGAAAAAAACCTCACAATCGTCTAACGTCGTTTCAGTTCGGTAGACTACGGCACGGTGTTTTTGTGCGTGCGGTTAGACGTATTGTACGACTCTACGAAACTCGCACGAATCGAGACGAGCTGCTCCGAAATCGGACGATGCTATGCAATAGCTATACCGCGGCAGTCCCCGAGTGCCACACGTCATTTTTTCTTTTTTATTTCTTTATGCAATATAAAATTATTTTCATTTCCTTTTTTATTTAACGTAAAAATACATAGCATGGGTGTTGTGAATTAATGAATTACCTAAATAAGTATAAAAATATATAACTATGTTACAAATTAAACCATTTTAATGTGAAAACTAACTCAAAACATGCATTAACAAAGCTCGCAATCAAAAATTATTTTTCTTTAATAGCACAGAAAGGTGTTTCATTTTAATTTGAACATACCTGCATCTCGAGTCTGTGCTAAAATTAAACAATAATACTATGTTTTTATGATATAATAAAAAGGCTATTTATTCTATAAACCAGCGCTTTTCATGGCCCCAAAGCTACACAAGAGTGGTTTTTAGGCAAGTTGCATTTTATGGGGCCATTTTAAGCTAACCGTAGCTAATACTAGCAGTTTGTATTATGAAAACTAATTACTAACGAAATTTTATATAAAGACTCACTAATGTTCTCGAGTGGATATTAAATGTTTTAAACTTAATGCATGTCAATTTTATATTCTTAAATGTATATCTTCTCATTAAATCTGTATCTTAATACTTTTAGGTTAGATTAGGCAATTAATATACAGGGTGTAACAGGGGGGGTAGATCATCGTAAGTCAATCGATGGGGGACTTTAATACCTATCGATATAACCCCCATGTATTTTCAGCGATTTTCAATAGTTCCAAAGTTATTGAGATTTTTGTGAAATTTTTGTAAGAAGCCGGAATTCAGTATAAAAGTCTTCACTGTAGCTTAACTACTGGACCTGCTTGCATGATTTTTTTTCTAGAAATAGTTCAATAGTGGGTCTTCATAATTACGATACCGATTTGAGTCATAACCCTATCATATTGGAGTAAAAAAATAATTCTTCACAAAACTTTTACGAATCGAATTGTGTCTACCAACTTTCAAAGCCTCCAGTGAAAAAAAAGTGCCCGTGTTTTTTTTCTAGAACTTATTTTAAAAACTACCTACATCCATGGATAGTACACCCTGAAAATTTCATACCGCTACTGCCAGAGCCTCAGAACGAAAAATGAACGCGAATGGCACAGGTGTTTTTATTTTTCATGTAAAACTTAAATTTTAAAATAAAACGATATGTTTCAGCAAATTTATGCTATGTTAGTAACATTAGTAGGAGTAATTTTACAAAATTGAAAATTAAAGGGGTAAAAATCAAACAAAGAAAATTTACATAATTTTTGTTAATTATTTTTTTTTCGTTAATGTTCATAATGGGCACCATTATTGGCTATGCATATACTACACACCTTTTTACAAAGGTTTTTCGGATGTTGCAAAATGCTACTACTACATTTGCCTTATCACAATTTGGGCCCCTGAAAAATTTGACAAAAAAGAAGCATTCCACAACCTTCAAAAAAGCTTTTAAGAAGGTCAAAGCTAAGCATAGCCAATAATAATGCCCATTATGAACACTTACTGTAAAAAAAATAATTAACAAAAATTATGTAAATTTTCTTTGTTTGATTTTCACCCCTTTAATTTTCAATTCTGTAAAATTACTGCTACTAATGTTACTAACATAGCATAAATTTGCTGAAACATATCGTTTTATTTTAAAATTTAAGTTTTACATGAAAAATAAAAACACTGATTTATGGCACCTGTGCCATTCGCGTTCATTTTTCGTTCTGATGCTCTGGCAGTAGCGGTATGAAATTTTCAGGGTATACTATCCATGGATGTAGGTAGTTTTTAAAATAAGTTCTAGAAAAAAAACACAGGCACTTTTTTTTCACTGGAGGCTTTGAAAGTTGGTAGACACAATTCGATTCGTAAAACTTTTGTGAAGAATTATTTTTTTACTCCAATATGATAGGGTTATGACTCAAATCGGTATCGTAATTATGAAGACCCACTATTGAACTATTTCTAGAAAAAAAATCATGCAAGCAGGTCCAGTAGTTAAGCTACAGTGAAGACTTTTATACTGAATTCCGGCTTCTTACTAAAATTTCACAAAAATCTCAATAACTTTGGAACTATTGAAAATCGCTCAACATACATGGGGGTTATATCGATAGGTATTGAAGTCCCCCATCGATTGACTTACGATGATCCACCCCTCCTGTTACACCCTGTATATGTAGGATAGCGGGAGCCCGAGCGAGCGAGTGAAGTTCACTATACGGTGCTATGTAACAAGGAGTTTAGCTTAGCTTGATTTATGAAACACTGTTTGTTGCATTCGAATAATACTGGCCGGTCACTCAAACGCGACTGTCAAAAGTGACAGTCGAATTCGTTTGGACATGGCCCGACGTATTTTTGTTTTACGATTTGGATTATGTTTGACCACATGAAATAATGGAGTTGAGAAGACGGTTACGATTTGGATTCAGATTCGATAGGTCGTCTCCGGGACTTGTCTGGTGACCGGGCAGTATTGGTTTTCGTGATTATATCGACCATAATGTTATTTCGTTGATGTTAACTTACGATCGCTGAACAAGAATAAAACTGTAACTATTGTATGTGGTGTTATTCGTTGCCTGAAGACCCTACGCAGCCCACAGAATGAAGAGTAGCGAACCTAACGATAGCAATAACCCTCTGATGTCGCCGCCGGCCTCCCCTGACGCGACATATACTTTGCATTTAAGATTTTAATATTTCATTGGCCGCCATAAACGTAAATGCTGCTGGATATGTGGATATCTACTGAAATATACTTATGTACACTAAACAATCTGTAGCGCTACCATAAGTTTAAATATTACGGACTCGATATCTAATCCAGTCCGCAGGTATTTTTGCTCTGCAAAAGGTGGAGTAGAAAAGGTTTAAACATCCTATTGCTTGGGTATGGCTGCCTAATTAGAATCCAAGTTTTCGACCTTTGGGGGCGCATGCGCGAGCCGCCATCTTGAATTAAAGGTGCCTAAATTAGTTTTTTTCTAAATAACGTCTAAACAATATACTTTATGACTAAAGTGTGTATGAAAAGCATAAAGAAGACAAAATTACTTACATTTCCTTCATACATATTTATTCTGTAAGTCTTATAGGTAAAAACATAAAAGCAGTTGAAAAATAAAAAGTTACAAAAATCATCAATTTGATTAAAATTTTGGTTAAAAATTTTACTAATTATTTTTTAAACCTTTTTGATGGCCCAGGTAGGTGAATGTCGACATCTTCATTAATTTCGCTAGAATTTTCAGTTTCAATGTCGCTGTTTCTAAAAAAATGGGTTACAAGCAATGAAATTTCATCGTCATCGTTGCCCTCGTTATCTATCCGAATCTCTACCGCATTTCCGCAGTACTGACCACTACAGAACCCACATACAATAGAGTATTGTAATCCAGCTTTTCTGCAACTACATGATCTACTGCATCCTTTTTTACAGTGGCAAGAAATTACTTTTAAAAGCGTTGGGGGTGCAGCTTTCTCAGTTGTTGTTATTGGACTGAGCCCATTGGTGTTATATCTCCAGCCCCAGTCTTCTGGGTTTTTTTTATCCCAGACCAAACACGTAGTAACAAATTCCTACTAGATTTAAATATTTTTTTCGATTTTTTCCATCGCTTGTAAACTTTTACCTATAAGACTTACAGAATAAATATGTATGAAGGAAATGTAAGTAATTTTGTCTTCTTTATGCTTTTCATAGACACTTTAGTCATAAAGTAAACTGTTTAGACGTTATTTTAAAAAAAACGAATTTCGGCACCTTTAATTCAAGATGGCGGCTCGCGCATGCGCCCCCCGAGGTCGAAAACTTGGATTTCTATTAAACTGCCATACGTAAGCAATATAACGCCAAAACATTTTCTACTCCACCTTTTGCAGACCAGAGGCTTTTATATGTCCCCACAGACTGTACTAATCGCCTACTTAAATATGTCTATGAAAAACTTGTACAGCGCCTCTGGTGGTTACGCTAAGAACTAAAATCGGTCGTATGAAAAAAACAACTCGATAGGTTTTTAACGTACGTAAGTTTTCGATAGCTAACTCATGGTACCGCTACAGAAGACGCAATCGTTCGAATAGTTTAAAATTATAGTAAATTCATCTAACCGAACGGATATAGCTTTAATATAAATACACACAAATACAATATGACCAAATATAAGATAAACTCAATAAAAGACAGAAATAAATCTATATTGCATGTAAATTCCCATAGCAACATTGGATCTAAGCGATCATGTAATTTTGTCGAAAGAACAATTTGAGATAGGTAGTCAAACCAACTATCACATACCTATAAACAGTTTCTGTAAATAGGTATGTACAAATGTTTGTCTTCTAACAATAGCTAGTACAATGAAGAATTAAATTAGTTACTAAACAAATACTATATTGTATTAGAAGTTAGTCGAGGTTATAAAAGGGGGTATTTGCTATCAAAACATGACCAAAAACCTTTATCTCATTCCTTTCATGTGCGTAAAGCTAGGGTTTTACAGTGAGCATGTAAAAAAAACAATAAATACAGAATATGATAGAAACAAAATTATTTAAAACTAACGGACTGGACTGGCCCGGTGGAATAGTGGTTAGTGACCCATGGTCACTATCTATGCTTCCAAGGTTCGTGGGTTCTGTTTTCACCCGAGACAATTAATATATGTGTGACGAACATCGGTGTTTTTTCCGTGTCTAGGTGTGTCATTATAATATATTTAAAGATTTTTGTGTATCCACTGTTGACTCTGATATCTGTAACAAGTGCTTAAGCTTATCACGGGATACGATAAATGTTTAATTAGGATTTTGTATTATATATATTTATTTATTGTTTGAAAACAACATTTAGCACAAATTACTTAGTTTAAAAAGGCCTGGTCGTCATGGTTTAGTGTAGGTCCGTACTCCCAGTGATGACATATATGATGATGATGATGAATTGCACACATACAAAATATTACAAATCACATTCATTTATTGAGATCGTTGCTTGCCATGCGAGAGCTCGCCAGTTCAAACCCCGCCAAGTACCAGGGTTTGGTCCCAAATTAAAAAAATTTAAAAGCTTTTCAACGCATTCGCAGATGTGCCAAAAAATGATCACATTTACACAATGCACAATCGGCAAGCAGGCAAGTCTGATCGAAGTATCAATGTTTGTGTGCGCGAGACTCAATGAAATGAAATGAAATGAAATGAAATGAAATGATTTAATTTATTCTGCAAATAGATTTTCATGAAATACTTTTGCACGTCCAGTTGTAAATAAATAAATCACATATTACATAAAAAATCACCAGTTACATAATTCATTGATGTCCATGCGAGCAGCTCATCATGTCCATGGATTTTTATCATTTAAGCAGTCTTCTTCTTTATGACATGCTTTTTTCACAAGACACGACTTAATAAAAAGTTTGAAATTATAAAAAGGTAATTCAATAACATTTTGTGGGATCTTATTAAACAAATTTTGTGCTTAAACCTAAGAACGACTTTCCAGTCTTTCGAAGCCTGAGCCTTGAAACGGCAAGCCTATGTTTATTTCTGGTGTTAAAATGGTGAGTATCCGATTTCTTATTAAATGATTGCATGTTCTTGTAAACATATAAGATACAGTCCAAAATCTACTGAGAAGCTACGGTTTTACAGCAATAAATATTCCGCTTTCATCATAACCCCGGCCCCTCCAGCCCATTTCAGTAGGAGTATTTGTGTAGGTCTACTAAACGCACCTGTTTCTTCTTTGTGTTGTAAGAGGGAGCAAACATCGGTGCCTAAACAAACCGGCGGTATGGCTATAGTTCACGAATTGTGGCCTACAATGGTGTGGCCGCCATATGCAAACTGGACAAGGGAAGGGTGTTTTATAGTTTATATTTTATAGTATAGGTATATGTTTTCGGAAAGGAAACAGAAATAAAAAACATACTTTTTCACAATTGACAAGTAAATCTCACTAGCCTATTGCAGTCCACAGATAGACATAGGCTTTTCCAAATGAATCCGCTCCCATCTACTTTTGGCTTAATCATATCATAACAATCAAACGATAAAGAACTATCCAACATAGTAGGGAATCAATAATAATAAGTTAAATAACAATAACTTTTGACTGAATTTTATCCGTATGAAGTCGTTTATCGATTATAATATATCCAATCAAAAACATAAATGTGAAATGAGAGCCAAGTTCAACATTATGATAATTGCCTTGGTTGTTGACTTCAACGACAAAAGAAGTGAGATCTAAATGGGTGCCAAGTTCAATGGTCAACTCTGAAATGTATTTATAAGTAACACTATAACATACCTATCATATCTTCTTATAACATAAGATAATGTATGGTGGTAGCCTATGAAGGTCTGTCTTGGCTAGTTTCTATAAACCTACCAACATATTATTATGTTCGCTCCCTAGTTTCTACCAACAATCCAAATTTTCGGAATTATAAAATAAAAACCGACGAATACTTGTAGGCTTAGAACTTGCGACGGCTATAATTCATATATGAAAACTAGCCAAGACAGACCTTCATAGGCTACCACCATACATTATCTTATGTTATAAGAAGATATGATAGGTATGTTATAGTGTTACTTATAAATACATTTCAGAGTTGACCATTGAACTTGGCACCCATTTAGATCTCACTTCTTTTGTCGTTGAAGTCAACAACCAAGGCAATTATCATAATGTTGAACTTGGCTCTCATTTCACATTTATGTTTTTGATTGGATATCATTACTTTTTGTAGAAAAATATATATAAATATATACTTAGTGCTCTGCCTTCCCCGGTATATAGGCGTGATTAGGCACTAATTAGGTATTTATGTTAAGCGTTCATAATAGAACCTAACCTAATTATTAAAAAATTGCCAGTTTTTTATTTATTCCTTTGTATTCATGTAATTACCTATCTGCATACCAAATTTTAACTCTCTAGGTCATTTGGAACTGGGTTAGAATTTTGATCTGTCAGTCAGTCAATGATAAAAATGAGGATTTTTGGACATTAATATCTAAATAACTGTTTGAGATAAGCTTATGAAACTTAGAACACATATTTATCTCGCAAGTCACAATATATGAGCCAAATTTGATACGTTTATGTGAAATAGTTTTTGATTTATGAGGGGTTCAAAAGTGGTTTCAAATGGTTCGTGTAATATTACACACGGTGCGGCTCGCCAGTTCTGTTTCTTGAACTTGGCTTGACACGCTACCGCGTGTCTAGATTACTCCCTTATAGCGCAATCTAAGTGATTGCGCTATAAGTGAATTCGCTAGTTAGGTTGAAGTGAGAAGACGAAAGACAGACTGACGAGTTCATTTTCACATTTATACTGCCAAAATAAGGTTTAATCATGCATCAACCATCATCCAAACACCAACCTAAGTATAATATGTTCGTAAATGCGATTGTCAAAGTTAAAAAGCAGAGGAAAACTGTCGGGAAAATCTTAATAAAGAGAATAGATGGAAGATAATAGCTAAGATGGTATAAAGAAAGAAAGAAAATTATGAAAGACACGCCTAAGAGGGCTTGTCAGGTGCCAACCGCAAACGGGGCCTTAGTGTACTAAGTTGAATAAAGGCTGGATAAGATACGTCAAGTCGGCAGGCCTAGTTAGATATATTGCGTTTTTGTAAACTTCTGTTAGCCCGCGGTTTCGCTTTGTGTATGCAAAAATTCAAGGACATTTGTTGAACAGTTAAAAGGAAATAAAACTTTAGATTTTTTATATGAATATTAGTTGGGCCTAGTTTTCTTACATCGCTCCCTTGTAACGCAATCGGTTAAAAAGGTAGCCCATGTTTTAAGCAGTAGTTAAGCGTGACAGACAAAGTAACATTTGGATTTTTAATATTGTCAATACTAATGGTTAATGGTTAATACTTAATGGTTAATATCTAACGTACATTTATGTTTAAAAAATTTAATCTTTTTTTTTTTATTCATCTAAACCATATCACATACAACCAGCCTTACCTTAAAGCGTTAGTAAAAATAAATAGATTTATGACTTTTCCAACGGGTCCCGCTCGCATGTTGAACACAACCCGCGAAGACGAAGATATCAAGTAACTATCATACTATAAGCACATCGAAGGCGGCTTTAAAAATGTAAAATGTAACACTAATTTCTCTACCAACAGACGTTTATCCGACAGAGCGATGTTTACAAAGTGACGTCTTTAATACAGCACCCAGTTCAGAATAAAATAGCAACGACACAAAATTACTTTAACAAAGTTTCCCTTGGCAGTCTTGTGTATTTTTAAAAGCGTCATTCTACTTGTGTACACGGTTTTGTTTTTATTCCGAAACTACGCTGTTTGAAACAGATGCGAATAAGAAAGATTATGGCTAATTTTAAACTGTCATGGTTACACACATTAGAAAACTGTAACTGTCCGGGATATTTACCATGTTGTTTTGTTTTAATGAGCTCCCGATATTTCGGCACTGTTGCAAGCGCCATGATCACGGGTGAACTGTAGGACTGCGAGAACGACGGTAGGTCTAAGGGCAGACATATCGGTCTACCCTCTTTCTCAGTCTTTTATTACGCACGACACCACTACCCTCGTTCACATTATTGTCACTCAGAATTCGATCCCGACACACTACACTCACGGTATCACTTCTTTTTTCCTCGAAAACGGACACATTTTTATTTTTACATAAACGTATCACCGGATGCCATACTTTCGATAGTTGAAACCCGTCTTCACGATTGAAGTTTTTGAATTTTTTAATTTCAATTGCTTCCCTGACCAGTCGTGGTATGTAATGGCGTTCTGTCGAAAGTATCTTTGGGTTATGTAACTCAATCCAGTGGTTCGTTCCCGATTCCAAAAGATGTTGAGCGATTGCCGATTTTTGTGCTTGGTTGTTTTTGACTGCCCTGATATGCTCTTTCACCCGGCACGAAATCGTCCTTTTCGTTTGCCCTATGTACGAGCTTCCGCAGCTACAGTCAATTTTATAAACGCCTGGTTTTTCTAAAGGAAAGCTATCCTTCGGTGAGCGTAGAAATTGCGATACTTTTTTAAGAGGAGTGAAGATAGTTTTTACGGAGATTTTCCTAAGTATGTTTGAGATCTTATCTGTCACTCCTTTTACATACGGCAAATATGCTGGATGGCGGTCTACACTATAAACCAGGCGTTTGTTACGTGCCGGTCTTGATATTCGCCCACTGTATCCATTCCACCGTAGGACGTCACTTACGTGTTTAAGTTCTCCATTTATATGTTCCTCGTCACATAGATTATATGCGCGGTCTGTAAGCGACTTCACTACAGAGTTCAGCTGGCGTGGATGATGATGTGACTCTGCATGTAGGTAGCGATCAGTATGAGTAGGCTTCCTGTATACCGAATGGCTGAAAGAACCGTCCTCACGCACTTTGACCAACACATCTAAAAAGGCAATGCTCCTCTTATCTTCCATCTCGTACGTGAAGTTCATCTTCCTGTGGATGCTATTAAGGTGAGCCAAGTAGTTTTGCACGGTACTTTCATCACCCTCTACTATACCAAAAATGTCATCGACGTACCTTTTCCAAATCCTAATACTATAGGGGGCAGTGGCAATGGCTCTGTTTTCAAAATGTTCCATCCATAAGTTTGCAACTACTGGGGCCACAGGACTGCCCATCGCCACACCGTCTATTTGAAGGTAGTATTCGCCTTGGTATATAAAGTAATTAGTAGAAAGGCAATGTTGCACCAATTTGGCATATTCCATAGGGATATCATTATCTTCCATTCTACGCTTAATTACTTCAATGCAGTCAGTAATGGGAACGTTCGTGAACAGTGATTCTACGTCAAAGCTGACCATCACTTCGTTCTTATTGATCTTATTAAGTCGCAGAATGTCTATAAAATGCCTGGAATCTTTCACGTACGATGTGGTGCCACCCACCAATGGCTGTAGGATACCGGCTACATGCTTCGCCAATTCATAAGTCGGAGAATCAATCTGACTCACTATTGGCCGCAAAGGTACATTAGGCTTATGAACCTTTGGTAGTCCGTACAGTTTGGGAGGTTGGAGGTTTCTCGGTCGTTGGAGATACGTAGCAATATCTTCACCAATAGCCTCCCTGCACTCCTTTATGAGCTTTTGGGTTGCCCGATACGTCCTACTCGTCGGATTATAGCTCACTTTTTGATAAGTACTAATGTCACTGAGTAAGTCTCTGACTTTCTCGTCATAATCGGTGACATTCAAAAGTACTGTTGCATTTCCCTTATCCGCCTTCAACACTATCACGCTCTTGTCATTACGGAGGTCTCTCAGTGCGGAAAGCTCTTCCGAAGAAATATTTTCTTTGGGCGGTTTCGCATGACGTAAGGCAACGGCGACATCCTGCCTCAAAACTTCGGCGTCCGCCGCGGGAATTTTGTTACGTCTAACTACTTCCTCCACGGTGCCTATAATTCCTTCATAAGGGATGCGTTTAGATGTGGGAGCGTAATTAAGCCCTCTCTCCAGTACTTGTAATAAAAAAAAAATTCAAAAACTTCAATCGTGAAGACGGGTTTCAACTATCGAAAGTATGGCATCCGGTGATACGTTTATGTAAAAATAAAAATGTGTCCGTTTTCGAGGAAAAAAGAAGTGATACCGTGAGTGTAGTGTGTCGGGATCGAATTCTGAGTGACAATAATGTGAACGAGGGTAGTGGTGTCGTGCGTAATAAAAGACTGAGAAAGAGGGTAGACCGATATGTCTGCCCTTAGACCTACCGTCGTTCTCGCAGTCCTACAGTTCACCCGTGATCATGGCGCTTGCAACAGTGCCGAAATATCGGGAGCTCATTAAAACAAAACAACATGGTAAATATCCCGGACAGTTACAGTTTTCTAAGATTATGGCTATTAACTTGATCTCTTTTTGCTCATTTGTCGGGTAAAATTTGTTTTATTTCAAAGGGAATGAACATTAAATTTTTTAGCATTTATTTTAACCTGTATTTTACGAGATTTCATTTTCAAGTTTTTAATGTCTGTGGCATAAGATAACGAACACAGGTAAAGTGTTTATTAATTTTACTTTCAGTAAAATATTAGTAAGGATTTATTTTTTTTCGGATTCCTTACTCAAAGAGTAAAACGGGACCTTATTACTAAGACTTCGCTGTCCTCAAAAACCGCTATAGCTGAACAGTCGAAAATTTTACAAATGATGAATCAAATTCTAAAAAAAGAATTAAACTAAAATTTAGGAGGGCTGCCATACAAAAAAGCTACTTCTCTTACAATATTGGTACGAAACCGTTATTGCGCGTGTTTGAATTAATAGAAAACTGAAACTGTCCAAGATATTTACCATGTTGTTTTGCTTTAATGAGCTCCCGATATTTCGGCACTGTTGCAAGCGCCATGATCACGAGTGAACTGTAGGACTGCGAGAATGACGGTAGGTCTAAGAGCAGACATATCGGTCTACCCTCTTTCTAAGTACTTAATAGACTTAATGAGTTTCTGTATCATGATTATTGTAATTTAAACCTTCAGGGTGAAAATTGCAAATATATTTTCGTCATCTCAAAATAATTGCTACGAGTTCGCTTCCTTGTGTAGATCTGATTGCCTTGAAAAATTTCGAATGCGGGTTATCCTGATTGGAGGAAACGACGTAACGTCGTTTAATCAAAGAGAAGATATTTCCTAATCGGCACATTTCCGTGTTTAAAATCCAAACATTAAAAACACATAAATCTTGTTCATATAAAATCTTCCTCTTTTAATTTTAAAATAATAACCCTAAGACATCACATTTGAGTCCAGATAAAAATATATTTTTTTGATAAAACACTTTCTCTTTGCCAAATATTGTAAAAACAAACGTTTTATTTAGTAATTTTGTTTTTTTTCCATAGAACATATATCCAAAAGTTAGTATAGAGGCCGTACCTATAATGATATATTTTTTCTTCTCCTTAAATATTACCTTGTGAACTAACCCTTTGACAGACAAAATAAACTTATACACGTGTAAACATCCATGTTCTGTAACAATTTAAATGTAAAACAAAAAGGTCTTAACTCGAAATTAGGTCAAATAGCAAAATACAACCTCTTACTGCAGTGTTACTGCTTTTTTTTTGTTTTGTTTGTTACACGAATGTTTGTACTGCTTACTAGACATAATTACTAATTACTGACAAGAATGTGTCTACACTAAACAAAGAGATATTGTGTAAAAACTATAAATAAAAAACTTGTATTTGATCCTAGATTGTACTTTACTCTTTTCATGCAATCAAAAAAGCTGGCCTAAATGTTCATAAATTTAAATATTGTATTGATCTCTTTTCATGCATTAAAAAAAACTGGCCTAAATGTTCATAAATTTAAATAATGTGTTGATCTCAAGAATATTTAAATTGTAATTAAATCACTTAAGCTTAGCTTTACTTTTTAATAACTTTGATGAACCTTGCAAATTAGTGGACAGATTTGGACGAGACCTTTGACCAGCATTAGGATTATACATACATATATAAAATCACCTTTTTCCCAGAGGGGTAGGCAGAGATCACTCCCAGCGATCCACTTTTCACCTCTGTGGGAAACGTGACGAGACGGGTTGTGAACCACGTCGCCGCTAGCCGCAAGGATAATACATAAATGCCTAAATCCTACCACTTAATTATATTGCAATATTTTCATTAGTTGTTATTTGTTTCGTTTCCCATAACTACATTGTATAAAGCAAAGTCGCTTCCTGCTTATGTTTGTATGTATGTATGCTTAAATCCTTAAAACTACGCAACGGATTTTGATTTTTATAGATAGAAGGATTCAAGAGGAAGGTTTTTATGTATAATATACCCGAAGCAAAGCGAGAGCGGGTCACTAGTTTAAATAATTAAAAACAACTTAATTACCTTTTCATTAAGATTCAAATTTATCTCCACCATCTCTAACTAATTTGGCCTAAACTCAAAGTCAATCGTCGCAACGTTCCCCATTTGCCTACCGCTTGGCTTACACGGTTCGGTCGTAGGGTTAAATCGCTTAGTGAATTCAGGTTTCAGTGTAATCGTTCTTTTGGGCTGGCCAGTGCCATTTGCATAGTTTTCGGTTATCTTCGTAGTCCGGAACGGTGACCTTAAAACTTTGGCCCTTAGAAGGGACGAATTAAATGGAAGCTTAATATGGGGCGAACTGTCGAGTTGGATGAGTGTGACTTAATCTGTTGAGATAAAAATGTGCTGTTGAAATGTATGCACAATGGAATCAACTAAATTTCGTTTTGAAATATCAATATTATACTGATCATGTGTGTGATGCACTTAAAACGTTTTAAACACTAACAAAACTAACGACTAAACAGTCAGTGTCCAATATTTTAATAACTAGTTTGTTTCAGACAGAAGCTGGTTCTATTGACTCGGTTAAAATGTTAGCCTTAAATATTTTGCACTGCACTTATATTCTACTGATCTACATTGTGTGTCACTAAAGAAACGATTTTTATTCTTCATATTCTTATAAATGTCTTTGTTTTATTTCACACCAGCTTTCCGCCCGCGACTTCATTCGCGTGGAAACCCTATTCTTGTTGAAACTCCGGGATTAAAAGTAGCCTATGTGTTATTCTAAAAGCGTCGATGGTCGAGTGGTTAAGGTCGTTGCTTGCCATGCGAGAGGTGGCCAGTTCAAACCCCGCCAGGTACCAATGTGTTTTTCAAATTTGAAATTCATATGTACCATCATCATCAAGATATTTTGCAGTTAAACTACTTCTTCATTACTAGAAGCGAACGTCCAAAAACCTGCATCAGCATCTTTCGTTTCATAAATAACAACGGTGCTCTCCCAAATCTAAATCAACTGCGATCTTAAAGTGTCGTGGTGTCTCGAGCAATTAGTGTAAACACTGGCGACCTACAACGCTGGCTCCGAGTACACTCCACTGACTTGCGTTAGGGGAAGATCATAGTGATAGGCGGAGCGGGTAGCGGATAGCGATTAATCTTGTAGCTACGATGATGGCCGTCAGATATAACGTGTTTTTGTTGGTGGGTAGACCTGCAACGGCGAGTTTGAAGATCGGCAGATTTGCGATAGGGGATAGAAGTGGTAAGCGGAGCGGGTAAAGCAGATGGCGTATGATGATTATTTATGAACTTTGCCATAAAGTTTGACTATTAAAGATAACAGAGAATACACGTGTTGATTACGATAGGTTGTTCATGCTGATTGTGACTGCTTATTTAGTCCCTAACCGTAAAATAGGGTGATAAAAAGACCAAAATGTAATTTTTTGAAATTAGAAAATGACATGAAATACAATTTATTATCATTACTTTTATTTATATTTTGTAACCAGTTTGATTGATTTAATATTATGTGTCTAAAGGCAAATGTAATTATCGAATCAGCCAAACCATTGAACCATTGAAGTACTTTTTTTTCACGAGTACACTTACTTATTTTTGAAAAAAAGCCTACCAGAATTCTTATTACCAAAATAAGGTCATATCACTCTATCCCTTCCCTAAACCCTTGTCCTTAAATGTAGGTAGAGACTGTAAGGTTGACAACGTTATACATCCATATGCGGGTTACAAAGCGGTGTTTATTACAATCTACTTCCTATTTAACTTACTTTGTTTATTTGACTGGCTCGGTGGAGCAGTGGTTAGTAACCCATTTCCACTGTTTCACTGTCTACGGTTCCAACGTATTTGTGTGACGAACATCGGTGTTTGTCCCGTGTCTGGGTGGGTTATTGTAGACATTTAAGTATATTTGTGTATCCACTGTTGCCATTATCGAAGACTGTGAAGACAGTTAAATATCAGATAGTTTTAACGACGCTTAAATTCAAGATTTGTTTGGGAGTTTTGATTCGGATCCGACTAAAGGCGCATTCAAACAAGTAATTTTTTACCCTTTTTAATAAACACGCGTGACGGCCGTGATGCTGACAAGCGGTAATTTGCGGCTTTTTTTTTTATTAAGACCCACAGGATAACCTCACTCCACCTGATGGTAAGTGGTCGTGAGATCAACGTATAAGGTCGACAGGCACAATAGACCCTATTGTGCCTGTCAACCTCTCCCTAAAGGTCTGCTTAGATGACGTTTCGCCCCGAACGAAGAGCCCGGGATAAGGGAGAGAAAACATGAGCTGGAAGGGCGTTCCATGCCCTAATGCCACGGGACAGAAACATTTTGGTATGTGCCACCAGTGCCTGACTGGCACAAGTATGTGGATGGCAACGCTGAATAATACAATATATTGCCGCTAATTTGAATGCGCCCATTCCTTAAAAACAGCAAAACTCTGGTGTATAAAGATATTTATCCACATTAAGACTGTTTTAACTTTATTATTCAGCAAGATCAGGGTGTTACTTGCGCATAGTTCGGTCAGCCGCTACCGACTGCAAAACTGCACAGTTACAAAATTAACCTTTGTTCAACTACATTTTAGTTTCTCTGGAGGTTGCAGTTGAAATTTCTATTCGCGGCTTAATTCCAGTTTAACCTATTTGACTTGAAGTTTTTATTGTAACGGAACAATAGTGGAAGTTTGTGTGTGTATTGCAGGTATATAAGAATGAAAGTAATGAGCTACCTACCTGATTAGAAATACCGCCTTTAATCTGATTGACTGAATCCATGGTGCATTCGATGGTGTCCCTGTCTCGTACGCAAAGAGTCGAGGGTTAGGTAGACCCGGTACAAATGTTTGGGTAATGAAAATCGGTATTTGTTCCGGGTGTGGTCGTATTAATTTCTAATAATGTCACTCATAATGTAACTCATAATATAACTTTAATGTGTATTTGCGTATTCCACTGATGATTCTGATTTTTGTAACAATACCTTACCATGGGATAAATGGATGTGATGTTTTCCAATATTTATTTATTCATTTAAATCTTGACTTTCAAACATACACGGCTTTCATTAGCGACGGAAATTAATAGGAAATACAATAATTTATTTACTCACATAAAATGAAATAAAATAAAATCACATCATTGTATCATTGAAGGCTTACATATCATTGACGGCTTACAACTCTAAGGACATTTCATCCCCTTGACCAACTTGAGCTAATGCAAATGAAACCTAACTATGTATAAACCTTCATCTATTTACTATCGCAGCATCAAGTTCGGTCACTCTCTTGCCTGTGGATGTAACTTGAACCGGATTCAGGAACGTCTTAGGAAATTTAGATTCATTACAAGTTTTGCCGAGGTGCTAAGTTGTGTTTACCCTGCTCCTGGGAGTAAATCTTACTAATCTTAGGGGGATGCTATGTGAATAAATGTGAGTTTTATAACTGGTGTATTTTATGTGTTTTAATAATTTATGGGTCCTGTGCGTGGTTATACGGGGAAGATTTTATATGGATATCAAAACCAACAGTGGTTTTCACATTAAGTATAACACCCATGTGGGGTACAAACACCGATGTTCATCACACAAATATAAGTCCAGTTTGAGAATCGAACCCACGTATTATGGCGCAAGATTAGGAGCATTATCCAATGCGCTAATTCTAAAGGGTATGTGATAATAAAGTACCTATTATTATTGTTCAACTGATTTAAGCCATCTCAATTTAACAGTCACTGTCCAGTCTTCGTTAAAGAGCAACGTTTTGTCCCTAGGATGCTGAAAAATTTTAACTAACCCTAGGTACCCTTTACCTAATTTCAATAAAGAAGACAATTATCCTAATAACTACACTGTGTCGGTCCATCTGACCTCACATTCCCAATTAAAGGATCATACCAAAAATTGTTTTAATCTTAGACCTTTTTGCTATTATACATTTATACTAAACGCTCGTTTCAAATTACTCCCATGTTTTGAAATCAAAATACTCAGCATTAGCTACCAAAGGTAATGGACGTAAATTTTTCATTAGGGCGTATAATATTGATGATAAAATTATAAGGGAGCGCTCGACCTCTGTCAACCCATTTCATCATTAGTGTGTGACAAGGAAACTCAATGGAAATTGTATATAGAAAATTATGTTTATTACCAAAGTATGTGTTTATATGGAGAATGTAGGTAGGTATTTGCATTCGTTTTTGGTAGCGGTAAAGAGCTTTATTGTATGGCGGTAGGTATTGACTTATTAAGAAGTGTCTGTAAATAAAGTAGACTGGTTGGCTCTGTGCATGGTGATCTCTAGGATAGGGTTTCGTAACCTATGGGTAAGAACGATAATTTATTACTTTGTTATCGCTATAGGTACTTAAAACACGACAAAATTAAACGCACGTGAATTTTTTGCAGTTAATTCCTTTTGCTTTCTTGGGTTCCGTACTAAAGCGTAAAAACCCTATTACTGAGATTTTGCTGCCCGTCCGTCCGGCTGTCAGTTTTAGTTCGTTGTCAATAACGCCAACAGATAGGCAAATGAAATGTTATAGGTAGTAAATTGTAACGTTGTAAAATGGAGCTTTGATGGCCGAGTGGGTAATGCCGTCGTTTTCTGTGAGGTAGACAGGTCAAACCCCGCCATGTATCAATGTAAAATTCATTGCGTTTATTCGACCCTGGGTAGAAATTTTGAGGAATGTGTATTCGACCAACAGTCACTTGGCCAGTGGTTGACGCAACCTAATCGCCCTAGTTTAGGGTAGGCTCGTGCCCCAGAAGTAGGGACGTAAATGGGCTGATGATGCGTCCGCGATGGCATTTGTGTGCGAGTACGATTTGCACCCACTTTCATACATTATTCTGTGCGTTTGCTATCCGCAGCTCGGCGTTCATCTAAACAAGTTTCCATTGTCCTGTCCCCAATAGAATAACTTCCCACCAGCCCACGTTATTGGCATCTAATACAATTTTCCGGTTGACCAGCCACGGTCCCATGGTCCCGGGACAATTAGCCCGACGACATTATTTTTGTGTCACGCTCACACAGTACCTTTTGGCTTACCGGAGGCGTAATGAGGGCAGAATTCCTCTCGCGTCGAGATGTCCCTCGGGCATGTGACGGTTATGATTCCATTGTGTGACGGATAGTTCGTTTTCTTTGTTTCGGGGACGGGAATGGATTTCTTGATGTTTTGGTTGGTGAGTACTTGTAGTGTTGTTTAGGGTAGGCAAAAAAGATATACCATTCTGCTATGTACTGTAGGCACTGTAATCGCATTTCCGCATCGTAATTCCTGGAAAACGCATAATATCTAGTTTGCTTTAATATAAATAGCCATTCTCTATATATCGGACTTATAAATATTGTCATAGAAGCTTTATATTAAATAATACGTGGTGTAGCAAAACAATATTGCAAACAACAAGTTGGCCGCGCGGGCTCGAATACTTTCCCTCTCGCACAAATGCCCCGTCCCTCTCATCAAGTTTTGCACACGACACTGGCCGCCGGACCCTTTATAAGCCGCCGCGCGCCGCCTCAACGTCAGATAGCCAACAGCATCGGTTCGTACTGGAGCGGCAATGTCCCATAGCCATTCAGTACAACCAGTCTGGTAAAGGAGCCGGACAGCTTACTGCAGACCCACTCCTGAGCCAAGCTAGGTTTCTCATTAGCTAACGTATAGGTTAAGAGCCGGACAGCTTCCTGCAGACCCACTCTGATACCTGTTAGGTTTTAAGTATGCACTAATGTACCATTTACCTATGTACAAGAAGTTATAAATAAACATCGAGTCAAGACATTATTGGCGTTTGCATTCACACCCCTTCATAAGTGGCGCCCAACGTAAAAAGTATTGTTACGACGAATTTAACAAAATTTGAAGAAATAACAACCAACATCTATCTACCAGCAAGAAGAAAACAAAGCAAACGTCACTGTCAAAAGAAAAAAAAGAAAACAAGTAACCTACAAAACTATAAAAGTCACGGCATTGGAACACGGTATTTTTGCAAGAAATTAGGCTCAGTACAGCACTAGTGTACTCCTGCCTTATAATAATACCACGGCCATGGCTAAGACGACGGAAGAATTTTTCGATACGAAGGTAACCGAAGAAAATACAAATATGAACCTACCGTCTATCCAACTATCGGACTTGCAATTCAGTCAACTTATAAGCAGACTACAAATCTCAACAACAATGTGCAGCAAGAACTTTACACGTTGTGACATCAGATTTTTTGGAGAACGGGACCATAACAAAGTCGAGGAGTTCGTTACCGCCGTGGAGATTTTCAAAAATATCGAAAATATATCCGACGACGACGCGCTGACAGGGCTCCCGTTACTACTGAAAGATGGTGCAAGTACTTGGTGGCAAGGCGTGCGATCAGAAATAAAAACCTGGTCCTCCGCGTTAAAACATCTGCGGTCCGCCTTTGCCCCGAAACGACAGCCGCACGAAGTGTATTTGGAACTTTTTTCGTCATCCCAAGGCATAAATGAGCCAATCGACGAGTTCCTCTGCCGAAAACGCGCACTGCTCGGGCTATTACCGCCGAAGCGCCATAAGGAAGAGGAGCAACTAGATCTCATTTACGGTCTACTAAAGCTGGAATTGAAGAAACAAATTGCGCGATGTGATATAAAAACATTCGAACATTTATTGGAACGTGCTCGTTATCAGGAAACATTGGAAAACTCAAATCAGAGCACAATTTATCGTCCTATTCCGACCGTGCAACAAATCATTGAGAAGCCGAAACCCAAACGATGTCTCTTTTGCGGTAGAAAGGGACACAACGTCGAGGAATGTCGCAAACGGGTTGCTTACAACAAAATCATAACTCCTATAGAAAAACAGACGGCAATGACAACGAGTGAAAACAAACCGATCACATGTTATGGATGTGGCGCACCAGGCGTTTTTAGAAGTAACTGCAACACATGCAAAACAAAAGAAACTCCACCAAAACCAGTTTCTTTTTACACATTGCATACTGCACTTCAACAAAACCATATTAAAATCCCAACAATAGAGATCTCTATTAAAGGAAATATTGGTTATGCGTTCATAGATACTGCCGCCAGGACGAGCATTGCTAGCGATGTATTGTACCGAATTCTGCTGAATGCCGGAGTACAGTTTACGGAGCGGAACGCCGAAATCAGTCTGGCCGATGGCACTATAAGGATGGAGGCACTCCTCACTTGCACTGTGGAGGTAATTGTTGGTAATAGAATTTTGCCAATCACACTTACCGTGTTGCCAAACGCAAGGGACAACCGCACCCTCCTGGGAATCGACTTTTTGGAATCGGCTGGTATCACTCTCAATTTGCCTCAAAGAGTCTGGTCATTTATTGACAAACCAATGGAAACATTCGAATTCCTACAATTAAATAATGAAAAGCCTACGAATGTTGTAAAGAAAATAGACTTCGCAGACACCGGGTTATCAGAATTCTTGCGTTGGTCAAAAGAACTGCAAATGATCTCTCCTCTAACAGCAACACCACCATTAATGAACAATGATGACAGCCCAGCAAACAAGAAGCCACGTTGGGAGTTGAAGAAACTGGATACTCCACCACGCCCAGTTCGCCCACGCGAACCTGCAGATTCAAATTCAGCTGTTGATCCTCGTATTGATTATGTATTAATAAATCCAATGACACTGTACTCTTTAAATATTTCATTACCCCCTAATGAAGCCCTATTGAAGCTTAGTTATGAACAAAGATCTCAGTTAAATACACAATTGACTGAGTTTAGCGATATATTAGAACTAAATGAAGGACATGCACTCTATACTGAACATAGAATTGAAACTGATAACCATCATCCTATAGCAGTAAAGCCAAATAGACTATCCCCAGCTAGACAACAACAGCTAAGGGATAAATTAGATGAGATAATCAGTAATAATGTCATTGAAGAGTGTGATTCACCTTGGTCTGCTCCTGTAATATTAGTACCAAAGGGCAGCGACGATGTAAGATGCAAGCAATTACGCTATTGGAGCAGCTTTGATTCAGGGGGAGGGTCCAAAGGAACACCCGATCGAATACGCCAGCAGCTCCTAACAGCACCAGAACGTTACTACACCGTCACAGAAAAAGAAACATGGAAGTTGCCAACACCCAAGAACCTGGAAAATCAAGTGGAAGGTTTGAAGGCAAATTTAAGAAACGAGGCGAAGAAAGATTCCTCCAGTCCTCTTGATTCCTGCTACTCTTACGGGACGTTAACGAGTAGCAGAGGGGGAGATTGTAGCAAAACAATATTGCAAACAACAAGTTGGCCGCGCGCGCTGCGCGCGGGCTCGAATACTTTCCCTCTCGCACAAATGCCCCGTCCCTCTCATCAAGTTTTGCACACGACACTGGCCGCCGGACCCTTTATAAGCCGCCGCGCGCCGCCTCAACGTCAGATAGCCAACAGCATCGGTTCGTACTGGAGCGGCAATGTCCCATAGCCATTCAGTACAACCAGTCTGGTAAAGGAGCCGGACAGCTTACTGCAGACCCACTCCTGAGCCAAGCTAGGTTTCTCATTAGCTAACGTATAGGTTAAGAGCCGGACAGCTTCCTGCAGACCCACTCTGATACCTGTTAGGTTTTAAGTATGCACTAATGTACCATTTACCTATGTACAAGAAGTTATAAATAAACATCGAGTCAAGACATTATTGGCGTTTGCATTCACACCCCTTCAGTGGTACTTTTTAGTAAAAATAATGTTATTATGTAATAATGTGTCAATTTTGGACAGGTTGAATTTCGAGAAGGTTAGCAAAAAGATGTTTGCGTACAAATTACAATTAAATCATATTCGTTTCTCTATAAAATCTGTTTCTTTATAACATTTTAAGGGTTGTACCTTAATACTTAATGTTTTGTGGATTTTATTCTTAGCTGAGTAGTACACATCTGAAATAGGTCACTTACAACTATACAACCCGGCCCTTTTAACCCAACTCTTCACCTGAAAAAACTAGGCCTAATCTGTAACAACAGAAGTCCAACATCACAGTGTTTTCATAGTGTTTTTGCTCAACATTAAGACATCAATCTTCAAAGGCCGGGCAAGCGCTGGCGTTCTGCCAGCTTAAGACAATGAAAGCAACGCCTCGGAAATGTAAGGGCTAAACAATGAGGACTCTCGAAATGGCACCACTTGAGATGTACACCGGATGCGCCTTTTTGCTATTACAGTTTAAGATAACATTGAATATGTTTCAATGAAAAACCACGTGCGCGACCCGTCACTGAAAGATTGTGACTAGAAGTTATAAAAGTATTTTTCAAGTATTTCTTTATATTTATAATATAAATAAAATGAAGCTTATTTCTGGTCTAACTTGTGACCACGAGCGCTGTAAAGAGCTCGAAACGTCAGGTCTCTAAATAATATGTTTAGAAGAACAATACACGCGAAAAATTATTTCAAATCCGTAGTGTTCCCGCAAATAATAGACGATACAATCCTTACTAATCCTTACTAATATTATAAATCCGAAAGTAACTCTGTCTGTTTGTCTGTGAGTCTGTCTGTCTGTTACGCTTTCACGAATAGAATACTGGACGAAGCTAGTTTTTCTATAAAATCAATGATATCGCGTTCCATTTATTAATTATTGTTAAAGCTATTCTCGTAACAGTTCGATCGCGAACATGATTGGTGTAATCCAGTTGAAACGTCGAGCAGTAAGTAGCTATATATTCCGACCATTTTTGTTGCGTTAGAACGCATTTAATAAAGTTTTAATTGATAAAGGTTTAATTAATTCCATACATTTTGCAAGGAAACAAAAACCTTTCTATTTTGGTAAACTTAAACAACTTGTATTAATAACAAAGATAGTTGTATTTACTCTCAAATACCCCTAGAACAATGGCTTCTGTTCTCACACGGAGAAATTTTGCAAATTTTATTATTCGACCCAGTGATTAGGAGCGTTGGAATAGAGGCATAATAATTAAACTCCACTGTCCCAAAGGTCGAGCCTAAATTTAATTACTTATTTGACCCTTAGAGGACAGGCTCTCAAATAAGACGTATCAAATCTCTATTCAATTAAGGCCGTAATGAATGTTGTTACTTCCATTGACCGTGTAGAGTGATGTATTCGGTATAGATATAGCTCGGAATGTTGACTTGTAACAGTTTATCTTAGAGAATTCCTGACTGGTGACTTTGAGAATTTAAATTAATTCTACGACCAAAGGAAGCCCTTGAAAATATTTACTTGAAAATAACTAAGACATTTAATATATTTTGTGATGTTATTTCTTAACAACTCACCTCCAAAAGGGGAGGTTTTCAATGACAGTGATGATTTTAATATTGCTTTACGGAAAACTGTACCATGGAAACTAGGTAGTTTCCAGGCTTTTCAAATAAATAAAAAATTTACAATATTTTTCAGTAACATGTTTTTGTCACATAAGCTTCATCAATAAACTTCTCGTTACAAAACGAGACTGTATATAAACGAGACTGTAAATACATAAGACGAAGCTTAAAAGCAACTTGACATAAAGCTCTGAAACGCAAACTTAGTCTATGAGCAAAAAGCGTGTGAGTTGTAGCGACGCGACCGAAACTAACGGCTGACTGTTAGAGATTCATGTCACTTGCAACCAGCGAACGAAAGGGCTATTCATGTGAACAGACGTATAGTAGACGTATGAATAATATACTCAGCATTATAAGTGCCCTACGATACTTTAAACTTTTTTTTCTGGGTACAGTTTGGCGTTATGGGCAAATATTATTTTCGTCAGCGCAGTCCTTTAAAGAAGTGTGTGTGTGTGTGTGTGTGAGTGTGTGTGTTTTTGAAAATAAAAGCCAACTAACTGGAATGCAGTATTTTTGATTTGACCAGTATTTTTGAATGTATGATCATAGCATTAAGTAAATAAATGCATTGCTTAAAATTTGGTAATTGGAGTGTTATTTGTCTCTGTTGTTGCACATAACATGTTTTTGATAAGGGCGCAAGGTTTATCAAAACAGTCTACAACACAAAACGCCAGACAAAAGTAACAAAATAAATTGAAACAATCATGTCCGCAACTTGTTGGCGCGTTTCTTGAAAATACATTTCATTCCCTCAAAATAGTCTTATCAAAGCAATTACTACTTCATAAAGAACCGACAGAAAAATATATCAACCTTCTTACAAAAATATTATCACAGGTCCCCATAATAACTAGTACTCGTAAAACCGACCACTTTTGTAAGCCACAAAGTTGATGTTATAACAATGCCTCACTTAACGACTAGATTCCATCAGCAAGTGACTGTTCACACCTAGCAATTTTTGGGCGATTTCACGGCGAGGCAATTTTGCCGCGAGCTTGCAGCGTACACGCGCGCGCTCGCTGCGATATTGCCGCGATAAAATAATCGCTACGAGCTCGCTGCGAGCGCGCTGCGATATCGCGGCGGTTACGCGTCATCCAACCTACCCGCTTAGCGCATGCGCGCATTCTACATCACAGATTCGTTCATGTTGCAAATATGAACGCATTTCACGGCGATATCGGCTTGCCGTGAAATCGCCCAAAAATCGCTATATGTGAACACGCTGTTATGGATTTGATCTGCGGACTTACAGGACAAAGGTGATTGTGACATTTTGTTAGTATTGTCTATTAATATATCTATGAATGCTAAACTCACATCTAATTCCAATCCAATGGATTCTTTTATTCTTTGTTTTATGCTTTTTATTTATTTTTGATCAGGTAATTTTAAAATATAATAAGATAATAATAAAATTGTAATGTAAGGAGTAATCGCGAATCTGCCCGTCTCTAAATTGGAAAGCCCGCCTGTAGACTCCCTTTAAATACAGATTACTCACCCAGTATCGCATTAGCTCATTCACCGCCGAATCTAGAACGCCGCTATGCCACAAACAAATGCCGTGATTTTTTACATGGCCAATGTAATGTAACACATTTTGTTGATAAATTATTTGGCGGTTACGCCCCCCTCATTCAATTTCCCGAATAAATAGCTTGCCAGCAGCATTCAGGGGAATTATTTATATACTTCTCGGCTTTTCTTTGGTGTTATAGAACATCAAATTTTATTCATGAGCTGGTTTGAGAAGTATAATTTGAGGTTCGATGTAAGTTTTGGTTGTCACTAACGTAATTAAGATAAATGCTATATTGATACGGCACTAGTCGTGTGGCCTCTGATAAGTCAAAGTTGAAAAAAAACTGTAAACATTAAATTAAGTCAGTCAATATAAGGAAGCTAATAAAAAAAATCTTGTTGTGATAAAACACCTTGTAGTTTAATTTCTTTTAGTATAAAATTGAGAAATTCCTTTCAAACAGATTTTTAAATAAAACAGGAACCGATTTTCCTTAATAACATCAATATTAACTCGAAATCAGCGTCGACTTATTACGACGTAAAATCAACACGATTTTACGGCAATCCGAATCAATTAAAGAAAAATAGGTGACATTTTATTTGATTTGTTCTTTCATTTTATGAAATAAACGTGGATTTAAACAGCGTAAATGCGTTAATTATGTACACTTTCCCGTAATTAAAATCTTGCTCGCAACTGAACAAAACCATTGTTTAAATGAGTCCTTTGATTCTTTTCCGTAACAATCATGATTGCGTTGTTACCGTTTTTAAGTAAGTGATTTACTCACTTTTTTGTGTTAAGTGAAATATTGTGCCTACAACTGAAAAAAGATCTCCCTGAAAACAAAATAATGCCTTGTTCAATACTGTGTGTAATGAAATTAATAGATCTGCTAAATATTAGTCTTTATGGGTCTGCACGCGTTATTAGGAGTAGCAAATACATAAAAGGAGTAGCAATCGACTGGTGTAACCCACCCAGTCGAAACGTCGGGCAGTATGTAGCTATGTATTTGCTACTCCTAATAACGCGTGTAGACCCATAAAGATTAATATTTAGTGTAATGGAACGCGAAAGTCTAAAATCATACATTAATAGATGTGTTTCAAGGTTTATTGGTGGCAAGCACTAGTATCGCCCTAGTTTAAGGTAGGCCCGTGCCTCAGCAGTGGGGACGTATATGGGCTGATGATGATGATGATAAGAACGAATTTTATGCTCTTGTGCTTGCAAACTATGATACTTCCTCCATAGCCACAATCAGTCGGACACCTTATTTTATTACCAACTAACTTATTACGGCATATAATGATACACACCATTTTGCGAATGTATGTAATTTCTAGCTAACCTTAATCTGATCAGAAATCTAAGATGACGCCGTGGAAGTACCTACCTACAAAACTCCCTCACCCTGACACGTTAAAAATCAAATGGTTCTTTTATGAACCTCTTCCTTTTAGCCAGTGGAAAAGGGAAACGCGGAAAGACAGGAGGCATCAAAGTATAATAACACAAATTGGAAATTCACACCGGGCCTTGCTCCTCGTTGGCATTTTAATTGTCCGTCGCTTCTCCGTGTCAATAATTTACGGAAAGTTCACAATTTATATTAAAAATTGTTACCTTTTGATACAAAGTGGCCGTATCAGTTTGTTCGATTTTTCAGAGCGATGGCGCTGGAAAGAGTCTCTTGCTATTCATCGGGAACATGTTAATGGTACTTACATTTTCTATACTATTATAGACTCTACACTATTCTTCTTCTAGTAAATAAAGATACGGCTAGGCAAATACTTAGGTATTTTATTTGCCACTGTTTTAATCGACGTGAAGACCTATATTAAATAGAATGGAACGTAAAATTCTAAATTCGTATTGTTAAATTTTGTAGTTGTTTATCTTCTTGTTGTTACTGCTTGCCTAGCAGTAAAAGTATTATTATAATATTATCCATGAACTACTCTGGAAGTTGTAATACCAATTATCGTTTACGCACTCAGTGGGACAAAAAGGGGACACTAACAACTGAACTACAGAAAGCGACTAAGCGGTGAACAAAAGGTTAACAGACCCCACAACCCATTTGCAAGCTAGATGCGAATTCACACGACTATTTGCCAAATTCCGGGGTCGCAAAAGCCCAACAGGCGAAACTCCGCATTATACAGATCTTCAAACGGGCGCGAGCGAAAAAATTACAATGTCACCGCTGAAATCCAAGTAACTTTTATATCGTCGGAGCTAGCTAATTGTCCATTTGCGGGCAGTCGCGCGTGCTCGCGAAAAACAGAGAATACGGTCGCCATTTTTAATTCAATTCCTCCGAACAAAGCTGCCGTTGCATTTTTCGTTGCACGCTCCGTGTTTTGTTGTTGAAAAGAGCAAACGTCTATAAAAATGGAACAAAAAGCATCTTAATTTCCTATCCTTTTAGCGGGCGGACGGAACGCGATAACTATGCTGTGATTATTTTTTGAAAACCAATTTGGGAGTGCCTGGTACACTGACGCAATAAGTTGTGTACAATTCAACGCTTATGCGGTCGGTGTAAGGTCCAAATTTGTGGAGCACTGTGAACATATTAGTGCACGTAACAGTTACCAATTGGCGAGAAAAACTTTGATAGGAACGTTTGTAGCACGATCCCGTACTCAAAACTGTTGGAACAATGGCAAAAACTGAAATGTGTGCTTTCTAACTATTGCAATCATAACCAGAACTAACATAGATCCAACGTGTAGATTACAATGGAATTCGTGGGATAGCTAGCAATACGCTCATCTCAGAATGATGAGAGAAAGGGAATAGAGAGTACATTTGTACACTTTAATACATCCTCAATTGGTCAAATCTGTCGTCCCTTTATTAGTAAGCAATAAAAATATCAGGTTGCCCACTTATAAGAGTCCCATAATGGGGCACGGGCCTACGCAAAACTAGGGCGATCAGGCCTTAGTCAACCACACTGGTTGTCCAAGTCCAAGTGCTGGTTGGTTGACTACACAACCTAAAAATTTCTTCGTGGTGGTGTGCAGGTTTCCACACGATGTTTTTCCCTTCACCGTTGAAGCGTCGAATAATCGTACATATGAATTTAAATTTTTTGATAAACACCACTGTGTCTCACGTACCTCTGTACGTGGCGGAGTTTGAACTGGCGACCTCACGCATGCCTGACACTCTGCCATCGATGCTTTTTAATTGTAACTTGCGGGTAGTAGCAAATCAGTCTGTGCACGCTTTCATTCATGGGTACATTACAGCAAGAGCAGTATAGGAGCTCAAGAACTTATGCGTTTTCTATTGCACCCTGGATTCTGTCAAGGCACACATACAGGACTCCTATGGCGCATCTCTGGCACCGGTATTAATTAAAGATGTTACAAACTTTCCACATTCCTCACACAATTTGGCTCGGCCCGGTTTGTGTTCCGTACCAATGTAATTGGAATTGTTCCGGTAGGTTTAGAATGCGGCCAATTTAAGATTGGTACCAACTGGACAGTTTTCGGACAGAATTCGATTTGAGAATTCTTCCGCGATCTCTAGACGGAGAATATTAAAGCTTTGACTGGACTGCTCAGCGCCTTCGTCATGTGCAATCCAATTTATAGATCTTTAATTTTCCCGTGCAGTTTATAAAATTAAATTTACTTAATTTAATGATCAGCTGTAGATTTAACACAGATAAAATTAAATCAACTTAGTATTGTCCATTTTTATTTGCGCGAGCACTACACATTTGAAATTTAACGGATTAAACTCGCGTGTATTGGTATTCTAAACATTATTTAGAGATCCGAGTTTAATCCGTAAAATTAGTTTTATTTTAAATTAACTTAATTTAAGGTTCAGCTGTAGATAGGCTGATATGATGATAAAAAACATTAAATTTCTCAAATGATTTTAATTCGCTTATAATTAATGCTGATATGATGATAAAAAACATTAAATTTCTCAAATGATTTTAATTCGCTTATAATTAATTACATTTAGAATATGAATATAAATATCATTAGAATTTTAAATATAATCGTTAATTTATTTATTAAATACTGTGCGTTTTTCGCAATTACTTTTTGTGATTTTAGGCTTCCGTACCCATCCGATTTTGATGAATTTTGAAATACTGTTAGTCAAAAGCTTGAAAAAGGACACAGGCTCACTTTCAACAGATTGTTGACAATGTTAAACGCGATAAACGACAATTTGCGGACGGAGTCACGGGCAGAAAGTTATTTTTATCAGAATACTGATAAAACTTATCTGTATTAATATGGCAGTGAAACATTTCCTTTTGTAACACTCTGAATTTTATTATGAATATATAATATAATTTTAATACTCTTAGTACTATATTATCCACTTAGCTTAATCGTCTCTTCGTTAATGTTAAAAATTGTAATCATGAATGCAAAATTTATCGAAAATCTCCGATAATCCCAATAATTTCATGTTTCTCAGTACCCATTACGAGATACCATGATATAAAATTTTAAAGGTTCCGCACAAGAACGGTGCCATTTAATATTAATTGACTATATACAGAGTGTTCTGTCTGTCTTTTTATCCACGTTAAGAGAACCATTACTAATATTGCCATTTTTTTATAACTGTTGCCAATATAAATATACTTAATTAATAGTGATCCGCCATAGCTTTAAGAGTGAATTACATAAAAACTTGAATCCCTCTATCTGTATAAAATAACCGCTTCAAAATCTTTTGCGAGGTTTTAAAGACTTGAGCATCCAAAAGGTATAGGAACAGAGAAAGGGACTTTATTTTGTACTATGTAGTTATCTTCTAAAAGAAGAAATAATACATTTGGATGTGGCTCCCATATAACGAACGATTTTTAGAATATAATTGAACATTCGTGCGGTAGTCCAGCTTTTAAAGCTTTAGTTTACATTTACAGCAAAACTGTCATCATTGTCATTATCAGCCCATATATGTACCCACTGCTGTGACATCGACCTACCTACTTAAAGAATAGATAAATTCTTATGGAGTCAACCACGCTGGCGAAGTGCCGTTTGGTGGACATCACAACCTTAGAATTTATCCATATGAGAAGCAAGGACCTTAACCACTCGGCTATCGATGCTTTTAATGCCAAAGCTCTATAATGCCTCGAAATCCTTACTAATATTATAAATCCGAAAGTAACTCTGTCTGTCTGTCTGTCTGACTGTCTGTCTGTCTGTCTGTCTGTCTGTCTGTCTGTCTGTTACGCTTTCACGCATAGAGTACTGGACCGATTTAAATGAAATTTGGTACAGATATAGTCCAGAGCCGAGGAATGGTTATAGGCTAATTTTTAACCGACTGTGCTATAAGGAAGTAATGTTTTACCCGTTAAACGTCTCTAAGCGGACGAAGTCGCGGGCGGAAAGCTAGTTCAACTATAAGTCTAGCGAGCTTTCTTAAGCATGAGATTTCATTAGATGCACCCGCCAAACAGCTACAGTATCCGCCAGCGAATCGACCGCAGAAGCGTTAAGCTAATCTGAACCTTATTTCGTTGACATAAAAACAACATCCATCAAAGCCTATGTAAATTTATTCTACAGGAATAAGACAGGAACTCGATTTTCTTCTGAATAGCAATTTTCGCGGTAATATCAATCGCATAACATAAGTGGGGGCACACTCGACCCTTTTCATGTGTCTATCGATATTTCGCAGTCATATTCGAATGCTGTGATGATATTGTAAAAGATACTTGATATTCTTTGAGATGTGAGAGTGGTTTTATCAAGACGTGTTAAGATCTTGCGAGGGATTAAAATGTTTGGCAGTTTTATCACGCATCGGGTGCTTTCATCGAGTAATCAAATTACAGAGATAAACAACCATATTTTCTATGTAATGATTTTAACATAAAGTTTATGATGGAACTCTTCTGAATACTGATTTTTTTTAAATTAGTTTTTTTATTAAAATCACAGATCATCGTTTATGTACATTATAATCATTCAAACAGTAATCGTTATGTAATGTAATGTTATCGTTACGTTGGTTAATCGGCAATTGATACTCAGTTACTGATTTCACCTATCCGATTTTGATATGAGTGCTTAAATATTTATGTGGTTGGCCGGATGAATTTTAATCAAGTTTCTGAGGTTACTGACTCAGTTTTCTTATTCTTCTTTGTGACTGTACTTGTACATATTATGAAATGAAATAAGTTTATTTGCTTGTGAATAGGGTATTTTATATTATAGTATAAGTACAATCAACTGCATCCATTTCTTGCCATCATTTACTCACATCCGCCACCATTACAGTAATCGCCAATTTACTTTAAGATTAACCCTTATCCCACACTCAGCCTGATATTCTGGCGTCGTAAATTCATCAAGACGCTTCCTCCAAGCCAGAGTAAGTTTGTTATCTTTCGGGAGCGCTAAATGTCACTTTATGTATCGCAAGCGAGGAAAAACAGTGAAGCTAACAAAATTCGTTAGCATAACTCTTATAAGATTTTAAACTCCGGATAGGCACTCTAGGCAGTGAGGGAGAGTCTTACAAAGTTCCCGTTGTATGCTTATGCGTAAAGTTTTTAACCAACCCGTGTGCCGGAGACGCTACCTATACCACCCTGGAAGCTCGGCTATGAATTTAAATGACTTCAGCCTTCAATCAAGTATTTGGCGATTTTGTGTGGAGCGTATCGCTCCGAAACCGGGTCAAAGCTCGGAATACACGTGTTTGGTGGCTATGCAATTTTCTACTTGTATGCGTTTGAATTTCGCATGTTAATTAATACCTTTCTGTCCACCCGCGTTAAGTCGTTTATCCCTTTTCATTTATTCATTTAAAACATACAATACATAATCCTAACAAGCTATGCCTAATACAATAATGTAGTTTTTAGGGCATTCAGTTCAAAAGAAGCCGTTATCTTTTATCAAGCTCAGTTTGACTAGTATAAAGTCTCTAATGAGTTCGGTGCCCTGTCTGGGGTAGGTCTATACACGCTAAGCTTGTGGATACAGCTCTTAACGAAACGTGCCGGATCATTTCGGGATGCCTCATACCGACTCCACTACCTATGCTGTATCCACTTGCAGGAATTGCTCCTCCTCAAGTTCGCAGAACAATTGCAGGAAGGGTGGAGCGAAACAAGATGAACAATTACTCAGAACACCCAATGCATGGCTACAATGAGGTTAGTCAGAGGCTGAAAAGTCGACGTAGCTTCTTAAAAATTGTAAAAGCCCTCGACACTGAGCCACCCTCTGCCCGTTGTGCCATGTGGAGTAGTGACTTTGCCCCACCCGATTCCTTTGTGCCACCCTCGGAGAGCCTTCCTAAAGGTCACGATTTGTCATGGCCAATCTGGAAGTCACTAAACAGACTTCGTACCCAGGTTGGTCGTAGCAAGGAAAATAGGCTCAGATGGGGATTCACTGACGCATTGGATCTGGCCTGCGTATGCGGTTTTTTGCCACAGTCCATGTGCCATCTAATGGCATGTCCCGCTTGTCCGGAAACCTGCTCGTTGAGTGACTTGATGGATGCCTCGGACAACGCGATTCGTGTGGCCGAATACTGGGCCGATCACGTTTGATTTTGCCATCGACTCGATAAGAAGAAGAATGAGTTCGGTAGTTTTGATTACAACATACATACATAAAATCACGCCTTTTTCCCAAAGGGGTAGGCAGAGATCACTTCCAGCGATCCACTTTTCACCTCTGTGGGAAACGTGACGTGACGGGTTGTGAACCACGTCGCCGCCATTCTGCCTTGTGCATTGTTTTAACAAGGTCATTGCGTTCCCACGAATAGCAAGGATATATGACGGGGAAGGAAAAGGGGAGGAAGGATACTATCGCCTCGGATGATTTGGACTGAGTCGATAGTAGCTCGAGGAGCCGGGGTCGCTTACCCGTATACCGTTCACCAACCACCGGACAGATAGTTGTGACTGGTATCCCCTGACTTACTGGTTACAACATGCGTTTCGTAAGTACCACAAAAAAATACGAATTTAAAATATTAGCTTATCTATACTAATATTATAAAGAGGAATGATTTGTATTTTTGTATTTTTGTATTTTTGTATGTTTGTAATGAATAAACTCAAAAACTACTGGACCGATTGCAATAATTTTTTCACCATTAGAAAGCTGCATTATTCAGAAGTAACATAGGCTATATTATATTTTTAAAAACTAAATATTATTAGGGTCTAAATATTATAGTTATGTCACAGCAAGCGGTTTTTTATTCTAAAAATTTAATTTATATGCCGCCGCTTGAAAGGGCTCTTTATTTGTACCTTGGTATTAATCCTTATCAAAATCAATTACTTTATATTCAAGACGGCTTCAATACCTTTTTATAACTTTTCGAATTATTCAATTCGGACATTTAATTCGGAAGATATCACGAGTTTAAAAATGCAAGTATTAAAAAAAAGTCGCGTGGTTTGCCGCCACCGCACTCAGCTAGCCAGCATGCGATGTAGGCTCCATGTAAGCGTCACTGGGGTACGGGGGAGTCAATTTAATATGTAATATAATAATATTATAAAGAGGAAAGGTTTTATTTTTTATTTGTTTCGAATAGGCTCCGAAACTACTGCACCGATTTGAAAAAATCTTTCACTGTTGGAAAGCTACACTATCCCTGAGTGTCATAGGCTTTTTTAGATAAAAAAATAATAGATTTCTCTTACGGGGTTAAAATATATTACATAGAGATAGAGATATCCCCGAAGCGAAGCGAGGGCGGGTCGCTAGTTAGATGATAAAGAAATTGAGGAAAAGATTTTCTAAACGTAATAACGATCTGAAAATTGATCAAACAATCAAATCAATGGAATGAAAACCGTTTGGTTTCTCGATCCGAGTTAAGTAGATAATTCTGCACATTTGAAAGCGCAAATGGCTGAAGTATTATCAAAATGTTCGATGAAAAAAGTAACTTTAAGAACTATTAGGTGCCTATTGGAGAGAAATTTCATAACAGTCCGTTCATCAACACACTAAATCATTTTATATTATTTTACAATAAAAAACTCGTTGGTTTTTAGGTAGCAAGCTTCGCGTAAGGACCGATAGGTCGGGGACCTTCGGTTAGGTTCGAGTCTGGGGTCGGACAAAAGGATTTGTATGGGGAAGTGGCGTCTATTTTTTTTCGAGAGAAAATCAACCAAACAGGCTCAATATGGTATATTGTGCCTGTCGGTCTCATATTTGGATCTCACTCCCGCTTCCCATCAGGTGGAGTGAGGTCATCTTGTTAGCTCATTATAAAAAAATAAAAAATAAAAAAATCATCATGTGTATAGCAACGCTGGCTACGTTTCCAAAAGTTTTGGGTTCGATTTCCACCCGGGACATATATTCGTGTGACAACATTGGTGTTTGAACCATATCTGGGTGTGTTATTAAATATATTTTAGTATACATATTTGTATATTCCATTGTTGTTCCTTGTGAACATAACTGTACTTTAGTAACTAACTTCGGAATCAGAACAATGTAGGTACATTGTTCTGATTCCGAAGTTAGTACATAGGCATGTATGATGTGATAGTTCCTTTATCATCAATAACCACTTGTAGGTCTATTCTTCTACACTTTTACCATATTCTCTATTCGTGCGATGTGCAAGCGCGCCTGTACGCATTATAGTCGTTTTATACGTGCCCTGCTTCCTAATAGCACAAAGAGCCCTTGCTATTTTCACGTCACTTACCCAATGTACACTTCCCTCATACCTTGACGATACATTAACTCCGCTGTGTTCTGTATTCGGTATACGTGTGAGATAGCATGCGTCATTTGATAGACGGGTGAGGAATGTATTTCAGTTATTTTTAGGATAATGCTAGCGATAGCGTTTTGTTGAAGCTAGTTTTTAAGGCTTCAGAAGCTTAAGATTGGCCATCGATCCATCTATATAACACTTGCTGACACCAGACACAAAATGGTCATAAAATCCATAAATATCAATCAAATCACAAAAATAAAAAAACAATAAAAGTTACCGTTTGAAACAGTCAGCCATTTAAAGCACAACAAAACAACGAACACAATAATATTTTCTACAAACGATCCAGTAACATAATGAGGCTTCCATTGTATTAATTTTAAAACACCTCTAAATGAATTTCCATCCCGTCGCTCTTATAATTCGGGAAAGCCAATAATTGATTCAGAATCCAACTTCATTAAAAGCAGCGTTAATCGACGCATAAATTCGGATTTCCATCGCTAAAAAATGTTCAAACAAACCCTGATTGGAGTTCAATCTGTTTTTAGGGTTCCGTTGGGATTTCACGGGATATATTGAGAGTTGTTTGATCGAGTTCGGGATAAAAAATGTGCTCCCTCAAATGAGTAAGCGAGACTTTTACTTGTTATTCGATAGAGACTCTACATAAAACATAACACATCCGCTAGTGTTATGTTTTATGTAGAGTCTGGATAATGATAAAATTTACTACTTTATCAGACTAACTCACGTAAAGAGTACACATTATTATAAAAAACGTGCTTTGCGATGGTTTTTGTATGTATTCAAATTTAATTTAACTGTTTTGTAATTTTATACCAAATAAACATTCTTCTTTTAAAATTCTTCTTATTAAAAGCTTTTATTTTTCTCATTATGTAATTCGATAAATCCGTTGTATCATTGGTATTTAAACAAATTTTAGGATGAGTGCTAGGTGTGGTAGTAGAGCTACTAGCTTGATCCTAATTAGGCAGGGCTTCAGCGAGGTGGCGAAATGAAACAGCAGGTTCAGCGATGTGTCTTGATCGGAAGTCCGAGACGAAGTATATTGAAATTCGGAAAAATGAGACCTTAAGTACTATTTACAGACTTAGAACTAGCGATGGGTGACATGAGTATATTTACAATAAACATTAACTAAAATGACGGTAGAGGGCGCGCGTGCGCGCTCTGCGCGGGTCGGCCGTGCGTCGGCGCACGGCCGTTACGTATAAGAGGCGAACGGGCCTCGCGCGCGAGCCATTTGGACGCGGCCCGCGCGAGCGACGGACGGGTGTGGCGCGGCGCACGGCAATGGCGCGCGCGATGTATTTCGATGAATTGCAGGCAGCTACAGGACTCCCCCTCAAGCGAAGCGTACGGGCGTGTTGACACGGCGTCCGGATCGCGTTGTCCTCTCTGGAGCTGCTGCAGGTGCTGGCACGTCGCGTCGTTCCGCAGATACCGCTTGTGGTATGGCGGGAGAATTCAAATCGGCGGCAGTGATAAGCGGCGTTGTGTTAACAGTGTACGCCGGTTTCAGTCTGTCAATTGAGACTGTAGTGATTCTGCCGGGTAGCTGTAGCTCGAAGGTCTTCTCGTTGCGCTTGATGACAGGGTACGGGCCTTCATACGGTGGTTGAAGAGGCTTCCGTACGGCGTCGGTGCGGAGAAACACGGAGTTGCATGTCGCTAGGTCGGTGTGCACGAACATACTTCGCTTGTTACTACTGTGCGGTAGGTATGTAGGCGTGAGCGCGGTGATCGCGCTGTGGAGGCGGCGCACGAAGTCTTCGTCCATGTAGCTCGGTGATGATGATGATGACGGTGAGATGAAGTCACCAGGCAGGCGGAGTGATTGCCCATAGGTGAGCTGCGCTGCGCTGGTGTTGGTGTCGGTGCGGATCGCTGCGCGTAGTCCCATTAGCACGGTGGATAACTCGTCGATCCACTTGGAGTTTGATTCCAGTCGGGTCATCAAAGCGGCTTTTAGTGATCGATGCCAGCGTTCGACGATCCCGTTTGATTGCGGATGATATGCGGTGGTGCGAGTTTTCTCAGCGCCAAGTAGGTATGTAAGAGAGCGGAACAGCTGACTCTCGAATTGGCGGCCTTGGTCGGTAGTGATTGTCTTCGGGCAGCCAAATCTTGTTATCCATGACTCGTAGATCTTCTTAGCGACGACTTCGCTGGTCATCTCTCTGATAGGTATTGCTTCGGGCCAGCGCGTCGTACGGTCGATCATAGTAAGTAGGTATCGATGTCCGCGCTCGCTGGTCGCGAGCGGCCCAACGATATCGACGTGTAGGTGGTCGAATCGGTCGCAGGCGGCGAATGTTGAAATGTTGCTTTGTGTGTGTCGGTGAATCTTTGCACGTTGACATGACACACACGTCTTCGCCCAGTTGCCGATGTCAGAGTTCATGGATGGCCAAAAGAATCGCTGTTGGATGAGTTTTCTTGAAGTTCGCGTTCCGGGGTGACTGACCTTGTGCACGGCGTCGAATGCTATGCGACGAAAGTCAGTAGGTAGATACGGTCGAATGTTGCTTGTTGTTGTTTCGCAGTAGACATCGCAGTTGGTGTTAGGTATTCTTATTTTCTTGAGTTGAAGGTTTGGTTGTTGAAGTAATGTGGGTAATTCTATATCTTCTTTTTGTGCTGTGGCGAGTTGCTCGTAGTCTATTGTTGTTGGACAGTTGATTGTTTCGACTCTTGATAAGGCGTCGGCGACAACGTTGTTCTTCCCGCTGATATGGCGAATGTCGGTTGTGAATTCGCCGATGAATAGTAGTTGTCTTGCGCGGCGGGGTGTTTCGCTGTCGGATGACGTCTTCGTAAGTGCGTAGGTAAGCGGCTTGTGATCGGTGAAAATTATTAGTTCTCTTCCTT
Organism: Maruca vitrata; assembly: GCA_039566165.1. Classification (NCBI taxonomy): domain Eukaryota; kingdom Metazoa; phylum Arthropoda; class Insecta; order Lepidoptera; family Crambidae; genus Maruca; species Maruca vitrata. The sequence continues at coordinate 11,701,534 of CM076927.1, read as the reverse complement.
CGAACATTTTTCTGAAGTGTTTCATCGCCATGTAGATAGAAAGTAATTCCCTGTCGTAGGTACTGTACTTTTGTTGCGTAGCGGAGAATTTCTTCGAGTAGTAGCCAAGCGGTTGCCATGCGTTGCGTAGGTATTGTTGCAGAACGGCACCGGCGCACGTGTTGGACGCGTCGCAGAACAGTGCGAGCGGAGCGGAGCTGTGCGGGTGCGCGAGTAGTGCGGCGTTCTGTAGGCATGTTTTGGCGTCTTCGTAGGCTTGTTGCGCTTCGGTCGTCCATTCGATTTCGGTCTTGTCTTTTTTCTTTGAATTATGTAGGTATGCGTTGAGTGGAGCTTGAAGAGATGCGGCGTTCGGTATGTGTTCTCGGTAATAGTTGATCATACCGAGGAATGTTCGAAGTTGTTGAATTGTTTTCGGTCTTGGGTATTCGGATATTGCTGTGACTTTTTCAGTAGGCGGTGTGATTCCGGCTTCGGATACTTCATAGCCGAGAAACTTGACGGTTTTCTTGCCGAGGTTGCACTTGGATGGGTTTATTGTGATACCCGCGTCTTCAAGTCGCTGGAGTACCAGGCGTAGGTGTTCTCGGTGAAGATCTTCATTGTCCGAGGCTAACAATAAATCGTCCATGAAGGGAAAAACGAAGTTTAGGCCTCTCAGAACGTCGTGGATGAAGCGTTGAAACGTTTGTCCTGCATTCTTCAGTCCCGGGCACATACGGGTGAATTCGTATAGCCCGAATGGTGTGATGAGGGCTGTCTTCTCTATGTCTTCGTCTTTGTTAGGTATTTGATTGTAAGCTCTGTTCAGATCTATTGTTGAGAAGATTTTCTTGCCGGCGAGTTGGTATGTGAAGTCTTTGATGCGAGGAATTGGGTAGCGGTCTGGCTTGGTGATGGTATTCAGGCGACGGTAGTCACCGCAGACTCGCAGATCACCATTTTTCTTCGGCACGACGTGGAGAGGGCTGGACCATGGGCTTTTGCTTGGTCTGCATAGGCCTTGTTGAATCATGGTCTCGAACTCTCTTCTGACCTGTTCATACCGGTGAGGTGGTATAGGTCGAGCTCGGCAGTGTAGTGGTGGTCCGCTGGTTTCAATATGGTGTTCCACGCGATGCTTCGGTGATAACTTCATGGAGGTGAGTCTTGTGATGCCGGGGAATTCGTTCAGGATGTCGTGATAAGATTGATCTGGATCTATGCTGCGTATTGTAGGTATGGATGTGTAGCAGCCGGGAGCGTGAATCGATAACTTGGTGACGTTATCAATTAGTTTTCGGTTCTTCAGGTCTACCAGGAGTTCGTGGTGGCAGAGGAAGTCGGCTCCGATGATGGGCTTGCTGACGTCGGCGATGATAAACTTCCACTTGTACGGTCTTCGTAGGTTGAGATTCAGTTCAAGTGTTTGTTCGCCGTAGGTATTTATCGTCGTGTTGTTCGCAGCGTACAAGTTGAATGGTAGTGGCTTCATTGGTGTCCCTCTTCTTCGTGGAATGACTGATACGTTGGCACCAGTGTCGATGAGAAACGTCAGTCTTGTTTTCTTGTCAGTCACGAAGAGACGGTAGGATTTGCCTTGAACGTCGGACCCCGCCTCGTCTAACGTTCTTGTTAGTTTAACGAGGCGTCATTCTTCTTTTCTTGCGTATTGTAAGAACACGGCGACTGGCATCTTCTTGCATTACTTCCAAAACGACGGTGATAGTAGCAGAAATCGTTGCCGGGCGACTCGCTGCGGTGGTAGCGGCGAGAGCGGGATGCAGAACGTGCGTTAGAGCGAGAACGCTGCACGGGCGTGGCGCCATACGGAGATCGGCCGCGGCGATAACGCGGTGGGCCGTTACGCAGCGCCGAAACTTCGAGAGATAGTCGTCGGATTTCTTCTAGGAGAAATTGCATGTCTTGCGGTTGTACGGATGATGATGCTTGCAGAGGTTGTGGTTGCGGTTGCGGTTGTGGTTGTGGTTGAGGTGGTGCTTGAAGTGACGATACTGCGCTGACTTCTTGTGTTTGCTCGATCATCTTGTCGGCGAGCAAGGCTAGTTCGTCGAGTGCGGCGGTCTTGCTGATAGTGTCGCTGACGACGAGTACGGATCTCACGTGGGGAGGTAGGTGGTTCATCCACATGAGCCGTAGGGTTGTATCTGGCACCCTGTCTCGTGCCAGGTCGCGCATTTTTCTGAGCAGCTGTGACGGACGCTGGTCTCCGAGTTGCATTTCGGATAACAGCTTCTGGAACTGCCGTCCTTCGGATTCTTCGTACACGGAGATAAGGCGTTGCTTGAGTGCGTTGTAGTAGTTCTCAGCTGGCGGGTTGTATAGAAGATCGCTGATGTTCTCGATGTCTTGCTTTTCCAGTTGTGCGAGAACGATTTGTGCGAGTTCACTCTGCCCCTTGTTGGCATTTCGAATGGCGGTTTCAAAGGTCATAAACCACAGACCTGGTTTATCGCGCCAAAAGGGCGGTACGCGCATTGTAAGCGCAATACCGGCGACTTCTGTTGTTGCTGTCGGGCTTGTGATGACTTGCTGTTGGCTTGACTCCATTGTGTTGCGGTTTCTTCGTTCTTCTGAAGGTTGTTGGTTCAGTCGTGGGTCACCACTTTAGGATGAGTGCTAGGTGTGGTAGTAGAGCTACTAGCTTGATCCTAATTAGGCAGGGCTTCAGCGAGGTGGCGAAATGAAACAGCAGGTTCAGCGATGTGTCTTGATCGGAAGTCCGAGACGAAGTATATTGAAATTCGGAAAAACGAGACCTTAAGTACTATTTACAGACTTAGAACTAGCGATGGGTGACATGAGTATATTTACAATAAACATTAACTAAAATGACGGTAGAGGGCGCGCGTGCGCGCTCTGCGCGGGTCGGCCGTGCGTCGGCGCACGGCCGTTACGTATAAGAGGCGAACGGGCCTCGCGCGCGAGCCATTTGGACGCGGCCCGCGCGAGCGACGGACGGGTGTGGCGCGGCGCACGGCAATGGCGCGCGCGATGTATTTCGATGAATTGCAGGCAGCTACAAAATATTTTGTTGTTCGCAGTAGCCGCTTCCATTAGCATGTATAAGATAAATATAAATATTTCAAATCATCACATGCATTCATCTGATCCCTTAGTAAGTATCTTAAGCACGTGTGTGACAGATATCGACATCAACAGTGGATACAGAAAAAAATTTTCTTAAATATATTTATTAAGACACCCAGACCCGAAACAAACACCGGTGTTCGTCACAAAAGTATTTGTCCCGGGTGGGAATCGAACCCTTGGAACCGTAGGTAGTGATTCTGGGTCACTAAGCCAGTCAAAAGAAATAGCAAAAAGTGTTATAAATGTGTTCTCAGCCACTTTAATAATATTTCCGTGAACTCTATTAAATTCCATATCGAAACTGTCATCTGCAAATTCGATCCAACGTTTTTCTGAAGGTTCACATTAATGCCGAAGATACTGAAAAGGGAAAAACCCTTTTCCATCCATCTTCATGTGTCAAACCTGTTGGTCCGTCTTCATAAAAAGTTAAATGAAGCTTGGCGATAATATGGGAGGTCGCAGATTAGCATGTGCATATTTTATTATAATAATAATAATAATAAATCTTTATTTGGGCAATAGTAATACATGGTTTTCTTATATCTAGCGACTCTGCACTAAGCATAATTGCTTGAATCGCAGCAGCCAATACATCTGTATACTAAAACACATTTAAATTGAGACACCAGTCTTGGGTCACCAAATAAATAAATACGTACCTATTTCTGGAGCAAGGGCCTACCCTAAATAAGGGCGATAAGGCCTTAATTAACCACGCTTACCAAGTGCGGGAGGCTTGACTACCTTCTTCCTCCTTTTCCCCACGATTTTCCTTCACCGTTATATGTAGTTAAAATTAATATTATTTCGTTACGGACCCTCAGTTTCGGCCAACTATCGCGAACCCGGTAACTTCACCCAACTCTCACTTCACCGATTCTACAATGCCTTTTGTTTCCATTGGAGTTAGTGTACACAGGCCGGTTTATTTGAGAAGCCCTCAAAACTTCACTCCCGCCGTTGATACCAATGGCTTTTCAACTCGCTCGGTTGTGGAACGCATTTCCAGAACATTTTAAAACTATGAAATTTCATGAGCACCGCACCAATAGCCATTTTACTGAGTGCTTTTAAAAATATTGAACTTTTCTTTTTAGTGGCAAGATATGCCAAAGGCGAGCTTTATTGACGTTCCAACTGGTAAGCTTTAAATCGTATTGGTTATTTTAACGTTTACTTAAATTATAGGATGATAAAATTATGAAATTAAAACAGTTATCACCAAATTTTTTGTCTTTAATTTTGTTATGATAATATGTACGAAAGTAAGAGTGCGAATCCAATACATGTTGGATATGGATGTGAAATCATACAGACTGACGTAACCCCTCCATCATCAATGTACATTTTCAAAAGAAGTGTAGGAATAACAGTTCTTTGTCATATAGCTACCGATGCCCATTTTTAAACTAACTGGAATTAAGAGGTTGTAATACGCTGCCCGACATCGACTGGATTGCACCAGTCATGGTTCACTCGCGAACATTACTAAAATCGTGTATTCAATATTCATCATGTGTCAATGCGTCAAAATGTGTCAAATCAAATTTGAGAAGTCTCTCAGAGTTGAAATTTGATTTGACACATTTTATTTTTTATAAAAGGCTAACACGATGACCTCACTCCATCTGTGGGTAAGCGGTAGTGAGATCCACATATGAGATCAAAAATTTTTGTCAACTTTTAAATCTTGTACCTAATTCAAAAGCCTACAACTTATTTACTATGTTATAACAACATATTGTAAGGACACAACTATGCTGTAAGGTGTTTGTGAAACATGAGAGTGTGTACGCACTCTGTATGTGAACTGTGGTTATGTTTACTCCGAGCTATCACATATCGATCAACTCACATGTAAATTTAAGTAGTGGCATTTCAGTACACAGTGAATGAGTAACTGGATATTTGTAGATACGTTGTTTGATGTTAATAGTATCAATTTTATAGTAGATAGCTATTACAAAATAGGAGAGATATTTATTCTTCAGGATTTAGAATAAACTGAAGGCCAGGTGATAGCAAAAATCATTGTTTTGCAAATTATTAAAACCAAGTATGATTCCTACATGGTAGATTCAGTGATTTTTATTCTCTTTATGCAATCGATTTACTTTTTAAGATAAATGATTAAGCTGTATATGGTCAGAAAGGTTTTGATTTCATCCAAAACTCCATAATGATCTAATTATACTACTCTGGTAATAAATTAAGACCAACAGCACATCTATTTTGGGATTCTGTCAAATTCAGTTATTCTTAGTAGGTACCTAATCGTATCCCCAATTCGATCTGGATTTCCTTTGTATTGCGGAAGCAAGAAACCTTCAATTGTAATTAACAAAGCTTGACAAGTTGTGATTCCAACCATACCTACCAAAAGGCTCCGGAATTCTGTAATACGTTATACATCGTTTGTTCCGTCAGTCTAATTCCTTTATACAACAAAAAGCATATCTTATTCACCGTAAGAACTGAACCGGCTTTATAATTCAAAGCTTGCGTGGACTAGTATATGCGATAAGAAACAATAAACTTGGTCCCTTGGAGAGAGCCACGTACACAATACAGAATGAATTTTAAACGCGCCCTCAACGACAGTAGACAATTGCAATTGTGCATTATGTATGAACGGATGTCCCCCACGGACCGCTCAGAGCCACAGAATGTAAGGCTACCGCGCACGAAGCTAGGAGATTATTGAAATAAACTTTGAAAAATATATGGCGGTGAACGAGCTTGAGTGGGCAATATAAGATGAAGTATTCTCTATTTTTTGCGTAAACACTAATTTTACGGAGTTAACTCCCGTGCTTTGTTATTAAAGGTTTAGTTGGCATAATGTTCAGCCATCAAGGTGAGGGCGACAGGCTGGTCTATGGTGCCTGTCGACCTCATATTTGGATCTCACGACCGCTTACCATCAGGTGGAGTGAGGTCATCTTGTTAGCCTATTACAAAAAGAAAATTAACATATTATAAGAGACCCGATGTTTCGAGCTCTTTACAGCGCTCTTTGTCACGGGAAGTATTTCCCGTGACCACGAGCGCTTATGTTTAAAATAACATTACAAAGGAGTTTAATCCGTATAATAAGTTTTATTTATTTATTTATAACAAGGTACACCAACAGAACATATACAAAACATTAAAATAACATCTAATTGTACTAGTCTAGTATATGCACCAATTACAGGTGTACACAGCATTACTAATTTATACCTAACCTATTATTACCTTATTATTATTACATCTTAATAACTTAACTTATTTTACTATATAATCTATTCGGGATCAAAAGAGTAATGGAGTTTGCGTTTAAATTGGTGGATGGAGTCATGGAAAATGTCAGCGCTGTATTTCAATATAAGATGGTGAACTAGCGAATGGTATAGACGGACGATAGAAGAAGAAAAGAAATAAAAGAAAAACGTTTATTGATTACGACAAGAAAAAGTAAAAACCAGGTTTGCCTTGTCACTTCAACTTCTCGTATCATAATTGAACTTAAGAAGTACCTAATAAATCATACACGTATACCTAATAAATCATACACGATAGCAGTGCCTTTCAGCAGGTGGACGCAAGTCCAATGCTGCATAATAGCACTGTCCACGTGCAACCTACCCACCACGGTCATCAGGAGGATAGGGGTGAGAGCCATCCGCTCCCCCGCAAGCCCGGTGATGATGACAAGGCTCCTCCAAGCCATCATCGTTAGTCAGTTAGAAAAAAAAAGAGGTCATCAGGAGGACAGACAAGGAAGCAAGAATTCCTTTGCTTGGTGAAAAACTTACTAACAGAGGAAGTTTTAACGTATTAATGCCAAGATTCCAAAGTGTGCGCACAGCCTAAGAGGAAAAAAAATCCTCTGAAGATTAAAAGTTTATCGGTCGTCTACTCAAGCGGAAAACTGTTTGGTATTTAATGTTGCAGTATTTTAAAGAATATCGGGATAAAGCGGTTTTAACTTGAGCAAACGCTATTCTAGCCGAGTTGCTTTTTAAACTTACTTCCGTTGTTTTGTTTGTTTGTGACGTTTCTTCTTGTACGCCTATTAGATATTACTTTTTTTTTACAGTTTAATGAGTTTCGACAAGTTAGGCTTTGACTACTGAATGTAATATAATGTTGTTTAATAAAGATTCTCATTTACATAATCCATGAAGAAATACTTTTTTATACATTTTAGAAGTTCGAGAATTACAATTCCTTAACTAATAAATTACACAACATCACATACATTTACTTGATCCCGTGGTAAGTAGCTTAGGCACTTGTGTTACGAATATCGGAATCAACAGTGATACACAAATGTACTAAAGAATATTTAATAACACAGACACAGCACAACTCCGATGTTCGCCACACAAATATTTGTCCCGTTTGGGAATCGAACCCACGACTCTTGGAACTGTAGGTCCTGACTTACTAACCACACGCCAGTCGAGTATAAATCAAAGTCGAGTGTAAATATCCCGGACAATTTCAGTTTTCTAATGTGTGTAACCATGACAGTTTAAAATTATATATCGAGTATAAATACTTTAAGAAATAACATGCGAAATGATACCAAACTTCTCTAAACTCTGGTACGAAACTTCTATTCACTAAACAAAGGCTAACATATCGATATTAATACCATTGTCAACTGCTTTTAACCAGTTTTTACCCGACTACGGCAAAGCAAAAGGAGGGTTATGATTTTGACAGGCTATGTATGTATGTATGTATGTATGTATGTATGTATGTATGTATGTTTGTATGTATGTATGTATGTATGTATGTTCATCTGTTTCCACATAACTTCTAAATTGCTTGTCAGAATTCGACAAATGACATATCATTAGAAGCGTCTTAATTGTCCGCTGGTTATAGGCTATATAGGGTTTCACAAAATCTAATGTGGCGCCCACTAGCGGACAAAACATACAGAGTAAAAAAATAAAGTTAAGATAAATACGCCGTGTTTGGTATCATTGGAAAGCGCTTTACTTGTACATTTTAAATATATATATATTACTAGCATTTGCATGTGACTTTACGTATATTCATGGACTGATTGCATATAGTTCACATCTTTTCGTTCATAGCTTCTTTACTACTTACTAACACCAAAATAGTACAAATAATAAAAGTTAAAAACTAAAACCCAACTACGACAAAAAACGACGCTGAAAAAGTATAAAACAAGACTTTTAGAACATACAATACTATTTTGAAGTATGCAATATTTACTATGTAGAGATAAGTTTTCATGTTTGGAAAGGCGTAGTCACACGTTCCATACACAAGTACCTACCTACCGTAGCACTTTGACAACGTGTGACTGCGGTTTTCCAAACATGAAAACTTATCTCTACATAGTAAATATTGCATACTTCAAAATAGTATTGTATGTTCTAAAAGTCTTGTTTTATACTTTTTCAGCGTCGTTTTTTGTCGTAGTTGGGTTTTAGTTTTTAACTTTTTATTATGTGTAAGCGAAAACACCGACCAACGAAACTATTTTAAAGTTAGATTGAGTTGGCGGCCGTGGCTCACAAGTGTGCACCGTTTTTGCCTTGGCACCCGGCATATTTATCCCCCTAATGTTGCCGAGTTGGGGAACACATTAAGAGAAATGCTCACTGGAGTTTTGTCTCGGGAAAAATTCGCATCTGTCACCTATTTTGTGTCGGGGCAAGCGCGAACTAATGTCTTCGAATCACGATCCTTGGAGCTTTTTTTTACTGGAGTTTACAATGTTCGTGTTTGACATCAGTACGTACAATGTTGTCGTTTCGAATCATCATCATCATCATCAGCCCATATACGTCCCCACTGCTGGGTCACGGGCCTACCCTAAACTAGGGCTTATCGCCCTAGTTTTTTAGTTAGGCTTTAGTCGACCACGCTGGCCAAGTGCGGGTTGGTCGACTACATAACCTAAGAATTTCTTCTTAGGTGTGCTGGTTTCCTCACGATGTTTTCCTGCGCCGTTAAAGCGTCGAATGATGGTACATATGAATTTCAAATTTGAAAAACACATTGGTACCTGGCGGGGTTTGAACTGGCGACCTCTCGCATGGCAAGCAACGACCTTAACCACTCGACGTCGTCATCGACGCTTTGTCGATGGCCAATTCGTATGGTTTTGGTCTTAATAGGAAGAGTGATTCAAGAAGAAAATGTTTTATATGGGGAGGAGAGGTCTACTACATATTGAGGGCGAGTCACCAACCAAGTATAAAGATTTTATTTAGACAAGTGAAGTGGATTAAAATGTATTTAGACTGCTTGTATGCAAAATTTCATTGAAATCGCTTTTTAGTAAGTAGCTATGTAATTTGCTACTCTTAATATCGCGTGTAGACCCACAAAGACTAATTTTAGTGTAAATCGCTTCAGTAGCACATTTGGGTGAAAGCGAGACAGACATTATTATCATCCGTGTTATGTTTGCGTTTAAACCTACCTAGTATTACTAAGGTTTATTTGAAAATATTAATATGCTATAGAGAGTTATAAAAACTGTGAAGGGTAAAAATTTTAAATTTTTATAATATCTTACAGGAAAATAAAAATACAACAGTTTTTAAATCATTTTATGAATATACATTTTCTAAATTTCCTTTTATTTATCAACACAGAAATAAAATTAACAACCTGATTCCTTTAACGTTTTAACGAACAACGTCTTCCTAGAATATGTATCCAACAATTTTAACGAGATCACTAATTAAAAGAAAAAAAAATCAAATTTCATCGAAAAAGAATCCGTCAAAGAAATGTTTCGTAAGATGTTAATAAATTTTTTAAACTTAAATATTAAGATCAATACACCATTGATTGTACTTCGACGTTGCATCCTCGAGATTTATGATAACACTTATTAGGTAAGTTTGTTTAACCATCAATTCTTAGACATATTTTGTCTTTCGTTTGTCTGTCAAAGGTATTAGATCTTTAAAATAACGCAATGGATTTGGATTTTCAATAGGCATAGTGATTTAACAGGGGTCAACCTGTTAATTCCGGTCAATAGGGTGGTTTCCATTTTTTTATCATTCAATAATTTGGGCGAGCTCAAAACGCTTCATCTATGATGCATCGAGCTATGACGTCACCGCTCGATATACTGTATGCATATCGTAAGAACTTTGTTCAGCAGCTTTATCAAATGTTGTGTTTACGAATACGTTTTCATAGTGAAAGTTACTATTAATTCTGTAATTCATAAGATGGCATAGTATTTTGATTGAATTATCGCACTTTAGAGATAGACTTTTCCACCTAACTTTAAATGCCTATTATTGTATCATTTCGTAAGAAATTTTAATTTCGATATCATAATTATGGTACTGTTAATTGTAAAATGTTATGTAAAATCAGACTTAGGAAACTACCCTATTTCAGAACGGGCATCGACTAACTTCGTGTTTCTGGTACACTAGTTGTGCGCTATGGTTGTGGAATCAAACAGACTGATATAACCTCTCCATCATGTATGCTTAAATCTTTAAACCTACGAAAGAGATTTAACTGCGGATTTTAACAGATAAGGGATTCAATACGAAGGTTTTGTTTTTTAAATTCACCCAAAGCGAAGCGAGAAAGGGCCACTAGTATCCTTTCAAAATTCATATTCATATTTTTTCATAGTATTGTCAATAAAATTATTTACTGGAGCACTGCACATTTGAAATAAAACAAATTTTACGGATGAAACTCGCGTGTATTGTTATTCTAAACATTATTTAGAGATCCGATTAATAAATATCACGATTGCTTTAAAACCGATTGCACTTGGCCTCTTATAGCTGAAGGCTATAGCTGAAAATCAGCGGTTTGCCCCTGGTAAACCTATTGCTGAGCTATTGCCATTTTGTATCACAGCGACACACATGAATGTCGTCTGGGCATTTGTGATAGATTTAGTTTTAATTTAATTTTGTTTGTAGTTTCAATTTTCTTATTTATTTTAGTTCTTATTTTGTTTGTAGTTGTGTTGTGTTTTTTTACTATTGATTTTCTTTTAATTTCCGATATTGCATGTGTGTCTCTTGGTACAAAAAACAATTATTCATTCATTCATTCATTCATCCGACGTTACGAGCGCAGAACTTGACAGTGCTCGTGGTCACGGGCAAGACTCTCTATAAATATATGAATAACAATACAAGCGAGTTTAATCCGTAAAATTAGTTTTAATTTCAAATATATTTTCATTTATTTCCTTAGTACCCAAACATCCGTTCTATTCTTACCCCAACAAATCGGTCACACATTTCAAGAGCCCACACGCAAGAGGGGAAGTAACCGGAATAATGGAAAACATCAAGGAGTGACACAGAACTCCTACGGGAGGCCACAACTTGTTACCCTTTGAATTATATAATAAAACAACAAATGGATGGAACATTCGATATGGGAATTCTAATAATGGCTTCGGGCGACTCTCTCATGACGTAAATACATGATAACTTCGTAGATCCACGTATTGGGTAAAGTTTTTGTAAGTAGACAGGGTATTGTCGGTGGGAAGTGAATTTATCATCGTTTAGGAGATGTGGAAAAAGTTATGTTCGCCTATACCCTGTATCATGTTTGTACTCTATTATTAATATTTTAAGGTCATTGCTTGCCATGCGAGGGTCGCCAGTTCAAACTCCGCCACGTACCACTGTGTTTTAAAATTTGTAATTCATATGTACGCTTTACGGTGAAGGAAAACATTGTGAGGAAACCTGCGCAACTACGAAGAAATTCTACGGTTGTGTAGTCGACCAACCCACACTTGCCCAGCGTGGTTGACGGTAGGCGGTAAGGCCTTAGCATTAGCCTTACCACCTAGTTAAGGGTAGGCCCGTGCCCCAGCAGTGGGGGCGTATATGGGCTTATGATGATGGTGGTGATTAATATTTTGTTAAGCGTTTGAAACTTTTGTCTTTCAATGATAAAAAATGTAGCTTAAAATGAAAACATTGATCTCAAACACGCTATTAGGTAAAGTAGCAAAACTTTAAGTAGTTAGACTGGGTCACACCAATCAAAAACCATCATTATTAGTCATCTCGACCTTAAACCCGGAAAAGAGAACAAAAAAAAAAGGTACTTTAATAACCGCTGATAGTAGCATTTATCGGATTCTTTCACTCTATTATATCAGTCCTAAACGTGAGCTATAAAAGTTTCTAGCAGGCTATATGGGACAGACCTCAAAATGTTACAACGTTATGTATAAAATTCTTATTCACTATTATAATACCACCGCTAAGAAAATATCTACGACCTCTATCTACCTCTCCCATTTCCCAATTACTGGCAAGTTCGCATGAAATGAAACTACTAGTAATGCCTACACTTGTTTCACCTGATCAGAGAAACTTTTACGTCAAGAGACCTACAGAATCCACATTCCCCGACGTTATTGGATTTATCAAGGTCTGATAACATGATGCGGCAAAATTTACTACTAGGCAACAAATGAAATTACTTACCAATAGGTAGAAATGGACGCAGAAAACTTTGGGCAAGATCTATGATTGTTCAAAGTTACTTATCTAATGTAATCTCTTAATGGATGATGGATGAGTTTTGTATTACAGTTAATAACATTAAAATGAAACATAAGAAACAACAAAGTTGGTACTCTTTATACACTATATTGTATAATAAAAATACATAAAATAAATACATCACACAACATAATTTTAGGTTCTTTTAGTATTTTTTTGTTTGGTGAAAGTATGTTTATGTTCATTCCATTTAGGGCCAATTTTTCAATGGCTAGATAAAACTTAACGGAGGAATAAATTATAAGCCGATTAAAAATAAGGACACGTCGCTACTGACACTCACTCTTAGAAATAAAACGCCCATAATTTGGTTGTCTTATAGTTTAAGTCACCTATTAGTTTTATCTGGCCATTGAAAAATCGGCCCTTGGTGTATAAGTCGTCTGTAAATGTATGTATAGTGTTAATGTGTCGTAGTACTACCTTTATATTTCGTAACTTTTTTCCCCACAGGACAGACTCTACCTAGTGTGGGGATCAGATCTTCATGTAACTACTTGTAATGTTTTTTGGTAATAAATTATTTGTATTTGTAATAATGATTAGTATTTACGTACTCTATGAAATCCACTTCAAAATTACATGCATACTCATGTATGTTATAAGATATCGTAAAGCGAATAATCTCAAAATTACTGTAGTATTTTTTTGTTTTCATTAGAAGCCTACATTATCCATGATTAAGAAGGGCTGTATTCACAAGAAATCTCCAATTTTTCACGATATAAGAACAATTTTACCATTAACTCATGTGTAGGGAAACATCTCTAGGAATATTGCGTGGCACTAAATCGGACATACTTATTTCTTCCTAATATTCTATGTAGACAAATGCACAAAATTATATTTCGCTCTCAAGCATAAACGATAATAATATTATCTACTGAGTATCAAGACTTTTTTTTATTTTTTATAAAGAGGCCAACAAGATGACCTCACTCCACCTGATGGTAAGCGGTAGTGAGATCCAAATATGAGGTCGACAGGCACAATAGACCATATTGAGCCTGTCGCACTCACCCTGAAAGCCGTGAAAAAGGAGACCACTGCTGCGGCAACAACGAGACAAGGCGTGGAGTCTCGCATTGGTATTGAGCTGTGCGGGTCGGAGTTGGCCAGTCCGCTGGACGGAAGGGCCCCCGTTTCTACGGGTCTCCCAGGCCGGCGGGCTGACCCGCTCCGCCCGCACAATACCGCCGCTAAGACTCCACTGGTCCGGCGCTTGCCGCAACAATGTTCCCCCCTGGCTCCGGTTCGTACAGTGCTGATCCCGGAACGCGACCTGACCGAAAGAGGTCAGAGTCACTTGGCGGGTTTTACACAACTGTATGGTGGTAACAGCAACCGGTCGACAAAATGTCTCCCACCTGAAGTCACTTGGCGGGTTTTACACAACTGTATGGTGGTAACAGCAACCGGTCGACAAAATGTCTCCCACCTGACTAGAATCACACCTTTTAACTTTAATCACTATAAAGTCATCCAAACCTACTAAAAAACAAATGCGAATGCCACTGTCAAGATATCTTCAACAGCTGTAAATTGTCAACCATACGCCTCGAAAACTTAACAGCACTCTAACAAATTTCCCAAATAAATTTACCCCGACTGAAACTTACCCCCTCTCTGGGGTAACGTTGTGCTGGTGAGAACTAGTTGTATGCAGAATAAGAAGCGTCCCTATACCGCGACGTGATCTCGAATACCAATATTCTGAGAGCATGCCCGTCTGCTGACGATGTTTTAGACGATAGACGTTGTAAACCTTTTATTTTTAAACTGTCATGGTTACACACATTATAAAACTGAAAGTGTCCGGGATATTTACCATGTCGTTTTGTTCGAATGAGCTCCCGATATTTCGGCACTGTTCAGTTCACCCGTGAACACGGCGCTTGCAACAGTGCCGAAATATCGGGAGCTCATTCAAACAAAACAACATAGTAAATATCCCGAACACTTTCAGTTTTCTAATGTTGTAAACCTTCTTGGAACTAAAATAATGTTCGAAATTTTTACATACATCTGTAGATGGATTAGCATAAGAAACAAAATAGAAACCAGGATTGCAAAAGCAATAAATCATGTAGGAGTTTGATTTCTGATAACCAACAAACCGACATAACGAAAAACAAATGATTGAGATTGTTATTTACAAGCCCTCAAATTATATCAGTAACCATATTTGCGCGAACACAACAACAACAAAATTTTGAATAAAACCAATTTTACGGATTAAATTCAAGTTATATTGAGTTTTTGTTCAAACATTTATTTTGAGTAGTACTTGAGATAACCTAAAAAATAATTTTGATTTTCTTCATGTTACTAGCAACATGCTCGCTCAAACCATTGTTGATCATAATCTCAACAGAACTGGTCTGAGCTTTTTATTGTATAAGGACAAGCTAAAATGTTATTTCGAGTTCAAAATACGGCAGCTGCATTAAAATATCCCCTGATAATACCGGTTCCACATTATTTGTATGTCATGTCCGCTGATTTAAACGTCTCTATTATTTTATTCACCGACCAAAAAATTACAGTATTATTATTTGAGGTTATAATGACAGGTCATTCCGAATGATTCCTGTTATATCAATTGGACAATATATAATTACAATTATTTTTATCACATGAGGCAATTGAGCAAGGATTTTATAGCCTCAATTTATTTCAGACTTTATTCCAACGAAATAAAAGCTTTTATTCTATCAAATCGTTCCAATAGTACTTGCATTTTGCGAAACGATTTTCGTCAACGAAATTTTTGAGCTTTATTTGCGAATAAAATTACCGAGCTTGTACAAAATGTTTAACGTTACCCCCGGGTGCTATCTGTCTCTTTACCCAAATGGGTTAAATTAATTCATTTTAATGAAAAGTATGCTTAAAACTTTGACTTGGTTACGTAATATCTGCACGAGGGTACCTCATTGTAATTAATTTTGCTATAATCCTACGTCTCGCACAAAATTTATATAATCCGTTACAAAACATTGCAAATACACTTTGCACTTTTACCCTAACAAGGTGATTATGAAATGATATTAAAATAAATTAGTGAATGATATTAAAACGCCGGTCAATTATTAACAAAAATAACTCCATATTAAGCTAAGACCCAAATAGATACTCATTAGGGGATCATACGAGTATGCACAAGTTTTCATATAAATGAGATTGGTTGCAGGTAATTTCCACATTTTTTGTTTTTACTCTTAATGTAGGTAATTTATTCTCCTGCCGGTTCCCCCATTACCAACAAGGTGGGAAACAAAGGAATTCCCAAGAATCGCAACTAACACAACATGTTTTCTTGTCTCAGTGTCCCTAAGGCCGGGGTCTTGAAGACCGCGTAGTGGCAATAGCCGATACAGATAAACCAGCCTCAGAGCCCTGATTGGGCGTAAAGGCAATATTTTATTCGATTTCATCATCAGCCCATAAACATCCCTAATGCTGGGGGCTAATGATGATGATGATGATGACTTTTTTCTATATTATGTTAATAGTATTGTTGTCCTAAAACATCGGATTAGCGGTGTGGTGAAAGAAAAAGTCAACGTATCTGAATGTCTATTTTGCAACCGAGAAAACTCCACAACTCATTCTGGTGTTCTCCACACTCGCTCATTATGGTCTGTATTTCCGCTTACGCCTGAACCGCTTCCTAAACGAGTGTCGTTTTTAAAACATAGATATTTTTGTAAACATAGCGGTATTGCGACTTGTTGAAAAACTTCCGAGGCTTTGAGAAAAAGTTTTGCAACTTTTTCTCCCTTTGGTCAACTTAGTTGCAGTGGTCGCCAGTCATCTAAAAATGGAGGGATGTGAACGTATATACAGAAGGCTTAGCGTGAGTTTGTGTGAAAAACTGTAAAAAGTTGTGAATGCTTAAGTCTAGTCTAGTCTTGTTTTATTTAATCCCCTCCGACTTACTGGGTTTATTAGGAAAATAATCATAAGTACATTAATAGTCACATTAGTAATCCTTTAGGCTGTAAAGCATTGTTAAAGAAAAACTTATTCTGTTAATAGTCATAACAGTAGTTTAAACTTGGGAAGTTGAATTATCACAACATATAATAAAACAAAGTCGCCTTCTCTGTCCCCTATATCCGAATGTAGGTTTAAATCTTTAAAACTACGCAACGGATTTTGATGAGGCTTTTTTTAATAGATAGAGGGATTCGAGAGGAAGATTTTAATGTAAAATTTACTCGAAGCGAAGTGAGGGCGGGTACTAGTAATAAATAAATAACACACAACACCACATCACATACATTGTTCTGATTCGAGTTAAGTTTCTGAATTTGTGGTACATAAATATACATACAACAACATATACATATTTCTCTTCCCCTAAGGCGATTGACGATAAGTGGTATCTTTAGTATGTAAACTATTTCTTAAGCGGGTACGCTTAATACTCTCTGTATTAGCAACTTCTTTAGTAACGAGCAGCTCATATAAGCCAACTACATTTGCTTACAAATGAAAAAAGCTTGAAAGTGTCCATCTAAATGAGCTTATAAAAAGTTAATATTTTCTCGTACTGTGTATGCTAAAGACACTATTAATATTCAAACCTGGCGTGAGACAAAACTCTGCGCTCTGCACATACCTAATAATATAAGATTTCATGTCTGAAAAGTTCACAAAACTGCTTTTAAATTTTCCACGACTATAGAGTTCAAGTAAATAAACGAATTTGGCTACCCTCAAGATATTTTTTCTTTTTATACACCTGCCACAGTACTTAATTTGTATGATTAATGATCAACATTTTCATCACCGTCTATTAATTACCGAGTGAGATTATGAAAATCTTGGTTGAAAAATATGTAATGAAGCTGTAAAGTAAAGTAAATACTTCGTTGTAAATTTGTACGCCCATTTCTGATATGTTTATTTTTAAACACGTCCACGATTATAATAAAATATACTATCATACATATAATGTCATAGTTGGAATTCTTACTAACAGTTCCGCGAATACAACAAAGTATTACCACTAACTAAACTAAACTGACTAATTACAATAAGGGTGTATAATATTTTAGGTGAAACCACAACTTTTAGTAAACAGACTTTATTTTATTTTAGTAGCAAAACCTTTATTAATTTAAACTTTACTAATTTTTTTTTTTCAGAATTGAAACTATGTACTAGTGTAACTGGAAAATAATAACAAAATTTAAGGACACCATACGCCTATTAACCTAAAAGCTTAATTAAGAACATTAGTTTAACCGTAACTAGGTCTACACGGGATGCTAATTAAAATTAGGGAGGAAAATTTACATTTGTGTATGAGAAAAGGTAATTTAGTCGGATTAAAAAGTTTTATCCAAATTTTAGGGCATGAAAACCTTTCATGAAACATATTCACAGAACACTTTTTATTTTTAGAATTTACCAAAATAAATACTCATAATACTAAAGCTCACAAGTATTTTTAATAAGCCAAAGTATTTTTGCGGGTGTGAATGATTATTCGTTTGTTATTACAAGCTTTTTTGAAACTTATTCGCATTAATGTCAACAAAAAATCATTAATATAAAAAAAATCACATGAAAATGTATCGTGTATTTATTCATCAAGATAAAGTGAAACCCACTTCACTTAAAACACAATCCATAACCACTTTAAGAAGCCATCTGCTTTTTAATAGTCACTTTAATAAAATTAATCTAGAGTCAAAATAAAAAATTGTCATAAAAAAAAAAGCAAAAGTGTTAATTTTGGGATCAATTTATTCCGGCATCGGGAATCGAACCCGTGTTTTCTGGTGTTCGCCAGACGTCATAACCACTAGACCATACCGGATGCACAGTAATGAACGAAATTTTGATGCAGTTGCAATTTATTGCGAGCGTTTTATCGACGCCCTGGTCGTATTCGTAAATATTTTTCATTTTGGATTTTCCTATCTTTTTCACATACGGGTTCTACGTGTTTTAGTAAAAAAAAAATTTTTTTCACATCAGATATTTGTTTCTTATGGCTAAAGCTGTAGTTTATAAATTAAAATCTTTTGAAATATTGAAAAAAATATATCGATGTCCTGAAAAAATTAAAAAGATTAAAATACATGTCAGACGTTCTAGTCATCAAAACCATGCTAGGTTCGAACTTACACCCTAAAGCTCTAGGTTATAAAAGCTCGCAATACTTTTGAAATGCAACGCGTGGAAAACTTTGAATGCTGTGTACTTTATATGGATTTCCTTTTCTTTTACCTCAGTTGGTTGCTTGATTTATATTTTTTTCCTTTCGGGTTAGACAAAAATAAAGCTCCTTGCTTAAATTGTTGGTTAAAATGAATGATGTAATGAAATAAAAAAAAAATGCCATAAACTTACTTGAAACATTTTTATCTTTAACTGACACTGTGTTATGTCAATATAAAATTTAAATGATGCTAAGTTATTTATGCAGTAGTCAAGACTGAGTGAGGTGACACATAATTTTTAAACCATTTTTCGTGCAGTCAATTTAAAATTAATTTCCTCGGTCGGGCAAAAGTCCCATGCCATTAATTCACCCAAATCACTTAACAACTACGCAACTAAAGTGTCATAATTTAGTGCGCGTACATTTTCCAATGAAAAATTCAATTAGTCCCCGCTGCATGGCCGTACATCAAAATCCTTCGTTGCGACCGAGCCTTTTCCGAATCCAATTTTCGATGCCATCGGTGTATTTTTTTTTCTATTTCGAATGCAACGCGACCACTAAACCGGTAACAGATTAATTGGATATATCTACAATTTTATAGTTTGGTTTATTTGTAGAACTACTTTTTGTTCTTTTATTTTTAAGTTCTGGAATTTATTGGTAGCATTAATTTTATTCTTACATCTAAGAAGGTACTTACAATAATTATGATTGGGTTAAGTGATGAAAAAGTATTTAAATGCAAATCTATTATTATACGAGTATAGCCTCTCCTTAACAGCTGATCGTAAAGACACCACAATACAGATTAAATTCTAGTGTAAGTATCGTAGATAAACTGCTGTGGAATATACAACTAAGTAGGAATAAAATATCTGGAAGCATAATAACAAATTTTTAATCCAACTTGTTGATAAAATATCAATAAGTAGGATTAAATAAACACATCGTGTTTATTTTTATAACACAAAATGTTCGAACGAGCCAGACTGACCATCTTGTTGTAAATCAATTTCCATTTCAAAATCATTCCCGGCAATTTATAATAATTAATTCAAGTAGCTCTCTGTCTTCAAATATTGTACGGTTATTTGGTGAAGTGTCAGGCTAGTAGAGTCGTCAAAATAATAATCCAATCAAAAACATAAATGTGAAATGAGAGCCAAGTTCAATATTATGATAATTGCCTTGGTTGTTGACTTCAACGACAAAAGAAGTGAGATCTAAATGGGTGCCAAGTTCAATGGTCAACCCAGAAATTTATTTATAAGTAACACTATAACATACCTATCATATCTTCTTATAACATAAGATAATGTATGGTGGTAGCCTGTGAAGGTCTGTCTTGGCTAGTTTCTATAAACCTACCAACGTAAACTACAAATACTTGTAGGCTTAGAACTTGCGACGGCTATAATTCATATATGAAAACTAGCCAAGACAGACCTTCATAGGCTACCACCATACATTATTTTATGTTATAAGAAGATATGATAGGTATGTTATAGTGTTACTTATAAATAAATTTCTGGGTTGACCATTGAACTTGGCACCCATTTAGATCTCACTTCTTTTGTCGTTGAAGTCAACAACCAAGGCAATTATCATAATATTGAACTTGGCTCTCATTTCACATTTATGTTTTTGATTGGATATCATTACTTTTTGTAGAAAAGTATATATCATCGTAACGCCGTGGGTCCTTTGAAAAGGACAAATTCAAAACTAAAACTAGACTTTATGTAGGTACCTACCCTAAGTAATAAATATGAAAACCGACTATAAGTACCTACTCTTAATTGTAAATAAGTAAGTATACCTAAATATATACTTAGTGCTCTGCCTTCCCCGGTATATAGGCGTGATTAGGCACTAATTAGGTATTTACGTTAAGCGTTCATGATAGAACCTAACCTAATTATTAAAAAATTGCCAGTTTTTTATTTATTCCTTTGTATTCATGTAATTACCAATCTGCATACCAAATTTTAACTCTCTAGGTCATTTGGAACTGGGTTAGAATTTTGATCTGTCAGTCAGTCAATGATAAATAATTATGAGGATTTTTGGACATTAATATCTAAATAACTGTTTGAGATAAGCTTATGAAATTTAAAACACATATTTATCTTGCAAGTCACAATATATGAGCCAAATTTGATACGTTTATGTGAAATAGTTTTTGATTTATGAGGGGTTCAAAATTGGTTCCAAATGGTTCGTGTAATATTACACACGGTGCGGCTCGCCAGTTCTGTTTCTTGAACTTGGCTTGACACGCTACCGCGTGTCTAGATAAGTAACACTATAACATACCTATCATATCTTCTTATAACATAAGATAATGTATGGTGGTAGCCTATGATGGTCTGTCTTGGCTAGTTTCTATAAACCTACCAACGTATTATTATGTTCGCTCGCTAGTTTCTACCAACAATCCAAATTTTCGGAATTATAAAATAAATACCGACAAATACCAAACTAACCAAGACAACTAACTAGACTACTAACTAACTAAATAAAGAAAACTAGCCAAGACAGACCTTCATAGGCTACCACCATACATTATCTTATGTTATAAGAAGATGATAGGTATGTTATAGTGTTACTTATAAATAAATTTCAGGGTTGACCATTGAACTTGGCACCCATTTAGATCTCACTTCTTTTGTCGTTGAAGTCAACAACCAAGGCAATTATCATAATATTGAACGTGGCTCTCATTTCACATTTATGTTTTTGATTGGATATCATTACTTTTTGTAGAAAAGTATATATCATCGTAACGCCGTAGGTCCTTTGAAAAGGACAAATTCAAAACTACAACTAGACTTTATAAATATAAAACAATTGAATCAGTTACTGTATTTTCCTACGTTTACGGGGTATAACCCTAAGTAATAAATATGAGAACCGACTATAAGTACCTACTCTTAATTGTAAATAAGTAAGTATGTATACCTAAATATATACTTAGTGCTCTGCCTTCCCAGTATATAGGCGTGATTAGGCACTAATTAGGTATTTATGTTAAGCGTTCATAATAGAACCTAACCGCAGCAGTGGTCTCCTTTTTCACGGCTTTCAGGGTGAGTGCGACAGGCTCAACATGGTCTATTGTGCCTGTCGACCTCATATGTGGATCTCACTACCGCTTACCATCAGGTGGAGTGAGGTCATCTTGTTAGCCTCTTATAAAAAAAAAACTTAATTATTAAAAAATTGCCAGTTTTATATTTTTTCCTTTGTATTCATGTAATTACCTATCTGCATACCAAATTTTAACACTCTAGGTCATTTGGAACTGGGTTAGAATTTTGATCTGTCAGTCAGTCAATGATAAAAATGAGGATTTTTGGACATTAATATCTAAATAACTGTTTGAGATAAGCTTATGAAATTTAGAACACATATTTATCTTGCAAGTCACAATATATGAGCCAAATTTGATACGTTTATGTGAAATAGTTTTTGATTTATGAGGGGTTCAAAAGTGGTTCCAAATGGTTCGTGTAATATTACACACGGTGCGGTCCGCCAGTTCTGTTTCTTGAACTTGGCTTGACACGCTACCGCGTGTCTAGATTTATTTATTTGAATAGGACGTTGACTCGTTAAAAGCAGGAAATCAATATACAAAGGGGTGAACTGACCTTGAAATTGGACAAATGTCAGGTTGCACATTGCATGTATCCCTCTCGCTTACATTGAGACTTTCTCGCTCACACTTATAATGCAAATTTGACCCCTGTAAATGGCCACACCGGTTGCAAATGGTTATGGATATGGATGTGGACGTCCTTGGCTGCCCCATGATTTCTTTGAGCAGCTGTGTCTGGGCGTAAATTTTAGGACAAAACAACTTTATCATTGGCATTCTTTACAACCACAGATGCTGACATCAGTCTGATCGCTGATCCTTTTTGTTGGGAACTACTACATTTTGCCTCTTTCGGTCCACTGGCATCGTAAAATTATGAAAATTCTGCTTTAACGTATGCGTTAGCTTAGGAGCGTTAGGAGCTTTTCCTGGCTCCTGTACACCAATAACTTTCAACTCTCTGTTATGTAGATGATTCTTGCCCTACTACAAATGTTATCTTTTACAACATTTATGAAAATAGTATGTGTTCAAAATGAAAAATCAGTAAAAACTAATGTTTTAATGATATTTACTATGTGTTATCCCTGTATTTAGCCCTGATCATGGCTCAGACATCAGTGCCATACTATAGAAAACTCGATAAAAAGTTAAATTTGGTAAATACCCCAGACACGTTATTTTTTAACCGATTTTCAAAAGGAGATCAATTCGTCTGTATGTTATTTTTTTATGTGTGCATGTTACACGATAGCTCCGAAAGTTGTTAACCGATTTTAATAAATTATTTTCGAAGTGAAAAGGCCATGACATTTCAATTGTAAGATCTCTACATTTGTAGTCTCCAAACTTTTAGGTATACGTATTTGCATTTTCCTTTTATTCAGAAATACATATTTTATGGTCCGTCTAGATACCTACTTTCCTTTCTTTTTTCCAGCACCAAACTCCAAACAAAAGTCGCCTAAGTAAGAAAAGTAAAATATCTACTAATCTACTGTCTCCATTATTATTTTGATTACAATGTTTTTTAAACTCGTAAGTTACTATATACTTTTCATGTTGAATTTTACATATTAGATAATATAAGAATATATTTAAAATTCTAAACGTTAACATCATTTATAAATTTTAGCTGCAAAAATATTTTAACAAAAGTTAGGTTAATTTTGGGATCAATTTATTCCGGTATCGGGAATCGAACCCGTGTTTTCTGGTGTTCGCCAGACGTCATAACCACTAGACCATACCGGATCCATAGGGACTTTTGAATTTAAGGGTGGCTTAAATTTTAATGCAAGGATGTCTTGTGAATCGAGCGCATATTTTTGACCGACTTAAAACCAGTTCTCATTTCGTCTGTATTTTTTAATGTTTGTAACCTACGTACCTCATAACTTCCGTCTGGTTGAACCGATTTGGATGTTTTTTGGCTTTTAATAAGCAAAAGTTACTCAAAATCAAAAAATACGTTAATTTTTATTATTGCATGTAGTTGGTTGTTACATACATATTATAACGTGACAAAGAAATTTGAACTCTAAATGCCTAAGATTCAATGATTCATACTATTCAATAAATTATTTTAGATGCTAAAATATTTTTTTAACAAAAGGTTGGCTAATTTTGGGATCAATTTATTCCGGCATCAGGAATCGAACCCGTGTTTTCTGGTGTTCGCCAGACGTCATAACCACTAGACCATACCGGATCCATAGGGACATTCGAATTTAAGGGCGACTTCAATTTTAATGCAAGGATATTGACTCGGGCGCATATTTTTTAACAAATAAAGGTAACTTAAAAAAAAATAATACATTAATTTGATTGTTGCATTTAGGTTGTTTTCCGTTCCAAGTTTGTTGGTAGATACATATAAGTGGCAAAAAAAATTTGAACTCTAAATGTCTAAGATTCATACGATTCAATTATTTTAGATGCTAAAATTTGTTTAACAAAAGTTAGTTTAATTTTGGGATCAATTTATTCCGGTATCGGGAATCGAACCCGTGTTTTCTGGTGTTCGCCAGACGTCATAACCACTAGACCATACCGGATGCATGGGGACATTTGAATGTAAGGGTGGCTTCAAATTTAATGCAAGGGTTTCTCCCGAATCCTGCGTGTATTATGAAAAAAGGCATATTTTTAATAGTTCCAGAGACTGTACAAAAAAGTTTCACATATAATTATTGTAAATATTATCTAATTACAATTAGTATTACTTTTGTATGACAAGTTTTAAAGCTTTGCATTGTACCACATTATTTTAATTGTTCATGTTACTTTGATATATAATTAAAATGTGAGACCTACTGGATGTCCAGATAAATAAATAAAAAAAAAAACATTCTGTCCGGTGTATTATGTCACTGAATTCAAATTTGCTGATTTAAAACTAATATATTTTTTTGCAAAAACATCTTGTCACGCTCTAAATAAATAAAACCAGTATTGGATATTATTCTAATATTAATAATTCTAAACAAATATTTAAACAGTACTCGTCCTAGGTTAGAACCTACGCCCTAAACCCTTATCCGTTGCAAAGGGGGTCATGAGCCACGAGTCCATTGGCACATTCACATATTGTGCATGTGCAATCGTGTTTGAACGAGTTAATAACCCTTCTTCTGAAGCAGTAGGGTAAAATATAAGTATCATCGAATCTGTTATGCCTTTGCACTGATCGGTCTTTTTATGACAAGATCCGTTTTAAAAATACTTACAAAGTAGCTTAGACTCTTTTAAAATGGCTAATATAAACTATTTTTAATTATTTCATAGTTTAAGATCAGAAAAAAACAGTAAAAGGCGTCGATGGCCGAGTGATTAAGGTCGCTGCTTGCCATGTGAGAGGTCGCCAGTTCAAAATCCACCTCGTTCAACTGTGTTTTAAAAAAAATACATATGTACGATTATTCGACGCTTTAATGGTGAAAGATAAGATCGTCAGGAAACTTGCACACCAACAAATAAATTCAACCAACCCGCACTTAGCCAGCGTGGTTGACTAAGGCCTGATAGCCCTAGTTTAGGGTAGGCCCGTGCCCTAGCTTTGGGGACGTATATGGGCTTATGATGATGAAGATTGAGATCAGGGGCAGGCAATTGTATAAACGATATCTAAATATTGAAATCGGTAAATAAATATTAAAACTTTTCACTTATCCAATTACGTTTCAGAATATTATCTTTCTATGTTTCGATACAACGCGAAAGTTGCTTTTATTACATACAATCATAGAGCATTGCAATTCACGTTTGCATCGTAATTTGCTAACAATAAGAAAATAAATACTTCAGATATCTAGTCAATACTTTCCCTACAGTTACCTGCCTTCTCAAGCCTTCCAATAACGCGCGCAACTTTGTTGATCAAACTTATCTCCAATGAAAATTAATTAGAATCTTTCACAATCGAATGCAATTCGCTCCAAATATGTACATTTCAAAAGCAAGAAAGTACACTCTAGTCGAAGTGATTAAAATCAACCCGATGAAAATTTGAATTTTTATCAAATCGCCAGCAATCTAATTTGGTTAGGGCAGAATGAACGGAGTAATTTAATTATTCAAATTGGCTTTTCTCCAGTCGTCAAATTAAAAAAAATGGATTTAATTTGTCGTATTCGTTAGATCTTTGAGTGTTTCAAGAGTTTCAAGAAGCGAAAGTAGTTGCGATTGAATCCGTTGATCAAGGACAATTAATCGAAAATGCCTTAGACTGGTACGTTTTTAAAGGTACGGTATTGTCTCTTGAGAAAGACTGACTTAACTACTGATAAATACTCATTTGCGTTGGAATTACTGCTTTAAGACAAAAATAATAAAAAATAAACAAATCACAGTCTTGTTTCAATCAAGTTCTTAGTTTTTCTCAACATCGAGATCTTTCATTAGCATTAACATTGTGGTTCTTCAAATTCTATTATTGCAAAAGTTGGTGAGCTACTACTTAAAAGTAAATGTGAGTTCAGGTCCATAAAATATTTAGCTCACATTATTATCATTCATATACATTTATCACTGTTGGTCTACGAAACTAGTTTGAAAAAAGGGATAGATTTTATTATCGATACATCCACACTGGACAAGAATTTGACATGAAATTTGACATCGTCAACGATGAACTGATGTGAGGAGAAAATGAGATTCCCGCGACCCAAAAAAAAGTTAATTTCATACCGATCAAATCTGAACTTTACGTGTGTTATAATAAAACACACAATATAAATGATCGTGGGTACATTGGTTAGAAAGGGTACACATGGAACGACTTGAACAAGATTGATGGTACCAGTCAATTGACTGCTCTTGGGAAATTAGCGCTGAAGAAACCAGGATAATGGGCCTGTAATAATGTGGAAGTACACAATGTTACGTCTGTTTTCTTTTGAAAATCCATATGATAAATTAGGTCACTGAAATATTGGAAAACCCATTGGATGAACATTTTAAAGTCTGAACCTTTTTTAGTAAGTTTGATACTTATTTAAGGGTTTCTGTTAGGAATAATGGAACGCAACCATATTAGTTCACTCTTAGTACATCAGGTGGCGCCCCTTCCTTTTTGTAACGCTGTGAAAATAAAACGTCAAGTTGTATCTGGAAACCGATTTATTATTTATTACCACAACTACGCTAATTTTCCTACATGGTAGCAGAGCGTAGTTCCGAGATTAGTTGTGGTACAGTTAAAAATATATAAAAAGGGTGTAAATACAACTTCTGAAGATATATCTTGTTCCGGTCCGATTTGAGGTTATAATAACCTGGAACGTGTCACTCGTGAAAAATTGTAAAAGTTGCGAAATAAGAAGAATGGGCTCGAATGTGTTCAATTTGGAGAAATTGGTAGGAAGAGAAAACTTTGCCACATGGAAATTCAGCATGAAGACATATTTAGAGCATGAAAATTTGTGGTGTTGTATCGAGCCTGCTAACAATGCCCCAGTTGATGCCAGCAAGGACATTAAGGCGAAAGCAAAACTGATTCTACTTCTTGATCCACAAAATTACGTTCATGTACAAGAGTGCACCACGGCAAAACAAGTGTGGGACTGCTTACAACAGGCTTTTGATGATAATGGACTTACGCGAAAGGTTGGCTTATTGAAAGACTTAATAAATACGACATTGGAATCAAGCACCAGTGTCGAGGAATATGTTAGTAAAATAATGAATACTGCACACAAATTGCGCAACATTCAGTTTGATGTCAACGATGAATGGCTCGGGACATTAATGTTGGCTGGCTTACCTGATGAGTACAAGCCTATGATTATGGGGCTCGAGAGTTCTGGCATTAAAATTAGTGCAGATTCAGTTAAGTCTAAGCTCATTCAAGAAATTAACATAACAAAGTCTACAGCCTTTCATATAAATTCTAAGAGTAAAAGTAATACCTATTCATTTAAGCCGAGGGGACCAAGATGTTACAGCTGTAATAAGTTTGGACATCTAGCTAAGTTTTGTAAGCATCCAAAGAAGACATCGAGCAAAGGGGAAAGCTCCAGTTTTGTAGCGGCTTTTCCAATGACTATTGGACAAAATGTAAGTGATAAATGGCTAGTTGACTCCGGTGCATCCATGCACATGACAAGTAGAGATGATTGGTTGTACAACGTCACTGAGCCATCAGTAAAAAGTGTGACTGTGGCAAATAGAGAGCCATTAGCTGTAAAGGGAGCTGGATGTGTGGATATATATATTAACCAGAAGGAAAAAATACAGGTGAAGAATGTTCTGTTTGTCCCTGGATTAGCGGCAAATCTCCTTTCAGTCAGCACAATTGTGAAAACTGGACATAATGTCACATTCAACAGCAAGGGTTGTGATATTCGGAATTCAAGAGGAGAAGTTGTATGTTCTGCAGTTTTGAAAAATAACTTGTACATCATGAACACAGATGTGAGGAAAATTCCAGACAGTGTGGAGGGTGTGACTTTGTCTCCGGACAAAGGCAATGTCATAACCTGTATCCATTGTCTAGAAGGAAAACATGCAAGGGCACCGTTTAGAAATGAAGGTTCTAGAGCAGTAGCACCTCTTGAACTGATACATTCAGACTTATGCGGTCCGATGGAAAATGTGTCATATGGAGTCATGGCATAGTTCATCAGACGTCAACACCATACACTCCTGAACACAACGGCTTGGCAGAAAGAATGAACAGGACACTAGTGGAACGCGCAAGGTGCATGCTGTTTCAGGCAAACCTGGAGAAGAAACTGTGGGCTGAAGCCTTAGCCACTGCTGCATACATAGTAAATAGATCTCCTACGAAATCCCTGCAAGGTAAAACTCCATATGAAGTTTGGAAAGGTAAAAAACCCAATTTATCTCATATGAAAATATTTGGCTCTATTGCAATGGTACATGTACCAAAGGCTAAACATCAAAAATGGGATAGAAAGTCAGAAAAGATGGTGATGGTGGGTTACTGCGAGAATTCCAAAGGGTACCGTCTAATGAACCCATTAACACATAAGATAGTAAAAAGTAGAGATGTCGTGTTTATTGAGAACTTTCATGAGAATATTGTTGAAACCATTCCTTGTGATATTCCAGTTGAGGAAAATCAGCCTGCCTGTGCTAGCCCTACCCAGAATCAGATTGCACCTAGTCAAGAGCTGTCGAAGAGTGAAGTGCACCTGAGTGAAAACGAAGAATCTAGTGAGTATGACACAGATACTGGGGAACTAGATGAGACTTATCATCCGCCTCCTTATGTGAGACAGAACTATGAGAGTGGTGTGACAGTAAGATCACGGCGTATACGTGATAAACATAACAATGAAGGGAAAGAGACATATATGTGTTTGTTTACTGACTTATCAGAACCGCAGACTGTTGAGGAGGCGTTATCATCATCACAAGCCTCCAAATGGAAAGGAGCTATGGATGAAGAATATAGTTCTTTGATGAAAAATGAGACATGGAGCTTATCAGATCTTCCTCCAGGTAAAAAGGCTTTACCCTGTAAGTGGGTATATACAACAAAAACTGATCAGAGTGGTAATGTTATCCGCTACAAGGCAAGGTTAGTTATAAAAGGCTATGCACAAAGGGGGGGGACAGACTATGGAGAGATATACTCACCAGTTGTCAGGTATACAACTATCCGTTACCTATTTGCTTTAGCAGCTAAATATGAGCTACAAATGGATCAAATGGATGCAGTGTCGGCCTTCCTCCAGGGTGAAATTGATAAAGAAATTTATATGCGCCAACCAGAACAGTATGAGCAAGGAACTAAGGTATGCAAGCTACACAAATCAATTTATGGCCTTAAGCAAGCTAGCAGGTTATGGAACACTAAATTGAAAAATGCTTTGCATGAGTTAGGAATGCTACAATCCAAAACGGATCCTTGTGTCTACTATGATGCTGAGAAGACCACATTCATAGCTGTCTGGGTTGACGATTTGTTATTATTTACTGCTGAAGAATCGAAGAAGAATTTTATAAAGGAAGGATTAAAGCAACGCTTTGAAATGAAAGATATTGGTCCGGCAAGCCAGTGTATAGGTTTACATATTACCAAAAATGGAAAAGAGGTACAAATAGATCAAGAAAAGTACATAAAAGAAATTTTAGAACGCTTCAGAATGTCAGACTGCAAGCCCGTGAAAACACCGTTTGAAGTTGGTTTGAAATTTACTGAAAAAGGGGAGGAAGAAACAAACCACTATCCTTATCAACAAGCCATTGGCTCATTACTGTATTTGGCTCAAGGCACTCGACCAGATATATCATTCGCTGTAAACACGCTGAGTAGATTTAATAAAAATCCACGTGCTGATCACTGGTCTGCAGTGAAGAGAGTATTCAGGTATCTTCAGGGAACAAAGGATTTCAAATTAGTTTACACCAAAGATGGTAATGAAGATATAAATGGATATTGTGATGCTGACTGGGCCAGTGACGTGCACGATCGGAAGTCGTGCACTGGTTACATATTTATGTTTCAGGGTGGTGCTATTTCGTGGCGGTCACACAAACAACAGACTGTCGCCCTGTCAACCGCCGAGGCAGAGTATATGGCAATGTCTTCCGCGACGCAGGAGGCGCTATGGCTGCAACAGCTGCATGGCGAGCTCGGTCAACAGCAGAACAATCCCCTCATAATCTTTAGTGATAACCAGAGTGCCATCAAATTAACTATTAATGACTGTTATTTGCCTAGATCAAAACATATAGATATTCGTCATCATTTTTTAAAGAATCATGTTAATAATTTAAGAATAAAATTTCTGTATGTCAAAGGTGAAGAAATGATAGCTGATAATTTAACCAAGGGCACTACTGCTGATAAGCATTTGTATTGTATAACAAAAATGGGGTTGAGTTCCAAGGGAGGGTGTTAGGAATAATGGAACGCAACCATATTAGTTCACTCTTAGTACATCAGGTGGCGCCCCTTCCTTTTTGTAACGCTGTGAAAATAAAACGTCAAGTTGTATCTGGAAACCGATTTATTATTTATTACCACAACTACGCTAATTTTCCTACAGTTTCGGAAGTTCAAAAAACACGACGCCTTACAGAATCACTTTGTTGCCCGTCCATCTGACTATCAAGACCCTTTTTCCTGGAAAAGCGTCGAGGTAGAGGTAGCTGAAATTATTTCGATAATTTACGTTGGTGGCTCTCTTCTCAAAACCAAAATTTCTTTATTTAAAAAGGCCTTTAAATGCACATCCCATCAGGTTCAGGTTCAGAACGTCGATTCTACCTAGAAGACTCCGGCAAGAAACTCGAACGAAAGTAATTCTTCAATAAAAATTATGTTACAAAATATACACGTAGCTATAACCCACGTCTGGAGCAAAGGACAGGCGTGCTTTTTTCCTGACTGACTAAGATGATGGCTTGCAGTGGCTTTGTCATCATCACCGGACTTACGAAGGAGCGGATGGCTGTCACCCCTATAAATGCGCAGGCATTTCAAACGGTGGCAATCACCTGCAAACAAAGCCGTACATCATCGAAAAATATGATTGTCCCAAATGCTTTAACCGCCCGGGTGTACCTAATTTTTAGTCCGATCGAGAGCCAATAAAACGGAACGGTAACTAAATTACGCTGGGGACTGCACAAACATTTCCTCGGGAATTAACCGGGCATTGATCAGATTTCCGAATTTAACGGTCCGCAGACTCCATCGCAATGCCAATCAGAATGGGTGCCGTCGGCAATCTGGTACGGGATATGCTTTTATTGCATTTATTTGTTGCTTGCAGTCATTAAGTCAACGTTAAATGTGTTATAACAACGTATGCTAAGGGTGCCATTGGTTTTTAGAGTTCCGTATGTGAAGGGTAAAAACGGGACCATATTGCTTAGACTTAACTGTCCGTTAGACAGACGAAATTTTGCCAGGTTGCATCCCAAGAATCGCGACATTAAAAAATATTTAGCCTACACTCACTTGAAGCCCGAAGTTAAAAAAATGGGGCAAATAGAATATAATCACTACGTTTTAAATGGGGGGTTTCATCGTCATTACTAAATTTGTCAACAGAGCGTCAAAGTTTAAAAAAATATCATGGTGATTCCATCGGGCGGATGGAAACAAATGTGTGAATTTGTGACCTAAAATTTGAATTAGACAAAGAAAAGATTGCGAATGTACAAACCAGTACTTACTAGCTTATGTCCACAAATCGTTTAAGTAATAATCGATAAGTTGACAGTAATAGGCTTTGTATTTGCAACTAATACCTTACTTAGTTTCTTTATTCTTCTTCTTATCGTATGGTTGATGAACAACCTGGTGTCAGAGTTTTAAACCGCCCGTAGGCCTCTGACATGGCTTCACACACCGTTGAAAAACCTCTCAGGTGTGCTGGTTTCCTCACGATGTTTTCCTTCACCATTAAACTCACTTACCTCACTTAGTTTCTTTCATATTGCATTATAGACTCATACCAGACTAACTCGACCGAAATTTCGACTTTACCTGCTTATCGAACATACGTAAAAGCATCACGCCTATTTATACCTAAAGAGATTAAGATTTTTATCCGGCCTTGGAACTGTTAGTTTGTGTAATTATTATTTCGCTCGCAACACATTTCCACACAAAATTACACCGCAGAATGAAACTAGTGGTAGTCTTGAGAACACGCTATGAAGTTACAGTAGCGGCCAATGTTATATGTTTACTTTTTGCCACGGATGGTACAACATTGGTTGTAAACAATTTATTATATTTTATTTTTATTATTTCTAATAAATATTTGTCTTTATGGGTCTACACGCGTTATTAAGAGTAGCAAATTACATAGCTACTTACGTCGGGCAGTAAGTAGCTATGTAATTTGCTACTCCTAATAAATGGAACGCGAAAGTCTAAAAAATTTTATTATTTCTAATTTTAAAAATTATTAAAAAGTGTGATAACGTTATTTTTAAAACGTCGGGCAGTAAGTAGCTATGTAATTGCTACTCCTAAATCGCGTGTAGACCCATAAAGACTAATATTTAACATTATTTTTGGAGGTCATTACTGTTTTGTATCATATTTTTTACCTGTCATAACTGTATCATTTATGTCACTTAAGTTAGATTTTAAGTATTCTCAATATTCTTTTTGAGGGAGAAAAAGTAAAGATTTAATCAGATATATAATTTTTTTTTCATCATTGAATATTAGTTTTTCTTATAAATGAAAACTGATTATTTATTGCTACAAATTATTAATGCGATAAAAACGGTGGCAAATATAAACCACGTCTGGGGTAGTAGTTCCAGGTCGCCAGGCCAGGATTAAGGTAGATAAGGCAGAACGTCGGGCAGTAAGTAGTTGTATTTAATACATAAAATACTCGTATGCTTTTATTTTGTACTGTTATCTTGTTCAAATATATTAAATTATAGTTTTATTTCTAACTAGTGACCCGCCCTCGCTTCGCTTCGGGAAAATTTTACATACAAACCTTTCTTAAGAATCACTCTATCTATTAAAAAATACCGCATCAAAATCCGTTGCTTAGTTTTAAAGATCTAAGCATACATACGGACATACAGCGAAAGCGACTTTGTTTTATACTACGTATTGATAGAAGTCTTAAACCATGTATCTACCTGCAATTTTACATGACACACTAATACATTACCCCTCAACAATATCCCTTTCAGGCGCAGTCGGATAAAAACCAAATAGTGTCACCTACACTGTGTGTGGACTTTACGATTACGGTCCCAAAACGAGTGACATCAAAAAGCGCTTAGTGCTCCCGGAGCTTCTGCTTTATGGCTGCACTGAAGGCTGTAAAGCGCTCGCAGCGCTGCTAGTTCCGTTCTTAGCTGTTGTTGGCTAGGGATGGTCATCTTTATATTGTCTAATTCAAATTGACTGACTGGCTCGGTGGAACAGTGGTTAGTGACTCAGGTTCATAACCTACGGTTCCAAGAGTCGTGGGTTCGTTTCCCACTCGGGACAAATATTTGTGTGACGAACATCGGTGTTTGTTCCGTGTCTGGGTGTATTATTAAATATATTTAAGTTTATTTGTGTATCCACTGTTGGTCCTGATTTCCGTAACACAAGTGCTGAAGCTACTTACCATGGGATCAGATCAATGTATGTGATGTTGTGCAATATATTTATATTTATTTATTTAAATTCACAAATTTCTTTCTATCGCCCGATGGAATTAACATGATATCCCTATTGATAAATATGGTAATGACGTTGAAACCCCCATTTTTTTAACTATGGGCTTCAGTGACATCAAAAAGCGCTTAGTGCTCCCGGAGCTGCTGCTTTATGGCTGCACTGAAGGCTGTAAAGCGCTCGCAGCGCTGCGAGTTCCGTTCCTAGCTGTTGTTGGCTAGGGATGGTGGTGATCTTTATAAATTGTCTAATTCAAATTGAAGGTCACAAATTCACACATTTTTTTCCATCGCCTGATGGAATTAACATGATAGGTATCCCCATTGACAAATATGGTAATGACGTTGAAGCCCCCATTTTGTTTTTTAAACACCTAAATGCAAAAAAAAAAAAAATCAAAAATGTCTTTATTCATATAGGCAATTACATGCACTTATAAATCGTCACATTACTAATAATAAGATTCTACCCCCGGTTCGGAACGCCGATTCTACCGAGAAGACTCCGGCAAGAAACTCGATAGTTGCTCTTTTTAACGACAATCATGTTACAAAATGTAAATGAGCCAAGTCATACAGTCTGGGTGTGCCATAGCAAAAAGTACCAGTTCAATATTTACTACCTTTAAAAAATAGTTTGCAATGTATCTTTATCTTTATTAATGTTAAGAAAGAGCGGCGTCTCCAAACACAGGCATAATGCTTAAATGGAGACACCCACCACGATCTATGTTCCTTTGAAAAAGATACTGAATAAACATTTTTAATTTTTTTTAACTTTGGGCTTCAGTGACATAAAAAACCGCTTAACGCTCCCGGAGCTACTGCTTTACGGCTGCACTGAAGGCTGAAAAGTGCTCGCAGCGCTGCTAGTTCCGTTCCTAGCTGTGGAATGGTGATCTTAGGTCACTTTATGACATTTGAACGAGAAACGTTAAGAATCAGATGAAGACACTGTCGCGGTACATTGCTATAAGGGTTTTTGCTAGATGGTAAGAAGATTATGAGGTCAAACTGATTGGTCTGTCAATGTCACGTCAAAAATAATCAATCAATCCAGCAGTGGAACCTGACGTCTATGTGTTGTCATCTTGCATTTCTCATGTCAAAGGCGTCGGTGGCTGAGTACTGAGTAGTTTAGGTAGTTGCTTGCCATGCGAGAGGTTCAGAGGTTCGCCAGTTCAAACTCGCCACGTACCACTGTGTTCTTCAAATTTGAAATTTATATGTACGACTAGCTTTTTTTTTGTTTTTTTTTTCCCCGGTGAAATGCGTTATGCACCGTCACCCGGAGAGGGGGTTCTCTCCAGGTGGTGTGTCGGACTCCCCAACGGCTGGTGAGAAGGTGGTAAATGCCAGTCGCGGCTGCTAGGCGGTGTGCAATGTCCAGGGGGTCTACCGACTAAAACACCGGGGTGTACCTCCTAGCCGAAAGGCGGCGTCATGGGACTCTGAAACCAGTCTTGTACTGCCACGACGCATGTACGACTAGCTGTGCTAGCGACGTCGTCCGCGTTTCCCCCCGTTTTTAACATATTTCCCACTGTCTTTTTGTTCCTATGCTCCAAACCTAAGCTTTCAGGAGTTACACGTGTTATTGTGGGTCAACCATAAAAGATAGTTTTCAGTTCTAGTTACAGAATTGACCTCTCTACAGATTTATTTTAAGTATAGATTATTCGACGCTTTAATGGTGAAGGAAAACATCGTAAGGAAACCTGCACACCTACAAACATACAATACAAAAAGTTTAATTTTTTTGTCTATTAAAAAAATTTGAAAATTGGTCTAAGACTAATCAAGAACCAACTTCCTGTATATTATTCCATTGAAAATATAAGACAATGTGGACAAGCACCGATCGGAGTGAAAAATTCAATTTTTCTTCATTACGTTAGGTCAGATTATTGCCACTTCACCGCAAGTATACAGCTACATAGATATATGTGGAAGCATAACCTCGGGAGCGGTTTACTACTCATGTCGTAAAGGGTTCTTGAGACCTCGGAATGGTTTTTGATGTCTCTTGCTCTTAGACGTGTCGTTATCGTAAATGCATTCGAGTTCACGAGGTTACACTTTTACTATGAACAAGCTTAAAAAGACATATCAATGTTATATAATCAGTAAAGTAAAAAAAAAATTACCTAGTTGACCATTTTTCCAGTAATCAATGATTTAGTAAACCATTTTCCACTTCATTCGAACGAAGATAAGTCTTACCATCCAGTGAAATATGATAATCATACAGATTGCGTCAAATGTAATTATGTAATACATTTTCTGGCTGGTGTGAGCTGGGGTGGTTCTTCAAAGACCACAATGATACAAATTGAAAGGGCCCAAAGATCGGTATTAAAAGTAATGCTATTTAAACCTTTTAGATACTCCACAGAAGCACTATACCGTGACTGCAGGGTTTTAACAGTTCGGCAACTTTTCGTCTTAAAGGCGTCTATTCTCTCCCACAAATCAGTAATACAATCTGATAACTATTGTCAGATGTTGACAAGAAGGAATTTCTACCTTCCAATGCGAACAGTACATTCCTCCTTTGCAAAACGCTTGCCTCCATATGTTCACACTTTTATTTATAATAAGATCCTCAAGTTTTGTGACATTAAGCATTGTTCAGTTCTTGAAGCTAAGGTCTGTATTTCAAAATGGCTCCAAACTCTCACCTATGACATTACAGAAAACCTTTTTAAAACACTGTCATAGCTATATTTACCTATATATTATATAATAATATATATCCTATTTATTATTTTGATTTATTATATTTCATTTAATTATATATACATACATACAAATACATATATTATGGGATACCGAAAATATTAAAATTATATTATTACTATAATTTTTTTTTTTGATTTTTTAGAAAATGCATAATTTAATTTTAATTTTTATTTTTAAAGCACATTTAGATTTTATTTCTGTTTTGATTTTGTTTAGAAATTATATTGTGTAAAGAGGCCACATTAATAAGGTAAGCGTAAAGGCACCAGCGATACAGATGCTTTCTAGTGTTGGTGCCACAGTATATACCGATTGTAAAGTCTGTCAACAATTTTAGGCAATTCTTTTTTGTTGTATGTTTTAGTTAATATTATATTTTGTGTATCTTGCCTTGTTGTTGTAATAAATATTTTTTATCTTATCTTATCTTATCTTCTTAGTAATCTGTTACAGAAAATACTCAAATTTATTCCTTTTTTACCATTTCCTAAGTGCATGAATGTTTTGCTTTGACAGTTATGCATCTAACTCCACATCCATTTCTCTGTAGATATAAACCTAACTATAGATACACTTCCTTCCTATTAATGAGTCTATATTGCAACGCACACATTATTTTTCCAGCTGAACAGACATTAATCAAACGGCCATCCCCCGAAACTACAGGTAATTGCAAAATAACTTACATTTCGGTTCATAAAAACGAGTGGCCCGTAAAAATGGTTGACTTTGCGATTTTTAACGCAGTGCACAAAATTCTGCGAGGTTTAAAATATAAAATGTTCTGCGCTCAGGAAAAAGTTTCACCTGCCGCGAATAAGCTGAAATGTTAACTAAACTTTGCACCCCGTAACTATCGGAGTCTTTCATTACGAAAAAAGCAGAAATATGAGACGAAAAAGTTAAATTATTAAAATGCAAATCACTCGGTTTTACAATGATTTGAAAAAAGTTTAAGATGAGTTTTTGTAGTTATTTTATCATTGAAAAAGTTTAATTGGAAAATACATACATAAAATCAGGCTTTTTTCCCAGAGGGATAGGCAGAGATCAATTGAAAAATAATTATGTTTAATTATAGATTTGCTCTTTTTTTTGCAGTGACGTATACACCAATACCTTTATAAAACACATTTGCAACAGAGATAAAAAAAGGTTTATTAAAATTCCGGATCAATAAAAACTTTTGCACTACCAAGTCCAATCACAAAATCGTTCAAAGCAAAACCTTTTTAAATGTCCTAATACACCGCTGAAGGTTGCCTATAGAAAACAATTTTCGACCGTCTTAAGTAAACTCCTTACGTTACAACAAAATAACGCAAACATACATCACCCCGAAGATTAAACACATCATTTGAATATTGAAAGCAAATATTTGGAGCATATTTTTTTGTCCGCCAGTGTAACAAATATTTACGGGGAATATGTAAATCGTAGCGTCGATTAAGGGTGTGTTGGCTCAGTCGAACGGTACAGTCGAGGATAAATGTACAAACTTAATTTTATTTTCAAGTACAAAAGTAATGTGTAGTATTTTGCGGTCATGTTTTTCGTACGTAGTGGTTTCTTTCTTGTGACAGGTAATATGTTCATTTCTATTTCAGTCTTACTTTTTTAAAACAACACTGAAGTAAGCACACTTGTTACGGATATCTACACAAGTAATAAAATGTATGTGTCTGTTTGAAATATTAAATTAACGACTTTTTAGCAAATGGTTATGAATTTATACCGTATAAAAATAAAAAAAATACAACTTAAAACATTTTTGTCAGTCTGCCTATCTGACGGTTTGTTCCGGCTAATCTCCGAAACGATAACTCACTAATACGTAGCCAATTGTACAAGGTACATTATTGGCTATTTTAATTTCCGCATTTCCACGCGGACTAAGTAGTAAGCAGACATGTAGTTTACACAAATAACATTTAATATGTATGTATTCCGTATCTGGGTGTTTTAAAACATACCTTAGCGGTCACGGAACAACGCCGATGTTGTCTGAGTGAGAATCGAACTCAAGACTCTTGGTGCGAAAGCCATGGGCAGTATCCTATGCGCCATCAAGCCGAAGATATCATCTGCCTGGAACTTCTGGTTTCGACTGGGTTACACGTTGTTGGGTGGGTGGACAGTCGAAACGTCGGGCAGTAAGTAGCTATGTAATTGCTACTCCTAATATCGCGTGTAGACCCATAAAGACTAATTTTAATGTTGGCAACAAGTTTATCAGCTTATCAAGGTGAATGCAGTCGTCACTTTGTTACTCCTAGCCTGCCACGCCGCTTGTCTTCGTGTAAGTTTAGGCAGGCTTTTATAACGATTTACAATAAATAAATAAATATTTTACAACATCACATACATTGATCTGATCCCGTGGTAAGTAGCTTATAGGTAGATAGGCTTAGGTAAAGGATTAGTAGGTTTTTTTACCTTTGGTTTTGTTTTAAACCAATTTGTTCAGTTTTTTTACTTGGAATTCCTTATCTCTCTTCATTTTTAAGTATACTGCATTAAATCGAAGTTACTTGGCAATAAAAAATTTACCTACTATGTTAATTTAATTATTATAAAGTACTATGTAATATACAAGACTCTTGATTTCTTACGAGTACTCGGCGTATATTCTTGCATTGTATAAAAGTTTAAATAATACAAATATTTCTATGATGGTAAGGTATAGGGAAATCTCTACACAAAACGGTTAAGTGACATGACAGTTTGCAAATAAACTGATAATGATGAATCTAAGCAACTG
Organism: Maruca vitrata; assembly: GCA_039566165.1. NCBI lineage: Eukaryota > Metazoa > Arthropoda > Insecta > Lepidoptera > Crambidae > Maruca > Maruca vitrata. Next base: position 11,661,965 of record CM076927.1, on the reverse strand, counting down.
CCGCCTTAGCTTGGCAATTAACTAAATAAAAAAAATTAAATTAAGTATAGTTAGTCCAACGTATACGAAGCAAAAGATAAAAGACCTTCCAAAAATATATTTACGTTCAGAGTTCGCTTTTAATTTAACCAAAGCGCTTCGATTCCACCAACTGTACTACTATGTATGTATAAATGAATGTAACGAGAGAGTACACCTCCGATGTATGTATATAACTGAATGTCACGACTTTGTGAGAGTAAAATTTATATTTTCTTTTTCTCCTTATAAAAACGGAATCGGGTTTAACAGTACCTACGTGTCACTGATTTATATGGCGTTTTGCTGGATCGTCAAGGTTAATAAATCTTGTTTAACTTGTTGCGGTAATCTCGGTTACCTCACTTGAGGCTCAGTGAGTTTTTTTTTTCAGAATTTACGATCGCAGATGGTTTTCTCGGTGAAAATTAAGACGTATTTGAACGCAACGAAGGAGATTTAGGAAATGTGGTTTTATTTCGAGTTTATCATTTAATCTAACTTTTATTTTTAAAAGAATAGAAAAAAAAACACAGCCAATTTATAATGTTTTGATGCATGAGTTATTTATTAATAGCTGTAGTAGGTAAGTACTCGTATATTGTACCTATTCTAGGAATTATTAATTTTTTCGAATGAGGTGTTTCTTATTACTTTGATTACTACTACTGTACTTACTGTAATAAGAAACACGGTAAAGGTTATTTTAAGTTAAAAAATAACTCAAAATAACATACTAATCGTGAACTTCCAATATTTTTATTAGCTAGTATTTTTAGTAGTAGTTTTTAGTAGCCTCAAGTCATGGTCAATAAATGTTTTTCTTTCTTTCTTTCTTCTCTCTTTCTAGTCTAACATAATTTTACCTATGAAATCAATGTAATATTAATATGTTCATGTGATATAATGATAAAGATAAAAAATCGGAATATAAATATAATTGAAGCCATGGTGATTATTCAACCGATTCAAAACGCAGATGTATTAGGCAATTGTACCTTGACGTTGCATCCTCGAGATTTATGATAACACTTATAGTTCACTCTTCAATATATTAGGCATCGAACACAACAACAAGTGTTATCATAAATCTCTTCAGATGCAACGTCTCGTACAATTACGGTCAAACTTCAATTTAGGTAAGTTTGTTTAACCATCAATTATTTAAGTGCCATAATTACCTTTATTGTAATGTAATATACAAACCAACATCAAAAGCGCAAATTTTTAACCTCCAAGCGTTTTACTTGATATTTTGATGCCGTTAAGAAATTTTATTAGGATCCGACGCTTCAAGTTTACCTTTTTAATTATAAAGGAAAAATTAACTGGCGTCTCATTATTTTCTTTGGCTGTTTCCATTTTAATTTACTTTGTTGGTAGCAGTAAAAAGTGGGCACGTTTAAATATATATTAAGTTGAACAATGGAGAGCATTCGGGTTTGGTTCTTATGTATAAAATATTCGAAAGAAAAATTAACATAGAGTAATAAATTTACTTTGAACTGAGTTTTTAAAACCTAACTGTTTATAGCAAAAAACAGACAAAAAAAACTAGGATTTACTGTGCCAGAAATGTCTGTAATTTCATGGTGAAAAATATAATTACTATTGATATTCGAAATAAAAAAAAAAAAAATTTTTATCAGTTCTAATAATAATCATTCTCTATTTATCTATATAAGCTAGTATCTTTCCGCCCGCGACTTCGTCCGCATACAGACGTTTAACGGGTAAAACATTACTTCTTTATAGCGCAGTCGGTTGAAAAGTAGCCTATGTCCTTTCTCAGGCTCTGGAATATCTGTACCAAATTTCATTAAATCGGTTCAGTACTCTATGCGTGAAAGCGTAAGAGACAGACAGACAGAGTTACTTTCGGATTTATAATATTAGTAAGGAGTAAGGACTAGTAACGAGTAAGTAAGGATTATCAATGTTTTCCTCGTACACTACAATTTTTACACAATTTTTACATGACGTGCAGACAGAAAACCGTTCCCATCCTTATTCCTACATTATATTCCTAAGTGTTAAATAAGTATTAAAAGTTTTACAACCAACGCAGTACAGTTTAATCATTGCCCCTGGAAAGCGTTATATTAATGCAGCAACAAAATTTAATTAATTATCCATTTTCATAATGAACATATAAAGTTCCCTTTTATAAACAGTAAAAGTTAAAATGAAAAACAATCGTTTTCTCATTCTTTGGCAGCAATATTTATTTAGACTTTCCATTGTGTAATAGATACAGGACTAATTACTTTGTTCACAATGAGTCTTATCCGCTCGCATCCGCTCCCCCGCAAGTCCGGTGATGTTGACGAGGCTACTCCAAGCCATCATCGTATGTCAGTTAGGGAAAAAAATGTCTCATGTCACGGAGCTTTTTTTTTTTTATAATGGGCTAACAAGATGACCTCACTCCACCTGATGGTAAGCGGTAGTAAGATTCAAATATGAGGTCGACAGGCACAATAGACCATATTGAGCCTGTCGCACCCACCCTGAAAGCCGTGAGAGAGGAGACCACTGCTGCGGCAACAAAGAGACAAGGCGTGGAGTTTCGCATTGGTATTGAGCTGTGCGGGTCGGAGTTGGATAGTCCGCCGGACGGAAGGGCCCCGGCACCACCGTTTCTACGGGTCTCCCTGGCCGGCGGGCTGACCCGCTTCGCTCGCACAATACCGCCGCTAAGACTCCACTGGTCCAGCGCTTGCCGCAACAATGTTCCCCCTGGCTCCGGTTTGTACAGTGCTGATCCCGGAACGCGACCTGACCGAGGGAGGCCAGAGTCACTTGGCGGGTTTTACGCAACTGTATGGTGGTAACAGCAACCGGTCGACAAAATGTCTCCCATCTGAAGCTTTTTTGACATAGGAATTTTCAGGATGACCACACTCCGTCTACTGGTAAGGTTAACACATGATGACGACAGGCAGATTTTGCATCCACTTATAAATCATCAATTCAGTAATATGATATTACCACCGATTAGGAATTCCGATTCTATCGGGAAGATTCCTGCTCAAAATTTGGATAGTGGTTCTTTTTAACCGTATATACTTGTGAATAATTATAAATTGTGATCATACAGTTTAGATTAGACATATTAGAACAACATAACAAAAGTAGGAAAAGTCTTTGCTGCCAACGAGTTTGAACCTCATACTTAAACCTATCTTGATATTTCTCGCTACGTAAGCACAGTTTTCTTAGTCACACGGAATGGGTAATTTAATTAACAGCCGCTATTACATAAAACCTAACGGTGTAAAATCTCCGTCGGCGTTTTGCGGTCATCTGGGTAAGGACATAAAATGGTCTGTCTGAAGTTAAACCGACAAACACACATTTACCAATAAGATTGTGTTAAGTTTAGGAGATAATAATATGGAGGATCTCATCATCAGCTCATATACGTCCCCACTGCTGAGGCTCGGGCCTACCCTGAATTAGGCGTGTGTGCGTGTAATCTACGAAATTTATTATTATTTATACGTTAAGTATGACAAATAAATACATTTAAAGAATTATTGACAACAAAGTATGGAATCTGGTATCGTCGCCAATCAAAATAAATGATATAACGTTCAAAAGGTAGTTTTAGAATAAGAATAACTGAAGTACTGGCTCTAGCCCTGTCCGAGTAGAGTACGATTAAGTTTAATTGTTAAAAACTCTGTATGATTTTAAGCTTTCGCGTTCCATCGCACTAAATATTCGTTTTTATGGGTCTACACGCGAATACTAAGAGTAGCCAATACTTAGCTACTTACTGCCCGACGTTTCGACTGGGTTACACCGATCATGGTCGCGAGCGAACTCAGGCAGTATCTATGTATTTGCTTCTCCTAATATCGCGTGTAGACCTATAAAGACTCATAAAACTCTGTAGTTTCCGAAGAGTATATTTTTAAACGCACTACTTGGACGGGTTAGTCGCTTTAATACATTTAATAGGTCTGTATGTATGTAACTATGTTATGAAATCTAAAAAAACTAATTAACCAACTTCTAAAGATCGTAGCGTCATGAAAATGGCAGTTGTATGTGATTCGATGACAATACAAAAATATGGTACTGTCGAACCGATCTGACGATGGAGCTGGAAGATGTGAACTAAAACTTCATGATGGATGATCGTATCATAGCCTTGTTTGAACTTGTTAGAAAGGTCTTTTACAATCAAATATTGTAATTAAAAGCACATATTTTACACTTTAGCCCAGAAATAGAAACAACTTGAACGACACGTAATTCAATTTTACTTTTACTTCCACCTTCAATGCGAGTTTTTTTGGTTTTTTCTAACTATTTTTTTTTTATTCTATTAAAAAGGGATATCCATTATCCAATGATGTACCTATGATTTATCTTAATTCAACCCTTACTACAAAACCAATAACTAAGTGCCCATTATAGTTCAGGTAAAATCAAATACATCTGTAGTAGATTCAAGCAATGGTTTGTTAGGCTAATACAAAATAGTCCTCGTAAGCCCATCATTTTAGTTAGCGATTAATCCTTATCCTTACTCATTTTATAAATCCGAAAGTAACTCTGCGTGTCTATCTGTCTGTTACGCTTTCACGCATAGAGTACTGAACCGATTTAAATGAAATTTGGTACAGATATAGTCCAAAGCCCGCGAAAGGTCATTGGCTACTTGTCATTGGTCTTTTTATTCGACTGCGCTATAAAGAAGTAATGTTTTACCCGTTAAACAACTCTACGAAGTCGCGGGCGGAAAGCTAGTATAATATAAGAGCGAGTACAAAGCCAGTATATGAACGCTATCATATTTGTTTTTCCCAGTTGACTTCACTTTGAGTTCTGAGTTACGGAGTTTTCTCGCTTTGAGCTAAGTTTCAATGAACTTAATAGGTACTGTGATCAGGGTCCATTAGAATCGGAAGCTTGAAGGTTCCGAACTTTCATAGACGCTGTTTGAACTTGATTGTGGAATTGTTTCGAGTATTCAGTGGCAAGAATGGAAGTTGTCTGTTATATTACTTAAAGGAGGTATAAGTTATGGCTTAAGTTTTACATCGTATATAGTTTTGAAGCTCATTCTTTCGCAAAATTAAACTACCATTGTTTGTAATTTTACTAATTGTCTTGTAAAAAGCTTGAAACCAACGATTTCGTTCCCAAAATAATTAGTTTATTAAAAAAACAATGGCACATAAAAATAAAAACCGGCCAAGTGCGAGTCGGGCTCGCGCACAAAGGGTTCCGTAGCAGCAAATATAATAAAAATCAACCTATCTCAAAAACTATAAGAGATACTTTGATCAAACCAAAAATCGTTGAAAGAGTTAATTAGCATGCATCACCTCTATTTTTTTTAGAATTTTATACCCCGTAGTTATAAAAATAGAGGGGGGGGGACATACTTTTTACGACTTTGAGAGCTGATATCTCAAAAACCGTTCACTTTAAGAAAAATGTTTTTTAGAAAACTTTATATCATTTTAAAAGACCTTTCCATTGATACCCCACACGGGTATGTACATCGAAAAAAAAAATTTCATCCCTCAGTTACATGTATGGGGGGCCCCACCCCCAATTCTTTTTTTTACTATTTAGTGTCATATTTTTGTAGCGGTTCATACAACACATATTCCCATCAAATTTCATCACTGTAGTACTTATAGTTTCCGAGTAAATCGGCTGTGACAGACGGACAGACGGACAGACGGACAGACGGACAGACGGACATGACGAAACTATAAGGGTTCCGTTTTTGCCATTTTGGCTACGGAACCCTAAAAATGTCGTTTACATGTGCAAAATTATTTCACTTTTTTTCTATTTCTATTTGTCAGTGTGACTGTGTGATTTTTATTTTAAAAAAAGATACCAAATTGACCGCAAAGTGCTACGGCTGCAGCACTGCAGCTGCGCACTGTATAACCATAATAAAGTTCTTTAAAAAATTGTAAACAAAAAAAAACCGCCTTCAAAAACCCGACTCACTAAAAATAACAAAATAATATAATACGAACACTTATAATGATCTGGGTATGAAATAAATAACATGAATATGTAAAACGCGGTACATGTGCCTATAAAATTTGAGGGTTGCCCTCGTTTTCTCCTAGATCCCATCATCAGATCCTGGACTGGTGAAAATGGTCCCATTTTCACCAGTCACTTTCACCTCGGAAGTCAACTCTATCTAACAAAAAAATTTGAAATCCGTCTATAATTGACGAAGATATTGATGAACATACGTAAAAAAAAATATTATACATACAGACGAATTGAGAACCTCCTCCTTTTTTGAAGTCGGTTAAAGAATACGCCCTAACCCGCTCTAATCGATATCATCATTGAATCGCTCTTCCGGAGTGCAGAAACAGGTCTTCAAGATAAAGGCAGTATAAAACTTGTTCCTACGCGTGTCAGCTATCAGGGGTGGCCAACAATGGCATCGCAGGACCATTGAGGGGCATAAATCCATCAGGCACCGTGATGTGACACATCACGTCCGAGTCGACGCCCATTGTGAACCCGCCAGCTTTACGACAGACCTTGCTTCGTAAAACTGTAAGATGGGGTCTAAGTTAAGGGCTTTTGGCCTTATGTGACTGCCTTGATTACCAATAGGCCAACTATTGGTAGCAAGCGCTGCGTATGGACCGAGACGTCCCCGTTTTGAGTCCGGGGACGGGAATTAATTGTGTATTTTTCTGTAAGGATATTACTCAGGCCGGATTCAGAAAGTTGGCGGTTTGACACCCGTGTCTCAGAGTGAACTGGATATCATAATTTAGAATTTAATTAATGTTTTTGCTTTTGTGTATTTTCTCTATTTTGGGGCAACAATCGCATTTACGAAATTTACTTTAAAATACACAGGAGGATCTCTTTACTATTATGAAATTTTCAACATTCCGAGTCTCTAATGTTCCAATATAAACAAATACATTTCCGCTATCAGCTTATAACTTAAGTCAATGTCTTTAATGCCTCAACGAGGCGTGCCGGGACCTGAGGCAACTCATGTCTGACGTATGTTTGTATGCCTCTCGAAATATCTTAGTTACGACCTACCTCCTTAGCCATTGCGATGAAAAATGGGACCAGGTAACGTGTCATAAACGGTGCTACTTTGCTGAGAAAGGCGGGACATATCTTCTAGATTGGTACAATTTGTTGTGTAACTATCTAAATAACTACGCGTAGACTGTGTCCGTCGTAAATTGAAGGTTTTGGAGTTGTTAGATTCATTAATATGTAAACGCAAGTAAGTATACTCACTATCACTTCCATCACGCTCGTAATTTATTGACATGGTCATCTAAAATGTTTGATACTAGATCAGGCGGGATATTTCTATGCAATCGCAGTGGCAGTGGACCTACGCAGTGGACCTACGCACTATCCAATCCTTCATTCTTGGTTTGTCAATCAACGTGAGAACAGACACGAGACCATCGGCTAAACTTGTTTCACAAGTTGAGTAATTTGTTGACAAACCATAAACTGCTTGAGAGGTCTTAATGTATCTTCTTTACAAAAACTCTTATCAATCTGGCTGAACTCTGTAGTCGAATCCTGGATTTCTTTGTCGCGTATAGACAAAGAAATCGCTTGCCACCAATAAACCGATGAGGCAGTCCTTTGTATAGGTACACACTGTGAGTTCCTTGAATGGATAGCTGAGTGTAAAGGGGTTTCCTGTTTACTAAACCAATACCAATGAATCAAGTTCCACATTTCGTCAACGTATAAATAATAAACAACACTAATTGGAGCTCACTCTATACTCTGAAGACCTCGTGACGGAATTAGAAATTCACGTTTCTGCGAAAGTATCGATGCCAGTGGCGTATTGTCTAAGTACTTGGAAGCTTCTCTATTCACATGAATTGCACTCGTATTCTCTTGAAACTACCTTCACCCTTTTCTTATAACAAAGCTGTTTTTACTAGAACTCTTGTTACAGGGTACCTTGTATAAAGGAGGTAAAAGAAATGTCTGTGTAATAACTAAATTAATATTACAAAAAAAAAAAATTGATTGTTTCATAAATCTTACACATAAGTTGCTTAAAAAACTAAATGAAAAGTTAGCAAAACGAAACATCTCAACATGGCTTATTAAAGAAAATAGATGATGCTGTTTTATTTATTTAATTATTGCCCACAAAATAACATAATATACCTTATGCCGTACCTACATAGACACGGGAATGGCGAACGTTTGGGTTAGCCTATGTCCAGGAGTGGACTGCAATGGGCTTATGATGATGATGATGATATGCATCGATTGCTAAGTTACTTAAACATATATACTGCGGATATCAGAAGCAACAGGGTATAACAGATACGGAACAAACACAAGTGTGCATGCCACAAATATTTGCCCCGAGTGGGAATCGAACCCATGACTCCTGGCACATGAGAAAGAGTCACAAATATTTGCGCCATCAAGATAGTCATACTAACGATACTTTTTATTTAAGTAGTTGCAAAACTAGTACGAATTTATTATTTAAGTAGTAGTAAAACTGGTATTAAAGATATTAGTAGGTTTAGCGGAATTTAATTTTATAAATTTAATAGACTGAATACTTTCTTAAAAAATAAACTCTTAATCTTTGCTCTCGTCTCAGGAAAGCAGATGAAATTCATTATGTATTCAACAATGCTGGTATTTGAACGGAACGTTACAAAGCTGACCTCAACAATCCAACGGGCGAACAAAACTAACGTTCCTTCTATAGTGGTTACGTTTTCCGAATAATCTGGTGTACAGTGGGGCTACCATGAGTTTAAAACTTACGCGCTCGATATCGACTACGTAAATATGTCTATGAAAAACATGTACAGCGCCGGCTGGTGGTTACGCGAAGAACTACAATCGGCCATATGAAAAAAACAACTCGATAGGTTTTTAACGTAAGTAAGTTTTCGATAGCCAACTCATGGTAGGCTGTCTGGTGTACAGATTACCTTTATATTTTTCTCAATAGAAATTACTTAAGATATTGAGGGTAGAATAACCTTTACAACGAAATTTTACTTGAGGTTACTAATTAAAATTGAACTCACACGTGTTTCATAAGATATTTCCGCCGCAAAAGATATTAACGCGTTTAAACATAACCACCTCATCGAGCAGCCTGTTAAAAGTATGTAGTTTATGTCCTTTCTCAGGTTCTAGGCTTCCTGCATACCTAATTCCAAACTTACGTAACTACTGAAAAAAAAATGACTGAAACTCAAGCCCGAACTAAGACTAAGAATAAAACATCACCTTCATTTGTTCGGTTATCTAAAAACATGTAACCATTAACCTTTAAAAAACAAGGGGTGAAACCACTATCCTTTTTCATAATGCTTGACGCCCCATTTTCACCTAAAATAAATCAAATTACAATATCGGGTCGTGATCAAATTTTAAAATCTGCCAAAATTAATCATGGCCACAATTTTCGACAAATTGACTTGTATTTTCTCAGACGGCCGACGATATTCCGGTCCCTCACGCCAGATAATCAGAAGTTCATTACTCAAACATCGCACCTAATTGAATTTCAATCGTTCATCATAACTTCCTTTTTACGATTCTCGGGGTTAAGAACCTTAAAAAGAAAGAAAAACCTGACTGGCTCGGTGGAACAGTGGTTAGTGACTCAGGTTCAAAACCTACGGTTCCAAGAGTCGTGGGTTCGATTCCCACTCGGGACAAATATTTGTGTGACGAACATCGGTATTTGTTCCGTGTCTGGGTGTATTATTAAATATATTTAAGTTTATTTGTGTATCCACTGTTGATCCTGATTTTCGTAACACAAGTGCTTAAGCTACTTACCACGGGATCAGATCAATGTATGTGATGTTGTGTAATATTTCATTTCATTTCATATTTCACCTTTATCGAATCATTTTAATTTCAGTCTGTCTGTCTTTCCGAACTACGTGAATTCACTTCAATAAATCTTTGAATCTATAAAAATAAACACGTTTTGCTGATAAGCAAAAGTGTCAAAGCTGCGAAACTTTACGTAAAAACCTTCCTCTTCAACCACTATGTATTAAAAAAATCGCATTAAAACCCGTTGCGTAGTTTTAAAGATTTAAGCGTTTGAAAACGGTATTTACCATAGATTTTTGTCTCATATTCCGCAACTCGGCACTCCAATTAACAATAAATCAATGCTACCTAATTGCGGTCCAATCCTTTGAAAGAACCCGCGGATAACTTCTTGAAAATAATCAATCATGCACCGAGATCCGAGATTGCTTTGTATTCTTGAATGACCCCGAAACTTGCCAAATTACTTTCTAAGTCAAATAACATCGTTGATTTGTAACATAACGGGAATGATTAAAACTCCCCGGCCTTTGATGTTTCTGTGCTGGTTATTTTTGATAATTGGGACCACTCACACTTTTTTAAACACTAAAACGTATGAAGATTTGTTGCTTAAGCGTATTGCTAAGCTGGCAATGGGCTGGCCATGTCACCAGAATGAAGAATTCATGGTGCAAAGCTCTGGTGGAGTGGAGACCGTGGGGTGGAAAACGCCCACAAGGAAGACCACAAATGCGCTGGTCCGACGACATTAAGAGAACTGCAGGAATGAAGTGGATGGAAATTGCTCAAGACCGACAGAAATGGCAAAACCTGAAGGAGGCTTACACCCTCGCGGTTGAAAAAGGCTAGAGAGAGAGAGGGGTGCCACCCGTGGCTAACGGGTAAAAGTAATGGAAAAATTCACTTTGACTCATCAAAGCGAATTCTTCCTTTTTCCAACACCTGAGTAGCTGAGTTGGCTTAGAGCATTAGACGTGATATTTAAAGACTGGTGGTTCAACTCCCTGTCCAGGCGGGATCATGTTCATTTATTTTTTTTTAATTTACACTAAAATGTGATTTTTTCATATGAAAAAATCACATTTTAGTTAAGTAAACATATGTTTAAAGCTGCTAAATTAAAGACCTTAATAAAACATTGTAAGGTTGTTTTATCTAAAGGATCATTAAACTACACAAAAAGTGCCAAGGCAAAGTGGACGCCAAATAATTTAATGTTTTCTTTGTAGTAGTATTTTTGCCATCATATTTTTACAAGTAACCCGTAATAGCTGATAAAGAGTTAAAAAGGGAATTCTTATTATAAAATATTTTTTTCTCTAGAAGCAAAATGAAAACAGGCAAAACTCCGGACAGATTTGAATCTCTGAAATAACATCAATCTTTGAGATTGCGATCTCCTAAAATTAGCTGTTACAATTATTCAGGCAGTAATTTTATATAAAGGAATTTACATTGTATTACGGTGTCAAATATAGTTGACTAGCTGTGCCCGCGACTTAGTTCGCGTGGACTACAGGATTTTACACATAAATAATCGCGTTCCAAGTAAACTTAACGTTTACTGAGATACCAAATTTACTAACATGTCGAACTTAAGCGGATCAGATTTTGACATGCTAAAGGATTTTCCCGCTTATTCCCGGTCCCGAGGGAATTTCGAGAATTTCTTTCTTAGTGCACCTCTACGGTACCTAAGCTATGCCCTTTCCAACTTTCAAGTGCCTACGTTTAGCCATTTAGGCTGTGCGTTGATATGTCAGTCAGTCAGTTTCTCTTTTTGTATATTTGGATTACTATCCTTCCCATTTTCCTTCATCTTTCTTCTTTTCTTTCTTTACAGTTGTCCCATACATCACAATTTTGGTGTAAAATCGCTTAGTTCCACTGGAAAGTCGGTTAAAAAACACAACATATCCCCGTACCTTAATAAGACTCAGACCACATTGTAGTCTCAAACTAAACTGGATCTTATCTTCACCACTCATAAAGACGTATATCGTGTAATCCCTTTTCTGGAATATCCCGGTAGCTTTACAGAACGGATACGGCCTTAACCAAATAAAGGTGAGGTATAGTTTCAGTTTCCCGCGGAAAAGTTTATTTCATAGCCCGTATCAATAACAATTTTCCTCATACGGTCAAATTGAATAACCCTATACGTTTGAATGCGTCAGCTGACTGGGGCACTCGTGGGTTATTTTATATTTATCGTAGTTTAATACCTCGGTGTATGATGTTATTTAATTTTTCAAGTGTATCACTACTAAGTATAAAGCAACGTCGATTCCTGCGTCAGTCTGTATGTATGCCCAAATCTTTAAAACCACGCAATGGATTTTGATAGGGTTTTTTTAATAGATTCAAAAGGAAGGTTTTTAATGTGTACCCAAAACTAAATCAGGGCGGGTCACTAGTATTGAATAAAATGAGAAACTTCATAAATATGTCAATATGATTAAATTTATTATAAAAATACTAAAATTTTCTAAAAGTGTTTTTCAAATTTTAAATTTACAATCAGCTTTAATAGCATATATAAAAACAACAAATAAAAAGTGTTTTTTCCGCCAATTTATACCTTAAACAATGCATGTACTGCAGTAGTTTTATCATAATAAACAGGAAACTTTGAAAATAGACAATTTGATCGCAGGCTAGACGTCACTGAGCCGTATAGTTTTTAATTAATGACGACACGAGCAAAATTAATGAACACACCAGTCGAACACTTCTGCAGGCTTCCAACCGATGCAATTTATACAGATTTTATCTTATAAAAACGCCGAGCGCATTGTTTTTCCAAAAAAAAACAGATTTAAAACGTGTTAAAAATACATCAAAAAGATTTAGTAAGTAAAATCGATGTAGGATGATGATTATGAAGTAAATTCAAAATCAGTGTGTTTTATTGTAATTATACTAGTGACCCGTCCTCGCTTCGTTTCGGGTGAATTTAACACAAAAAACTTTACTCTTAAATTCCTCTTTAAAAAAAAACCGAATCAAAATCCGTTGCATAGTTTAAGGTGGATGGTATCATAAATAGAAAAATATAGACAGACAGAAAACCGACTTTATTTTATACTATGTAGTCATTTGTCACTAACAGGCGACGTTAAAAGTAATCTTTAAAAATCATCACACATAATCAAAGCTCAGATGAAACTCTACTATACCAATAGGTTAATTCACAAGAAAACGAAACGAACAATGTAATGGAAGAACTCTTTGTCTTCTTATAAAGGTTTAATCTCCAACTCAAATTAAGGGATAGAGTCGGCCTTCCAATACCCGTGTTACGAGTTTAGGAATGGCGAAGGAAAAGTCCGAATATACGAGTAGACTTGTTGGGGTTCTGCTGAGATGTTTTGTACTAAAACTACCGCGTTAAGTCGTATATCGTGTAAATAATTAGTCCCTTATATCGAATATGACTCGACCGAACGAAGGTCGGTAGAGCAGTGGTTAGTAAACTGCTACGATTCCAAGAGTCATGGTTTCGAGCCCCATTCATGTGATTAATATGTGTGTTTCTTGCAATTCAAAAAAAAAAACAAAATCAAAATTATTTATTCGGTAACACATCTATACTAATATTATAAAGCTGAAGAGTTTGTTTGTTTGTTTGTTTGTTTGTTTGTTTGTTTGTTTGTTTGAACGCGCTAATCTCAGGAACCGCTAGTATGTCATACAGCAAATTGTGGTTGGAGTTTCCTTTTTATTAGCAACAGATTTGCTAGAATTAGGAACCTTGATCTTCTTAAATATTAAGTACAATATGTTTGCTATGTTTTTTTTTTCAATTATAATCGATGTAGTCGGGATGTGTATTTGAGTATGTATGAACCCATCTATATATTAGAATTTATATTTGCTTCTGGCCCACATAGTAGAAGCTCTGCTTAGTTTGAGGTCATATTGATGTGTGCCAAATCGTCGGCTTAGAGTGTAAACCTGCTAACTCCATATCAGGTACATTTTCAGGAGAGACGATTAGATTGTGTATTTATTTTCACACTTTCGAATGGTATAAATAACGTATTAAAGTAAAAAAATGGATTTGACAGGTTTACACTCTAAGCCGACGAAATATTAAATTTAGCCTAAAAAATCTTTCACAGAATCTAGAACTCTATTTGTTTACCAAATTTTATTCAAAATCGTCCAGTGGATTAAGGAGAAATTTCACATTTATAATATTAGTCAGGACATATCCCTCCATTGTCATTTCCTATAGCTATTCCTTATGGCAACATTAACAAACAAACAAAAACACATCCAATCCATTATGCAACTTGTATCTTAAGAACAAGACAAACCGTTTTAACACAACAAAGACGCAACCCCACTTGGAAAAAATACTTTACCAAGTTGTTATAAGAAGAAATCCAATAAAATACTAAAGGAAATTCGATGTTTCCGTATAACAAGCTATTTACCGTATACAATTCAACTCAGCCAATTGTTACTAAAGCCCAATAGATCTGTGAAACAGAAAACTTAGATAGTGGGGCAGAGACAATAAAAGTTACCACAATTCGGATTTGAAACAGACGTGTGGGTTGTAACGAGTTTTTGTTGGATTCTTTCGTTTCGGAAAGTAATAATGTCCTCCTTTTGTTTGGTCAAGTGGCCAATCCCGAAGGAGATAAACTAACGATTAGATGTAAGTGTATGTGAAACAATATATAATAATGTGCCTGATCTCTCATTGGTGATGTGGGATCACTGTCTCACTATATCTCAATACGTATAAGAGCGAAGTTGTTCTCTATAATAATATGAAGTGCAGAGTTAGATGTATGTTGAAATTGGCCGATGTAAAAAAAAAATAATGAACAATATAATTTGATTTATGACCTAAAACAGTTTTAACTATTAAATCTCATAAGTTTGATTGCAATTCGACTTTACGGAAAAGAGACCAGGTAGTGCCCATTTCTTATACTGATAAGGGAACTGTGAACTGATATACTCGTACATATTATTATGTTTTTAGTAGTTGTTGTAAAGATGACAGTAGTGTAAGTAATTATAAAGCCAATATTGTGTATTAAGGAAAATTAAATTAACAAAATGTAATTTAAACCACACGCCTTGACCTTTATTTTTAAAAGATCCAACTTTTTACATACCCAGCATAATCTCGGCCTTCTTTCTACCTAAAAAGATTTATGGACCAGTACAAAACCTAATTCTCCCATTAATCCTGGGATACGGCCCAACCCCCCATTTGCAGGTACATTGATTGCCCTCATTCTTCACAAAACGCTAGTAGAACATTAAGAATGTATAATTAATTCACTAATCGAACCGATCGTGCGGCAAAGAGCGAGCCGGATTATCCGCCGGGGCGGGATCAATTTCACAAATTCGAGACTTATCTGTATTAATAATGGGCTTAAAGTACTTTGCGATACTAAAGGTCAGAGTACAACTGGATCCGTTTACGAGGGATAACATTTGAGTTAAAATAATGTACAAATGATTTCAGTTATGACTTATGAGCAAGTAGATCAGCCAGGTGGGACTATAATAAAGTAATGATGCAGGACATTATAAAGTGCAGAAGCTCACTTTGACTGACTCGGTGGAACAGTGGTTAGTGACCCTGGCTGGTGGTTCCAAGAGTCGTGGGTTCGATTCCCACTCGGGACAAATATTTTTGTGACGAATATTGACGTTTGTTCCGTGTCAGGGTGTGATTATGTATTAAAGTATGTATTTATAAATATCTATGTATGAATATCAGTCTCTGACGCCCATAGTACAAGCTCTGCTTAGTTTGGGGCCAGATGACCGTGTGTGGAAATGTCCCAGATATTTTTTATTTATATGTGTGTGGGTGCACTTTTTGTTCTTATGTTACCTGGTATAACGATATCATAGCAAATGCAAACAAGTAGTCAAACTCCCAGTGTTGAAATGTCATAAATGTATGTAAAATGTATTAATACGTATAGAAGGTGAACTATATATTTTTTAAACTTCAAAGAAAGTCCAAGCTATCATGACTGTAAATATTATTTGCAGGGCCTTCAATTTCAGAAACATGCCAAACCTCAATAATATTACAATGTGCACTGTACTAGATATCTGTGAATGAGATTGAATACTGAAACTTTTGATACCTACTGCAATATGTACGTAATGAGTTTCAGAAATCCACAACTGAAATGCAAACTAAAAGCTAATTCAATTTCCGCAATAAATCCATCGGCTCTACAAATAAATATGGCGCGTCAAAATATGAAGCGTAAATCACAGAATCAGAGTGACAGCAGTTGTGCATAACATATTGCAATCCGTCACAGCTAATTTTTGAATGTAAAACGACCGCTGATAAGACCGCACTTTCAGTCGGTATAGGGCTGCCATCAGTTGGAGATTCCCCGAGGTTCTCTGGGATTCCCCAGATTTTCTCTAGATTAAAAGGCGTTCGGAAGACGTCCAGTTAAAATCCGGCCATATTAGTTGTCACGACAAACCCCTTTTCTTAAAGATGAGACTTTTGTTTGGACCAAATGTCCCGGATTTTGCAGTGTTTATCTGGCGTCAGCAATTCAGCTGATGGCAACCCTAAGTCAGCTGAATATCCACTGACCACGGAACGTGTCGACGGACCAATAACTCGTTTTATGCAACCATAAACAACAAAGTTTGACATTATGTTGTTTTTTTACTTGTTCATTTATTTATCATTGCCACAAATAATGACAGAATAACAACGATTAAATGATGAATTAATATTTTGGAAAACGGAAACAAATCAATTGCTCCCCTGTGACCCGGGGATTTGAACACCAGTCCTTCTAGGAATCGCACCCAGACGTGCATTACCAAAACCAAATCAGTTATTTAAGCTCTTGAATTTGATACGTTTGCATGTTTTCCTGTATTAAACTGACCCCGTTTCGATTCAAAGAGAATTTTATTTTAGCTCAAACGTCTAACTAAACTATTGCAGTCCTGAGGATCCATACAGTGTGGATTTATCTGGTCTAGAGTAGCCCCTTTATTTTTGTATTATTAATGAAACTCAGTTAATAAGTAAACAGCCTCGATGGACGAGTGTTTTTCAAATTGGAATTTCATATGTACCATCATTCGACGCTTTAACAGTGAAGGAAAACATCGTGAGGAAACCAGCACACCTGAGAAATTTTTCAACGGTGTGTGAAGCCATGTCAGAGGCCTACGGGCGGTTTAAAAACTCTGTCACCAGGTTGTTCATCAACCATACGATAAGAAGAAGAAGAAGATTAAACTCAGTTATAAAATCTAAGGTAAATAAATAATAAATACGACCGACTTTGTTTACTTCCACCTCCAAACGTATTCAACAGAGGAATAATTAATGAGCGCTTAAACAAAAATCACTAATTACTCCAAAACAAAGCGGACCTTTGTATTTGTTTTCAATAATTCTAAAATTAAAACATCTTACCGTACAAATGGCGTTCTCAGATATAGCTATCAGCAGTATATTAATTAAAATGGAACGGTATTTTAGCTTTTAATTAAACGAAGGCGGAATCAAACGGCTTCACTCCAATAGCTCGTTTAGTCGATCACTGCCGATTTCCGTCAAAGAGTCTAGTATTTATCCTATATTGTACTGTATAATGAATGATATCGTGAACACATGAGCACGCACCTACCACGTTTTAATACACCGTGAAATTTTAGTGGTTGTTTTCCTGAGGCAGAACGATTTGCCTTTAGTAATACTATCGAATCATGCAAATTTTTTCTTGAAAAAAAAATTTTTTTTTTCATATTTTCAAAATATTTCTTTTGAGATGTGACGTAATCAGGTACTGCTTGCCGCAAGAAATCGATGCTTAAAGCTAAAAAAGCTCTACGCCCTAAGTAATAAAGCGGTTCGAACGTACTTTCGAGTTCCGGTTATACCTTTCATAAAACCGGCATTTCTTGATTTCAATAAAAAAGAACTGCACAAATCTATTGTGCAACTAAGATAGAATCATTTTACTGCGGGAAAACAACCACTAAAATTTCACGGTGTATATGAAAATAACTTACAAAATGTTGGTACTTCAAAAAATTAAGGTGTTTATGTTATGGCTTGTTTTGAAAATAAAATTTATTTTTGTGATGTTGATCGTTTTTTGGAAAAACATTTTAGTGAGTTAGAATTTCTTTTTTACCTGGAATTTAAATATGTAACATAATTTTAAAGAACAGCTTTATTTTACTTCCTTTTTGTAATCACTATATGTATTACTGAATGTAGTTAAGTACATACTACACTTAGTAGAATACATAAATGTATATTCACTGCACGAAAGTTATAAATGAAATTAAAATAAATATGCATGAATTTATTTCTTCAATCCATACTAATATTATAAATCCGAAAGTAACTCTGTCTGTCTGTCTGTCTGTCTGTCTGTTACGCTTTCACGCATAGAGTACTGGACCGATTAAAATGAAATTTGGTACAAATATAGTCCAGAGCCTAGAAAAGATTATAGGCTACTTTTTAACCGACTGCGCTATAAGGAAGTAATGTTTTACCCGTTAAACGTCTCTACGCGGACGAAGTCGCGGGCGGAAAGCTAGTCTGTTTACATAACATTAATTACCATATATTAAGTATCAAAGTAATGACACTTTAATATTTAAATGAAGTGAAATGTCAAACAGGAACGTGTGAATTTCCGTGAAAATAATTATTTATGCAGGAAGTCCAAACCTTTAATTATTAATTACAAGGTAAATTAACGAATTTATTACGGACATCGAAAATACAAATATTTGTTTACGCAATTAATTCCCGCAATAGTAAATTACCTTTTCGACTCTTATCGAGCCAAACTTATTACATTTTGACGAACGTTTATTTTCTTCTTATCGTATGGTTGATGAACAACCTGGTGTCAGAGTTTTTAAGCCGCCCGTAGGCCTCTGACATGGCTTCACACACCGGTGTGCTGGTTTCCTCACGATGTTTTCCTTCACCGTTAAAGCGTCGAATGATGGTACATGTGAATTTCAAATTTGAAAAACACATTGGTAACTGGCGCAGTTTGAACTGGCGACCTCTCGCATGGCAAGCAACGACCTTAACCACTCGGCCATCGACGCTTTTTACGTACGACGGACGTTTATTTCCATGGACCATGAAATATAATTGTACACTGGACACCTCGCATGTAAGTACTTGACCTAATTCACCATTAATACAACCACGAAATTTAAACGCCATTTAATATTCAGACCTTTGCGAGAACCCGCTAAAAAAGAACAGTAATTATACAGAAAAAGGTAAAATAAAATCGGCCAAATTTATGGAAGGTGAGGCATTAATTATTTCTGTTGTGTAAAAAAATTCGCCAAAATTCGACCCTTTTCTGTCAACTTAAATATTTTACTAATTTTGTTATCGCCTCCGTCCCAAACCTACCGTGGAGAAGGAATGAAAAATCATTTTAAAAACAGACTTTTACATTAAATTCCATTTAAGAATTGGAATTACCTAGATCATAGTGACAATCACTAATATCAACGTATATCAGTCACTTCGAAGTTTATTCAGCGAAACCGCCTAAAAAGCTATTATACTTTTTCTTCTTTATAAAGATTGATTTTAATACCCCTAAAATGAAAAAGACGCACTTTGAACTATTATAAACAAGTAATTCGTTATGTAAACACTAACAAATCAAAACCATCGGTGATTTGCTAGCAAAAATATAATTAGTTTAATTACACGAAAAAACTTTTTGACCTATACCGCTGGGGCGCTTTTCCAACATGATTGTAGCCAACCATTATTTACCCGACCGCGCCAAAAAAAGGATAATTTTTAACTGTTATCTCTGCCAAATAGCTCTTAAAGTATCTTCGCTACAAACATTGCACACATAACAACTGACCGAGACACATCGGTGAACTTTTTCCCCGTCAAAAAAAAGCTTTGCTTATTAAACTATGCAAACGGAAGGAATTGTTCCCGCAAATGGCCAATTTGCCGCTATTTGGCAAATATAATTGGCGGATGGGCCGCGCGGAATAGCTCTTTTTACCCGCCGGAGTGTAATTCCGAAGATTAATACACAAACGATCCCATGAGATTATGAATTTTGGCCCGTAACCGCTGTGGCGTTTGGGCTATTGTGGGTTGTGGTTGTTTTGTGAACTGCGTATTGAGTGCGAGTTCCTGTATTGCACTAAAACTTTTTGTTACGGTTTTGTCATTGTTATTTTGATTTTATTTGCATCCACGTAAACATTTCAGTGCATACATTACTACTAGTTACTATACCCACTAGCGCAGTGTACGAAAAAAAACAATGTTTCAAAATTAACCTACGGGATGACATATTGTAGTACTCTAGTATGTACATTTGTACATAGGACCTGTTTTAGAGCTATAACTAACATACAAATATTTGAAAAATCATACTATATGTATATATTTTGGTGTAACCAAGATGCAAATATGTCTTGTTTCGTTGTTCATATGCTATAAAATATGCATTATAGTCCGTTTATTTAAAGAAAAAAAAACAATTTAAAAAAAATATAATTTTAAAGTCCTTGCATATGTGTTTTATTTCTTTGTGTGCGTTTTGTGTCTTGTGTATCTATGTGTCATTGAAAACTTTATTTCGTGGTCAATAAATGTTTTCTTTTTTCTTTCTTTCTTTCATTATTTATCTAAATTTGTAAGTTTTACAACTTATTTTAAATACTTGCTTAAAACAGTATTTTCATACTTAATCCACTAGATATATTATTTGGTGGACAATTTACTTTCAAAATGTATAAAGTCGTCATTATTAACGTTCTGATGACCTCGTTTGGCCTAGGCGCTTTCCTGAATGGGTGCTCTTGGAAACACTCCTTGTCGACATTTTTCGGTAAAACTTTTTGCCGGGTTTTAGGTCAAAAGTCTACTTTCAGCGCTTTATTTTTTTCTTTTTTAGTCGGATATAATATATTATGTTTATTTAATTCAGCCAATCTGGTAATATGAAGTATTAAATTTGAACAAGCTTATTACAAAAGAAAACATGTTTGAATAACAGGTTGTTTTTTATTGTCGCTTCGTAATAAATATTGAAAAGAAAACAAATATTCATTAGGACTTCTCATAAAACAAAGGTGACTTTTTTTACGAAATTCCGACTCGGGTTTGTTCGGTTTTTCTTGTATCGTAACAAACATTTTACTTTAAGAAAAAGTGTATAAACAAGCTATTTCGAATAGCTACTCGTATATACAATATAATTCTTTAAGACTTTAAAACATCTATTAACGTTGGACAAATCGCTCGGTCTTGGTAGCAAAAATGAAGTTGCAATTCATTTCCGAGTCAAGTAATTTGAGTGCAATTTGGCAGAGCGTTCGCCGCTTGGCCGGCCCGGCGTAATCTGCGCTGAATCAACGAGTGTCTCCTTACATCGATGGGGTAAGGCAGGTGTCATACAGGTTATCACAAACTTAGAAAACTGAAAATGTCCGGGGTATTTACCATGTTGTTTTGTTTTAATACGCTCTCTTATTTCGGCACTGTTGCGAGCGCCATGATCACGGATGAACGTATTAAACTGTTAAAAAAATGTCTGAATGGAGTCAGATGGTCATGCAAGAAAAAAATTGTGAGTTGTGTTTCGATCAATATTTCATTACAAGCTGCAGCTGCAGCGACAGATTTTTTACAGTAATCAATATAATGAAAAGCTCTGAACGCATACACGACGTAACAATTAGACGTATCAGAGTTCACAAATAAAACTAAGGAATTTCTAGTTTCCCATTGCTTTTATAATATGGAAGAATACTTTGCTGCCAAGTATAAGTAATCAATGAAAAGTATTATAGTTATGTCAATATTTCATATTTTTATTATAAGTATATTGAAATTAAGTTTGTGATAAATACCGAGAGGTCCCGATTCGAGTCCGGGGTCGGGCAAAATTTGTGAAAGTTTTTCTGCAATGAAATTACTCAGCCCGGAGGTAGGAAGTTGGCGGTTGAACGCCCCTGCCTCGAAAAGCACGTTAAGCCGGTGGTCCTATGTAACCTTACTATTAAGAACCAATGTAACCACATTTTGCAAATAAATAAATAACTAACTAAATAACGTAAAAAAAATTGTTCTGTGTCAATTCAAGCGCTACGGCTTGCGCTCAGGCATTGCTACGATACAGTGCTACGAAAAGTACTACGCTAAATAAAATCACATTATACTCAACTCTTTTAAACAGCCACCCATTTAACAATACTAATCAGCTAAGCTAAAATAACTTACTTAAAGCAAGATTCTCAAGAAGACGTTTCTAGAGAAATTAATTTCAGGAAATCGCAGAGATAGCTCGTCTGTTCAAATCCTAAGATTAGGACCGCGGTATTACTAAGACTTAGGAATTCCGCTTATATTTTCTGTCTTCGTCTGGCTTTTCATAATAACTTGTGTCTTCATATGCTCATTTGAAGCACTAGTTGAAAGTGTGGGAATGTTTGTTTGTCTTTCCTTTTTTAAAACAAAAATTAATTTTTAACTTTGTTTTTCACCAGATAGCGTCAAGCTGAAACTAATTTATTCTTAAAAGACCTCAACAGGCGTTTATAACAATATTGTAGTTTTTAAACCCTTGAAAATCCCTCTGTGTTATTTCTAAACCACACCAAACTTTGTTTGAACATTGTAATAATTATAACCCCATAAAAGCTCTTGCATAAAGCTATGAATTGAAATTAATATTATTATTAATATTTAGTAGTTGTTACGAAAACTGGGTACATAGTTTGTCTAAATAAATTAATTTCAATTGATTTATAGGCAATGCCGTACGCTCGGCTAGTATAACACCTATCCCTGGATGTTAATACGTGTCTGAGAGTCCATATATTTGATTGGTGGGTGTGTTATGAATTATTAAATATCTTTCCTCTGAAACATACCGATCCCGTCTTACGGACCCCTGGCTCACGTAATGAGAGAGCTGGAAAGATAAATGTATGAATTTCTTTTACCAATTAAGTTGATAGGAATAATAAGAATATATCTTTTATCATAAGGCTCGTAGCCGTCATTAATATTACCTCCTTAGGAGAACTTCAAAAGCTATAAAAAATATATTACATAACTAAGATAAACTAGTCAAAATAAACAAAAGCTCTGACTGCCTAGACGAATTACCAATGAAACAAAAATAATTTTGTTTTGTGTCAATGCTCACGCTACGATGTAGCGGTTGTGCTCATGCATTGACTACGACATGGTGCTACGAAACTTACTACGTTGAATGCTACGATGCTGCCGGTATGCACTACTAACTATTGACAAAGTTAGTGAGTATTACATACGTCAGTTGTTTTTATTAAATTTCAAACTAAAGGTGATACATGATATATCGTGTTTTTGTTCGTTGTGATTTTTATTAATATTAAAAAATAGATTATTATAAAATAACTATCACAATACTACGAAATGAATATTTTGGACTATTGACGAACGCACATATTCATTTCGATAGTCCATGAACAAATATTTATTAAAACATTTGATCCTATTTTATTAGTGTTCGTTAAATATTCAAACGCAGACGGCCTTTTTTAAATACTAAATCATATGAAAACAAACAAAGCTCTAAATCAGAGCTTAAACAACACGCATAAAATGTTTTAGACGTGAATTCTGTTTGACGTTTTAATATTTTGTTCTATTTGCATCGTACAGCTGAAACAAACAATGTCACAACATTGAAATGTGAGTTTGAACAATAGCAGCTGGTTGAGTTATTGCAGTCAACGTATTTGAAGTTTGCGAAAGAACATGATTAATTTGTTTTTGACTTTGGACTGACGTTGTTTTTAGGCCCAAAGTTTTTTTTCTTTTAATTTATATATTTATTTATACAGAAGGAACCTTTTAGTTAGAGAAACGCATTAAGTTTTAAACTGTCATGGTTACACACATTAGAAAACTGAAAGTGTCCGGGATATTTACCATGTTGTTTTGTTTTAATGAGCTCCCGATATTTCGGCACTGTTGCAAGCGCCATGATCACGGGTGAACTGTTCACCCGTGATCATGGCGCTTTTATCACATAAAAACGATGATATGAAACAGGAGCGATTTTTTATTTATTTAAGTAATTATGTTATGTTCTAAGAAACCTCTTTTGAGTGGCTCTAAAAGTATTCCCTTTTAGAGCCACTCTAAAGAGGTTTCTTTTCTTTCTTTCTTTCTTCTTCTTTTCTTTCTTTCTCTAGTATCGCGTCTAAGACTAGGATTCGTGAGCCTAATCTTCTGTGTGAATGTTGTGTTTCTACATTTTTTATTAAATATTCACAATTCATGTATTAGGACGTAATCAAATCAAAATACAAGGTACTGAAAACTCTGAAATGGTTATTCAAAATTTGTATGGAGTGAGCAAAAACGTGACTAAATAATGTATGTAAGTCATGTGAGTACTGGGATTTGAAAATTGTCCATATTATTTGGCTCCGACATAAATGTCGATAAAATGCTTTACTACTTTGGTAGATTCTGCATAAACAAGAAACCAATATCTCACTCGGATCTTGATTAAATTGTTCATAAAACATTTTGAGAGTTGACTGGGAACTCAAGTTTTGTTATCTTAGGGAAAGATTTAAGTAAATAAACGGGAGCGGGTCCCGAAGTGACCTGAGTGGCTCGGGAAGTTAAATTTAAAAAATTCTGGGTTTGAGTACGGGATAGGGAAGCCTGTACTGCCTTCACTTTTCTGGACATTTTGGTCCGATACTAGAAAAAAATATGTGTTGCTGTTTGGATTGCAGTTTTAAACACACGTCTCACCACGCATGATGTCCAAGACTTATTATGTGCACTGTACTAAAACTAGTCACACATATCTAAATCAAAAATTTTAATTCTATTAAAATTTTTGTAATAAACTTTTTAATTGTCTTAATAAACTAGCGGCCGAGCGCGACGTCATCCGCGTGAATTGATGACTTTTGTCAGCAATGATTTATTAAAATAACCTATAATAATAAATAACCTTATGAAATTATTTTTTCATTAGTGAAAAACCCGTTGAAATTGTCCATCCGTTTCGGATATTAGCGAGAACAAATGGTCAGACGGACAAAAATTTAAAAAAATGTATTTTCGTTATCATAGAGTCATACCCATTTAGTAAAAGTCGTTATTTTAATATTACAAAAAGACACTTCAATTTTATTAAGTTGTATAAAGGTAAAGGTAAATTCAATCTCCCTTTATATATAAGGGATACTTTTCGATCAGGAAACTTCATTAGGTTGATAGGCTTAATTTACTCAAGAAAAAAAAGCCATGAACGACACGTAAAGAAATCGGACCAATCGTTTATACCTTGAAGCCGCCTTGTTTGGGTGTAATCAAAACAAACATAAATTAACCAAAATTTCAGTAATCAAGCATGAGTTATGGCAAAAGTGTAATTAAATTTGAAATTATCCCTTTTGGTTGTCATCGTATGACAGATGACAAGTTCAACAAGGTTTTAGGTAATATGTAAAGAAAATTAATGTAAATGATACCAGTTACTGTGCTGGATTTAGAATAATCGCTATCATCACTTTGTTTTAAAGAAAGATTGTTAGAAAAATGTTCTAGAGTACTCACAGCTAATTAATTCAAATAAGTAGATAAGGTTTTCGGAGATCTTATTGTGAGTGATGAAATAAATAGTTAAATATATTTATTAGCCAAAAACATTGATCGAAATCCAGGCTGGACTTCGCTGGCTCGGCCATCTTGAGAGGATGGACAATGGGCATATTGGACATACATCGTGCTGTGAAACGAGCATAGAGGGTGGAGGTCCAAATTAACGGAGGTCAACGTCGTTTGGAGTCGCTGCGCCAATCTAGTTAGTTAGTGAGTTATAAAAAACATCTTTGGAGTAATTTGAGTTTAAAAAATAATCTAAAATCAAAACTTATGGAATACACATTGGCCAAACAGGTTTCCACGAGTATTACACACTATTTTTAACAGTCAACTTTATTAAGTACTTAGATAATGGTCGAAAAAATCGAACTAAGTTAGAGAAGACTTGACATGCTATCTATTAAGTACTTAAGTGATGTACTATCGGAGTATTTGGCGGTCGACCACCTATAAGGTGAAAATCGCTTGGCGCTTATACGTCTGTCAAAGCAAGCCCCGCCCAAATTGTGGTCCGAGAGCCTGCAAGAATTTTTCGGTACCTATACCTTTAATATTATAACTCAACACAAAACCGCAGACCTGGCTGAGTACCGGGGCTAAACCAAACCCCCAATTTTTCTTATTTTAAAATATATTTTATAATCCAAAAAAATATACTTTGTCAGTTCACCTGACAGGTAGAATTTCCATCGAAATAATTTGTCTTACAACGTGAGTCTTATTTTTTAGTTATAAATAAAAAGATGAAAAATATTTTTGGGGGTTTGCTTTAGCCCCGCTACTCACCAGCCAGGTCTGCAGTGTCGTGCTGCTGGGATAGGTTCAGGATAATTTTTTAGTTTGCCTCAAATACGACGAGAGTGCGGCGATTTTTCACACCGGTGCAACTCTGCCTTCTTTATAAGGCACAAGTTCGCCCATGTGTGGAATATTGCTGTCACCTCTGGGATGGCTCCGCAAAATACTTGCTCGACGCCCTCGATAGGTTGCAGCGACGTGCTATCCGTATTGTCGGTGATGTAGAGGTGTCCGAAACCATAGAGCCTCTCCAGCTACGTAGAAACATTGCCGGTCTAAGTGTTCTCTACCGTCTCTATAATGGGGAATGCTCCGAAGAGCTATTCCAGCTAGTCCCTCCCTCCCCTTTCCACTCCCGAACGACACGTGCTGGACAGCGCTGCCATCCACATACAATGCAGGCGCTGGTGGCTCGGACTAAGAGGTTTAGCTCCTCATTTCTGCCCCGTGCCATTAAGGCATGGAATGCCCTTCCAGCTCATGTTTTCCCTCCCTCCTATGATCCCGGGCTCTTCAGGCGGGGCGTGAAACGGCATTTAAGCAGGCCTTCAGGGTGAGTGCGACAGGCTCAATACGATCTATTGTGCCTGTCGACCTCATATTTGGATCTCACTTCCGCTTACCATCAGGTGGAGTGAGGTCATCTTGTTAGCCTTTTATAATATAAAAATACCTACCAAAAAATTCTTGCTAGCTCTCCTACTATTGGAACGTTTTTGCTTGGATTTTGACAGATTTTCTTTAAGTGCTCTTCTATTGGCCAGTGGGCGGGGCTATTGGCGTTTAAAGAAATCTATTTGAAAAGTGTACTACCACCAGCGTTGCCGATAGTACTTATAAGAAATCGAACTAATATTAACTTATGATTTTAAGCTTTCGCGTTCAATTACACTAAATATTAGTCTTTTTGAGTATACACGCGATATTAGGAGTAGCAAATACCTAGCCACTTACTGCGACGTTCCGACTGGGTTACACCAATCATGGTCGCGAGCGAACTGGCGCCGCCCGTCTTCGTCTGCCACAGCGGTTGTGAATTTCTTGATCCGCCCCCGAACCAGCACTAATGTCCTTGTATCGGAAAGTTTTAATATTTAATATTAAAACTTTCCAATACCAAGACAAGGAGACGGTCTTTCGTTCCTCAGTGGGATCGGATATGCGTATAATTTCGCCTGGTATTCCCCCATTAATTATATTAGGACGAAGTTTTGTCTTAAGTTAAATAATGGTGTAAATCTGCGTGTTATCCCGAGGGCGCTGACTGGATAAAGTCTGTTGTTTGGTTTGCTTGGATTATGTTTCAAGTTCGGACACACGGTTCACTAGGTTGGGAAAACAGGAATGTTAATTTTTATTTAACTTTTATACGCCCGCACTGAGAAACACAAGCCTAGCATAAACTAGGGCAGTTCAAAAATCTAATAAACTAAAAACATTTTTTAAGCTATTGCATAGCTTTTATCGCGGGCTTTGAGCGCGGCGACCGAACGAAAAAAACCTCACAATCGTCTAACGTCGTTTCAGTTCGGTAGTCTTCGGCACGGTGTTTGTGAGCGTACGGTTTGACGTATTGTACGACTCTACGAAACTCGCACGAATCGAGACGAGCTGCTCCGAAATCGGACGATGCTATGCAATAGCTATACCGCGAGTGCCACACGTCTTTTTTACTATCTGACTGGCTCGGTGGAACAGTGGTTAGTGATCCAGGTTCACTACCTACGGCGTCAACAGTCGTGGGTTCAATTCCTAAGTCAAATATTATTTGTGTGACGAACATCGTTTTTTTTTTCTGTGGCTGGGTGTATTATTCAATATTCCTTGTGTAACTACTGTGAAACACAAATTATTGAATTGTTGATACTGATTTCCGTAACACAAGTGCTTAAGCTACTTACCATGGGATCAGATCAATGTATGTATGTGATGTAGTGTAATATTTATTCAATCAGTAACACACATGTCCTATAGCAAATTATGCTTGGTGCCTTCTTTTAAGCAAGATATTTGCTTGTATTAGGATTTGCGGTTAGTTAGTCAATCAAACTAGCTAAATGGGGGTTGGTGAACTTTACACACCCATAGATTTTATTCACAAGTGTACAGGTTTCCTCACGTTATTAAATTACACCTGTGTTTGTGGTACACAAAAAACCAATGTGACCTGTTCAGATCATCATTATCTTAACTTCAATTTATTCAACAGTCAGTCATTAAATGAAAAATGTTTTAGAAACTCATGGAATATTTAACCAAAATCATATACTTTACAAAGCAATGTAAAATGTTGAAACAATGTTTAATTTGTAAAATCACCTATTTCATTATGATTTGAAGTTGTAATTTTTCGTCGAACGAAACTTAATATTTAGATCCACAAAGTCGTGGCTAAGGAGGCTAAGAAATAAGTGATAAGTTTGTCAACCTCACACTACGTGTGTCTCGGAATTTCTCCGAGCCTTTAATTTATGGTTAATGGAAAGCGAAGCTGGAATAACTGAGTGCCGTATATGTATTTTATTACCTCGTATCCTTTTAATCTTTGTCATAAGTTTTTATTGTGACCTTTGTGTCTCAATTCACTGAGAAATTTACTACTAGTACTAAGTTCCCAAACAGTTGGATCAGTGGACAAGTCTGGAGGGACCTTACGTAAATAAATTAAAAAAGAATTACACAACAAGACATACATTCATCTGATCCCGTGGTATTTAGCTTAAGCACTTGTGTTACAGATATGAGAATCAACAGTGGATACTATTAGAAAACTGAAAGTGTCCGGGGTATTTACCATGGTGTTTTATTTTAATGAGCTCCCGATAATGTATTGATAGTGGATACTATACAAACATGTTTATTAACACATCAAGACACGGAACACACACGGGTGATCGTCACACAAATCTTGTCCCGTATGGGAGTCGAACCCACGCGTCTTGAAACCGTACGTAGTGACCCTCCTCGCCACTAAACACTGTTCCACCGAGCTTGTCTCTTGAAATATTTTCGAAAACATATAAACATCGAAACTATTAGAAAAATACTACCATTAAATTTTAAGGAAGTATTGATGGCTAACAAACATAGCTGACTTAATCGATCGCTGGCCCCAAAATCTTTTCTGCTAATCGAATATCCACTGTAAATGTATTGTATGGCCCTTAATTTCCAATAGCAGCCAAACTCCTCAACAACCGCCCCATTTTCACTCTAAATCGCTAAATGAGCCGTGCAGCAACACACAATGCCGACTGCATAAATATTTCATTTGAAAATTTTATCGTAAGCTTACCGAGGGTTGTGGGTGAAAAAAATCTATTGAATCAACAGAAACGGCTAGATTTCCCTGGAGTGTGGCTGACCGCTGGTTTACGGAGCGAAATGGAAAAAATATCCTCAGTTTTCCACAGGATTTTCTACGTATTTGTATGGACGACGGTATTATTAAAGCGGGACTTTACTGGGGCTAATCGCTTTCTGTATTATTAATTTTGGGAGAACAATCGGTTTTGTTTCTGTGAAAATAAAGTTCAATTATTATGACTGTTCGATATGAAAAATTCAATAAGCAAACTTTATATCATGTTGAAGGCAATTAAAGCTTGCAACATTAATTTTCAATGTACGAGCTGACGATTGAAAAAATCCATATTAAAGTCACTTTAAATTCATGAACAACTTATTTACCCAGTAAATAAAATAACAATGTTGAATTCAAAAACAAGGTTAATAAACATATGCTCTTTTCTAAACGAAAATAAAGGCATATTTTCTAACAATAAACCCCTCTAGAGAAAGAATATAAAGGAAATTTAATTGAATTTTAAGTTACAAACTGAGTCAAATAGAAACGACCGCATAAAAATCGTACGCAACTTTACGTTGTTTAATCAGTTTATAAAAGAGGTAACATTTACATTTCCCAGAATAATAGTTTTCATTTCCTGATTTAAACGTAAATACGAAACAATTATATTGCGTATATTTACACACTAGAACAAACGCACTAAACCAACAGAGTAATGCATTAAAACAAATTGCTTTTGAGCTTCGCGCGCAACTTTTTTCATTACACTCGTAAACATTGTTCCCAGCACAGTAATAACAAAAAATGTGTGTTAACAGAACAAAAAAAAAACAAACTACAACAATCAAATAAACATTTTGCTGATGCAAACTCGAAAATATTGCAATCGAACTCCGCAAGAGTTAAGTACGCTATCTATTTTTCGAACAAAAAAGTATAGAAAATGTAAATGCAAAATGAAAATAGGGTAACAGAGAGTTGGCTTTCGGCCAGCCATGCAAATGTGAATAAAGTGTTACTGTCCAAAAACGCTAAGAAAGTTGCCCAAGTAACGTGACTTTAGTCGCTTCCACGTTACGCTCAGGAAACAGATTGAAAGAAAGACAGTTGAAATACTAAATCTTATATTTGTTGTCTTATAGCCGCCCGTGACTACGTCTGTTCATCGTGCAATAGGTTTTTAAATTGTTTCAAAAGGAGCATAAGTCCATACTTTTAAATTGTCATAGTTACACACATTAGAAAACTGAAAGTGTCCGGGATATTTACCGTGTTGTTTTGTTTTAATAACCCGTGATCATGGCGCTTGCAACAGTGCCGAAATATCGGGAGCTCATTAAAACAAAACAACATGGTAAATATCCCGGACACTTTCAGTTTTCTAATAAGTCCATACTGTTTGTGAAAACAATTTCAATTTAATTGGCGCAAAACAGGCGAAATGCATTACTTATTATGCATTAAATATTAAGTAAGGCCTAACCAATACTTAGTTTGATTGCAATAGACTAAAATTAATCTTCAGCTATATTTCAACTTCTTCTCATTCTATTACTATCAGAATATAGGTACTGTTTTTTGTTAGTTTCTGTATTTCATTCTGTAAAACCGTCTTAAAGGTCCACGCTGCAATACTGGCCATCCTTTGCCATTCTACATTCGCGAGGAATCAGAAAAAATGAACGAATTATCAAAAGTTAGATTAAACAAGTTTTTCAGCGCGGAAACTGTTAGCGATCTCATCCGAGTTCCCCTCAGTGCCTAGTCGTCTCATTTGGGATTCTTCGCAAAATCATTCGGACTAGTTTAATTCAGAACTATTCGTAGCTATCGCGACTGCTAGTTCTGCGTTGGAGGAAATCTAATATCCGTGTCAATTAATTTACTAACATTTGGTATTTTTTCTTGGTTATTTCCCATTTACCTGTAATACCATACATTTATGTATTTAAGCTTATATTTATTATAGAAACACAAATAATGATACTTAGTTCCTCAAGTCACATTAAGCGAAAAATCAAATTACCTGTGAATAGACCCAAGCTTTAGAAAAAGCTTTTCCAAGTATTTTACAATATCTTGGTGCCATTGCTAAACGTCTAAAAAAACTTGACATCGTAACCCAGTTAGCCTCTTTAATAAAGCGAGCATAAAAGAAAAAAGAAAGAACAAGACCGCCATAGGCATCCCACCTCGCAACCGCCATATATTTCGCCCACACTCGTACACACTCTGTCAAGTCTCCGCTTTTATCTCGCAAACTTTTCAAACCCGGAATAATAATTGGCCCAAAATTGCCGCCATCTTGTGCAATTACGCAGTTTCAATGATCAGCCTCCGAGGCGGGTTTAAAAAATAACAACATTTAAACTCCGTTTATTTGTTCGGAGAGGCGGCCGTTGCATATTGTTGCGAGTTTTATTCTCTTTGAATAAGTTTCGATTGTTCACCGCAATGCGCAGAGCCGCCT
This sequence comes from Maruca vitrata, assembly GCA_039566165.1. Classification (NCBI taxonomy): domain Eukaryota; kingdom Metazoa; phylum Arthropoda; class Insecta; order Lepidoptera; family Crambidae; genus Maruca; species Maruca vitrata. Next base: position 11,629,844 of record CM076927.1, on the reverse strand, counting down.
TAAAAGTATTACGAGCAATCACAATAAAGTACTCGGCTTAACTTTGGCTCTGACTAAACTTCGTAGCAACCGAACCGTCTGTGGAAGTATGCAATTTCTTCGGATGTATTTCGCGCGAGTTCTAGTGATGTTTCGAAGAAGTGTAGAACATGCATACGTGTAGGAAGCCTTAAGCAAAAAACAAGCAAAATAATTCAGATGAGGTGAAGAGCAAGTTTCAGGAACTCTCATTTTTGTCCAGTCCACAGTTTTTATATTTAATTCTTAGAAAGACGAAAAATCGCTATAAAGAAGTTCCACTCTGCAAAGGCAATTGATGAAACTCTACACTCTCGTTTTGGCGAAAGTGCCGAAAGAGTGCAGACATTTTGTCTCTACATATTTTTTTACTTCGCTAGTTCAAAACAAAGATATTGTGTTTCTAGATATAATGTCGCAACACTGATATCGACTCGGAATGGTTTCGTGACTTTGCCAACTAGTCAGTTCCCAGGAATAAGGTGTCAGACCAATTTCAGCTCCATTGCGGCCGATCTACTACACTCGATTTCAATGGAGATCAGCCAACTGCGCAGGACATTTTAGTGCGTAAGTGTGCGTACTAACAAGAATTCACTCTCTGTTCCCTCAATCTCGTCATTCGGTGAGACGTCAATCCGTCCGATAAGAGATCGTACTAAATACTCGTATAGCTAAAGTAGGTATACACCGTGATATTTTAGAGGTTGTTTTCCCGTAGCAGAATGATGTATGTAACTATGTACATAGTACTATCGAATCATGCTAGTTATTTCTTGAAAAAAATAAACCCGTTTTTTTAATTTTCCAAAAAAATAATCATCCAACTCGAAAGCGTGAGAAGCAATAGTTCTTTTAAGAGATGTGAAGTAATCAGGTACTGATGAAATTGTACCGTACGTACTAAATAATAAAGCGGTTCGACCGTGCTTTCGAGTTTCGTTCATCCCTTTCGTAAAACCGGTATTTGTTGTTTTGAATAAAAAAAATAACTGCACAAATCTATTCAACACTACTAAGATAGAATCATTGAACTGCGGGAAAACAACCACTAAAATTTCACGTTAAATAACATAAGAAAACCAAAAACGCGTGCATTGTCACTCCGCCAACAATGATTGGCCAACGGTGCATTTTTTAAATTAGTGTCCAATTATCATGTACCCAAACAGGACAACTGACACGAAATTTGTTCGGGCACCGTTGTAATTATTCCGCTTCATTAAAAACGAGTCAAAATGAAATCCTTAATTGGGAAAACATTAACAGCCGACGCCGGATCCGTTCCATTGATTATCCCTCTCGTAGCGCCACTGTGTAAGGGATATTGTGGGGGAAGCAAGTATGGATTTCGGCTGTGTTTATTAATAAAAGCTATTGTGTGAATGATGAGAGTTGCTTGCCATGCGAGAGGTCGGTAGTTCAAACCCCGCCAAGTACCACTGTGTTTTTCAAATTTGAAATTCATATGTTTTGATTATTCGATGCTTTAACGATAAAGGAATACAAGTAATTGTTGTAAACCAACCCACACTTGGCCAGCTTGGTTGAACACGGCCTTATCGCCCTAGTTTAGATTAGGCCCGTGCTCCAGCAGTGGGGACGTATATGGGCTGATGATGGCTGGTGAGAATGGGAAAGAATGTACGGTACCTACGCATTTAAATGGCTACATTGCCTTATCAGCTCAAATGATATTACAAGGGCTTGATATTAAATTATTTAATTCTTGTTCAGTACAAAACTCAGCTAAATCAAATAATAGTTTATTGACTGACTCGGTGGAACAGTGGTTAGTGACTCAGGTTCAAAACCTACGGTTCCAAGAGTCGTGGGTTCGATTCCCGATCGGGACAAATATTTGTGTGACGAACATCGGTGTTTGTTCCGAGTCTGGGTGTATTATTAAATACCTATATTTAAGTTTATTTGTGTATCCACTGTTGATCCTGATTTTCGTAACACAAGTACTTAAGCTACTTACCACGGGATCAGATCAATATATGTGATGTTGTGTAATATTTATTTTTTATTTTATTAACCGTCTTCAAAAAAAGGAGGAGGTTCTCAATTCGTCTGTATTTTTTAAGATACATATTATGTTTGCCTAGTGTGAGAAATGAAGAACTTCCTTAGCGTAATTTCGTATCTATACTAATATTATAAAGCTGAAGAGTTTGTTTGTTTGTTTGTTTGTTTGAACGCGCTAATCTCAGGAACTACAGGTTCGATTTGAAAAAATCTTTTTGCGTTGTATAGACCATTTATCGAGGAAGGCTTTAGGCTATATAACAGCACGCTGCGACCAATAGGAGCAAAGATACAATGGAAAAAGTGTTAAAAACGGGGAAACGCGAACGAAGTCGCTGGCACAGCTAGTTGTTTATAAAATTTGACAAACTAAGTAAGCATTTGAATAAGATAAATTGAAAATGATACTATTATTAGCTGAATATCAAAGTAAAATGCAGTAAACAATGAATATGTTTGTTTTAAACAATTTTTATGAATCACATGTAAAATTCAGCTTTTTGTGGACTTCCAAATAGCCAACGGTTTGCGAGTTGATGCCACTTATTAATTGTTTTTGATTAATTGATTTTTAATTGAACCATTGGTTACCTATTTGATTGGTTCCGTATTAACAAAATGGCATTTCAATTTGTTCGATCGCTTTATTGATTCGTTATAATTTATAAAAGTGTTTGTATCTCAAACGATCCACGATTATTCTTTTTGTTTTGAATATATTTTCGCAGATATCGAAATACCTTTTATGAGACGAATAAATAAAATAAATATCTGGGACATTTCCACACACGGTCATCTGACCCCAAACTAAGCAGAGCTTGTACTATGGGCGTCAGAGACTGATATACATACATATATATTTTTAAATACATACTTAAATACATAATCACACCCAGACGCGGAACAAACACCGATGTCCATCACACAAATATTTGTCCCGAGTGGGAATAGAACCCACGACTCTTGGAACCGCCAGCCAGGGTCACTAACCACTGTTCCACCGAGCCAGTCAAGAGACGAAAAGAATATAAATTATTTTTCAATTGATATTTCACAAGGAGCGCGTTTCTTTTTTTATCAAAACGTGCCCGGTCAGACATCTTAGTATGGTTCAAGATGTCCGACCAATTCCATCCATTTTTTTTTCGAACGATAAGACCACAGACGCAGAATGGTAGCGCTGCAGAAGCACGCTGTTATTATTATGGGACGACAGTGCCGTTCAGCTTCAGCGCTGCATTGAATGCACCCTAATAATATCAAATTTGGTTTCCTACATATATTGGAGTTGAGTGTATTATTTCCTTAAGATATAACGTTAAATATTCTCTAAATCACGGAAACAACATTTTTCTAGGATTAATGACCCTCCAGTATTTTCCCGTCAATTTATTTTGGATCGGATCATCTTATTTTTATTAGTTAGACTTCCTTAAATAACCTAGGGAGCAGCAAATGTACTCTACTATACTTTACCATATACTTAATATCGAAAGACGCTTAATATTATCATGAAAATTTACTCCAGTAATTAAAGCACTTCAAACATGAATTTATTACACAATATACCTTTGGAACACGCCAGCCAGCCCTATCACAAAAGGTATTGTCATTGGCGGTCTATGAAGGAGCTAACCTAACCAAGCCCTAGTTATTGTTAAATAAACTCCCGCGGAGGTATATTACAATCCTGTTTCGCTTCCCGACTTTGTGAGGGGAACAAATGGTGGAAAGTTCACACACGATCCCTTTTAGTCCAATTTCGATTTCGCCTTTCCACACCAATACTACACTCCAAAATCCATACATGCATAGAAACGAAACTCAAAACTGAGTCAGATTATTTTCTAGTATTCGCGAACACTACACCTCGCTGTCTGTACATGGACGATAGATAAAAAGTATTATAGGAGTGATAAAATATCATCATCATCAGCTCACTTCCGTCCAGTGCTGGAAATAATAAGAATAATAATATAAATATAATAAATGTTTGTGCATGATAACCTCAGAAACGGTTTATTCGATAATCACGCATTTGCAAAGTAAACGCGTATCAATAATCTAACCATATTTATTTTTTGCACATTACATATGTGATGTCATGGAGAAACTAATGATAACAGTTTTCTTGAATAGTTCAAGTTAAGACTTTTAAAAAGTTTAGTCCATTGTTATTATTTAGCCCTGTAAAGATCTGAATGCGTAGGTTATCTAAGTAGTTATATTTTTATTATATTTTTTATACACTCAAATTATGTTATGCAAATAAGTTTTTCACGGATTTAACATGCAAGCCTCTTTAGAACTTTTTACGCTTTCAAAAACTCCTGATGAAATAGATTTAATATTTTCTGTGAGGTGTATAACCTCAAAATAGTGAGCACTGTAAGTCTGCTAAAATAGAATTGAGTTAAAATTTTAATTTAATATCTTGCAAAATAAGCGAAATTGTATTAAAATTATTGCAGCGAGATCGTTTTCATGAAAGCGCGTTGGAAATTCGCCTTTAATGAAAAATTTATAAAAGTTTAATACTTATTTCTTAAGTCTTGATGACCTTACAATTTTTTTAACAAATTTTAAGTAGTTATGAAAATAATAAATCAAACTGTCGTATGAACATTTCGTTAAGATGATATGCTTAGCTAAACGATATCTTCGAATTTCGAAAAACAAAAATGGACATTTTGTTCGGCAACTCGAACATCACCATTATCATCAGTCTTTTTATTAAAAGACTGATGATAAGAATGTGCGCTGTGAAGAATAGACCTCCTTCATCGAAAGCGATGCACTTCACTCTTGCATCAATCTTATCAAAAGACCTTTCTTAGGAAAAGATCTGTCGATGTCCTTATATGATTTACTTACGAAAAGAGTCGTCAGACTGACAACTAATTTAAACCCAGAAAAAAAGAACAAACTATGTGTTCCATGTAGCATAAAAATAGAAAGGCAGAATATAGTTAGACAGTCCATGGAATTAATAAGTTAGTTCTTGAATTGGCTAGAGAAACTCGATCTAGAATGATTTATCAGTTTTCTAGTACCAATAAATAGATAGGATAGAATGAATATAATTGTATATAGGCAAAAAAATGCAATAAAAAGTATATTATGACACTTCACCACGTAACCACCACGGAAACAGACGAATTCCTACTTGCGTTCATTCCATGTTAAGTGTTAATACGTGTTAATGGATTATCAAAGCTCAATTTCAATATTTTTTTATCGGATCTCGGTATTCCCCGAAGATCCCGGTATTCCAGATAGCGTTTCAATCAAAAGCTACGGAATTTCACTCATTAGATCCCAACACTGATACCAGACCTATCGAAATTTTGAACACAAAACATCTACAATCAAACGATAATGGCCGCGAACACAAATTATATTCTCTTTCATGTGAACGTTTCAAGCGCACCCCCGTAGCCATATCTTAATTGAAATCTGCATACCTGTACTTTCTGATTACCAGACTGTCGGCAAATGATGTGGGAATCTATTAGAATTAAACGTTTGAGCTTGGAATGTGGTTTCATTCAATTGGTGGATATTGCGTTCCATTTGGAGATAACAAGTTTGCTTATTACTTAAGATAATTGGGTAATGGTTTCAATACGAGTCACAGAATAGACGAGGTTTATAAGAACATAGTTATGCTTTGTGCAAAGGGATGAGCGTATTAGTTTGTTTTATTATATATTTAAACGCGTAAAATATAACTTTCTTTGGGATGTCTGTTAAAACCTAGCCTTTGCTGTTTCTTAGGATCTGGACTAACAATGTACCAAATTTCATTTAAACCAATTCAGTGGCATGGCATTCATGGTTTGTGATAGCATAACAGACATTTATATGGAATAATATTACAAAGTATATTAGCTCTCTTCCACACGTTGCGTTATGTTGACGTTTTCATGACGAGAGCAAAACAAGCTCATACAATGACATGTTGAAACAAGTCCATCAAGAAAATGTATGAACTCGTTACTATCTTCACAAACTATCCGATTTGACTGATTCAAACAGCCACTTTCAATTGTCCATTGTCCCAAACATCCCACCTGCTTACTGAATTCATTGAATAAAGAAAATACTCTCCCAAATAGGTTTTCAAGACGCTAACAAATCTGTAGCCATTCCTAAGCCTGCAGAGCGTGACACGACTCCGGCGAACCTTGACTGTAGAGTGGGCTGTTTTGTTTAAAACCATCGTTATTCTTGATGAACCCTATTGTTTCGAGTGAGCCTCGAGTGGAAGGATTATTCATTTCTCGACGGCATCAAAAGGCCTCTCTAAAGTTCCGCAAGTTTCCATCAGATGACGTTTAATAAATGGACGTTTGAATGGCTTCGAGAGTTAATGAAGGATCCTTTGTATCAGCAAACAGATAAATGGTGCATGACTGAGATTTGTTTGAGGAGTTGCATTCTGGAGATTCTTTAATGAGGTAATAGTACGAAAGAGGCCGGTTTGTTTTTGACCCATTGATTTGCATTGTTGGAAGCAACAAAGATGTTTAAGTTGACTGTTCATGTGAGTAGTGACACGGCTTCAATGCAAGCCTTCAGGGTCTGTTTTGCCTGTCAACCTCATACGCTTACCACCAAATAGAGTAGAGTCTAGTCATCCTGAACGTCCATTATAAAAAAACAAAATAGGCAAAGGTAAAAACGTCCAAGCGAGTCCCCTCTATTAGGAGAGCAAGTTTCTCATGTAGGTTTGTTATTCTCCCTCTAACTTAATAATTTAAGTAAATAAATAAGCGGCCTAATATTTCGCTTCAGTTCTTAATTTATTCTCGCAATAATCTTTACTCATTGACACAGCATTGTTTACTGGGAATCAGCGTAGAAATCTTAAACAGGGAAGATTACTCGCAATTAATTATGTCTCTACAGTTTGAAGTGAGAGGGTTTGGATTTAATCAACCTATTTTGTGACTTGAGCGACGATGGAAGGTCATACGCTGGTTTTGTATTAAATAACAGTGAAGATTGTACTTTCATTATTTTGATTTCGTTAATTCGTTATTACTACATAGCTTAAAAAGTCGTTTTCTCTGTCCCCATATCCATATGTATGGTTAAATCTTTAAGACTTTGCAACAGATTTTGATGTGTTTTTTTTATTAGATAGAGGAAATCAAGAGGAAGGTTTTATGTCAAATTCACCCAAAGCGAAGCGAGTGCGGGTCACTTGTTAGTGATGTAAATGATTACATTATTTTTTTTTTCTAATTACGTATGTATAAGTTACAACCATTTAAGCTATTTTATTTTTTACAATTAAAAAATATATCGTACATGTTTACACAATGTATATTATGTATATCGATTAAACTAAAGTAAGAAAAGTTAAAAAAGCCAATGGCAAAAGACGCTTGTAGTATTTACAATACAAAACTTTAATCATCCACTTGAAACACCGTTGCGAAAATAGTCCGGTCTTTTTTTAATCTCCGTCTCTAATGCAGAAATAAGAAGAAAATCAGAGTTGAGATAACATTATCACGGTGAAAGTTGAGCTGGGACCTTGCACTTTATCGTTACCCAACCAACAGAGGTTAGGGTTGCTAACTCTAATACAAGTCGGTGGAACTCTCATGGTTACACACATTAGAAAACTGAAAGTGTCCGGGATATTTACCATGTTGTTTTGTTTTAATGAGATCCCGATATTTCAGCACTGTTGCAAGCGCCATGATCACGGGTGAACTCAAACGGGGAGCTCATTAAAACAAAACAACATGATAAATATCCCGGACACTTGCAGTTTTCTAAGGTAGGGAAACTCATTTATACAGGTAGGATTTAATATTGTCTATTATTACTGTAAAGCGCTGGAAACGTCGGATCTCTAAATAATGTTTAGAATAACAATACACGAGAGTTCAATACGTAAAATTTGTTATTTCAAACAGATTTAAGTAACTAAGTAAAATGGTAGTCAAATTAATTACACACAAAAAATAGCTATTCGCGATGGTTATGGGTTTATTAATTGGTAAAAAACGTTTATTTAATTGTTTAGTCAGGGGACACCAGTCACAACTATCTGTCCGGTGTTTGGTGAACGGTATACGGGTAAGCGAATCCGACTCCTCGAGCTACTATCGACTCAGTCTAAATCATCCGGGGCGATAGTATCCTTCCTCCCCTTTTCCTTCCCCCGTCATAATATCCTTGCCACTCGTGGGAACGCAATGACCTTGTTAAAACAATTCACAAGGCTGAATGACGGCGACGTGGTCCACAACCCGTCACGTCACGTTTCCCAAAGAGGTGAAAAGTGGATCGCTGGAAGTGATCTCTGCCTACCCCTCTGGGAAAAAGCTCGATTTTATGTATGTATGTATGTAATTGACTTTTAAAATCCACTGACATAAAAGTATAGTTAAGCAGTATTTCAACGATTTAATACTATCATAAAGAACGTATTACTAACTTAGTCGCATAACCAGTTTTTATGCTGATAGCAATTACAATGAGAAAAACACTGCTGTTTTGCACACAATTATTAATTTTAACTAAGGTGCGAGCCCAAGGTTCCAACCTACCAACCAATCCCATTGCAAGAAACGAAGGCAAAGCCAAATACAAAATTGAGCCAATCTTAAGTAAGCTTAAGTTAGTAGCAACCCTAATACCCACCGCTTTGTAAAGTGCATCAAATGCAAATCTGCAAGCGAAAATGATTCTTTCCATAATAATATTTGAGGACGGAAAATTCTCCATCAACATATTGAACATTGAACCTGCTTACGTATTTAAATAAATATGAAATATCGTTATCTAGTAGTTGTGTGTTGTTGAATAAATTTTGAGTTAAGGATAAACATCTTTGGTAGCTCGATTCTTAGTAAACTTATACTACATACCAATTTATAATCCAATGATTGAGGAAAACATTTTAGGATTCTTGAAGAATAAAATATTATTGGATTGTTCACGGAAATCCTCCTCGTCGTACAATCAAGAAATATTTTCTATGAACTATATTTTCTTGGGTTCCGGCTTTGAAATAGAACATTTAATTGAAGGAATTTTTGCTCTACCTGTTTTTGATCATTCGGTAATTTTCTTCTTAATTTTATTTTCGTCCTGCTAACGTTGGTTAAAAGCTGTTGAAATTATGATAATAACCAGTTGTGGTTATGAGCATAATTTCAACAGCTTTTTAAAGCTTCTAAATTTCATTTAAGTCAACTTAACATGGTAACAAAAATCTCTATTCACTGTCTTTCTTTTATTCCTGGAGATGGCTCTCTAAAGAAAAAATAACCGTTAACTCAAAAACAATTGAAAGCGAAAGTGACGCATTTAAACCACCGTGATTTTTATGAACTCCCAATTTTTATGGGGGCATTCGAACAATTCGCCGCGTCATCCCGACGGCTCTTGAGACACAATGGGGGCATTTGGGAATTTTTGCGGGGAACCCTCTGGCTGCCGACGTTGATTAATGATGGCGGCCGACTTCCGGGGGATTTGGCAATACGCTCGCGTTGGAAAGGTTAAGTGAACTGCATAGTGCTCCGTCGATATGTCAAGATTAAGACCGCTTTAGACGTCGGTGTCAGAAGAACATACGGGGTATGGTGTTGAAAAATAACTTTTTTATTGTTTTTTCAAAATTTTAGTGAAAGTATTCAGTCTAAGTAACTTAAAAAAAAAAACTTGAAATCATCCACACTGTTGCATGCAATTGATTCGACTGATATGCTGAATCATGTTTACACCAAAATGAACATCATTACCTGATAATCTACCATTTTAGTACTAACATATAAAACGAGTAAAAAACTAATACAAACACTAAAATAAGTTCGAAATTTACGTCGCTACCAACAACACCGAAATTTGCATTAAAACGCGTAATTTTACGGCCAGGATCACCATCAATTAATGTGCCCAAAACTAGGCTAAAGTGCTGAACAACAAAAAACCCGTTACGAGGCGTTGGGAGTAAAATAATGCAGTCGAGCGTACCCCCGCGTACTCGGGCCGGGGCTTCACCGATAGCGAGTAACATTTTTTTTATAATAGGCTAACAAGATGACCTCACTCCATCTGATGGCTAGCGGTAGTGAGATCCACTACGAGGTCAACAGGCACAATAGACCATATTGAGACTGTCGCACTCAGCCTGAAGGCCTGCTTAAATGCCGTTTCGCTAAACGGTGAAGGAAACCTGCACACAGTAAGAAATTCTAAGTTTTTGTAGTCGACCAACCCGCACTTAGCCAGCGTGGTTGACTAAGGCCTTATCGCCCTAGATTAGGTTAGGCCCGTGCCCCAGCAGTACGGAAGTATATGGGCTGATGATGATGATGATGATGATGATAAAGAGCCTCGGCTTTCATCAGTTGCAGAGAAGTCCGTCACAGCACAGATGTGTAGCTTTAGCTTACATACTTCCTCGTATCAATAAAAGGAAACATCTTCCGTGTGTCAAAGGCAAGAATCACGTAGTATGAATGTAGTTAAAAAGCTGCAATTGTCATCTTTCTCCGTCTCAGTCGTATGGTGCCCTGTAGACACCGTGTTAAAATAAAGCTTGTTGACAAAATATGTAAATTAAATTTTTGATGCAATAATTTCATTGCATCAAAAATAGTGATTTACTGATATTTGTATGAAAAAAATGACTGAATTATTTTTTTTTCTTTTTCCATTTGGGAAAAGGCGTGATTCTATGTTTGTATGTATAAATATTCAAGACTCTGCGATGTAAAATGACATAGAAATTAAAGAAAGGTGATATGTGATCTAAATGTTAAACATTTCCTTACTGATTACATTTAAAGAAGTGTGTTTTTAAACTTTTTCCATATATTTATCAGGTATTCTCATAAGCCAACCACATCTCTGTCTTGTCAGCCGCAGCCTCGAGCTCATTTGGGGCCAGGGGTAGATAACATTCGGCACCTGTCCGTGTTTTGTATTCTAGTGTCTCAGTTTACGACTTCCGCGGCGACCGTTGCGTAACATTTGTATTATGCTTGTTTCATGCGTCGCAAAAAGATCTTTTGAATTTTGGGACAACATTTTATTGTTCGGGAAAGTTCTTTGTCTTAAGGTATTGCATGCACAAATCGTACTTGTTATTATGTTTTCGAATTCAATTATTTATTTACCTTATTTTACTTTTAACCTTAGACACCTAACATAAAATATGATATTTACTTTAATTTGTATGTTAATAATATTGTCTTAGATTCATCACTCTACAACGTAACGCCCAAAAATAATATAAATTTTTAGTCCATGGTACTAAAAAACAATACATTTCCCGTAAAACAATAATCGTCCCCATAAATACAGACACAAAAATTAATAAACCTTTTCCGGCCTTTCTTACGGCGCAATAAAACGTCTCACTGGTCCAAAAGCTTTACCACTAATATCTTTATTACGCGATTCCAAATGTTTACGGCCCCTGCCCGCTTATTGTGGCAACACGATAGTGTGGCTTTTTCATAATCCAGCGTAGACGTATACGCCCATTTACATTTATTTTCACGTTTGGATTTAATGCCAGTAATTTATTACTGTAATGGTAAGTATGTTTCACCAATTTAATAGAGTTGCGCAAAATGTTTTCTTGTTACTCCTGTTTTTGTTCTTGCTTCATTTTTTACATAAAGTGATAATTAAATGAATACCACACAACATCATCTACCCATATGATATATACATACAATGATCTTGCCACAGAAAGTTTTGTAAGTTGCTTAAACACTTTTGTTACCAATAGACCAACGAGGCAGTCAAGGGAGTCAGTCTGAGTAAATAAATACGCAGTAAATAAAAATATCTCTTGCCACCTGTATTGTATTGGCTCCAGTGCAAAATAACACGTATTTAAAATGTGAAATTGCAAGCTATAATGTAATTGAAAAGGTTTATACGTTCAGTACACAAGAGCAAAAATTTTGCATTTTAAAAAGCCGTATTTTTAATAAGCTAATGCACACATAGTCATAAAGCAAATGTGACACCTACCACAATTTTGTTTTTCTTTTATAACGCGTTCTGAAAGCTACTATTAGAGTGTACTTTTAAAATATAGTATGCAGGAGAAAATTTGAACCAGCATCCGCATATTGCTATTAGGTATAATCTGTTGCGAAAACATTGACTTCATATCGTACGTATTTACGCAATACATTTTTTTTACAAATTGGTTGATTGATTAATACATCGAACAAAAAGCCCACCCACTGACTTTTTAAAATTATGTACTCATCCTAACGAGATTATAAATACATTACGATTAGTAACTTAATTTAAATTAAGTATATGTGCTAATCATTTCATTAACCATCTGACCCTTGTATACATGTATATATGTTACAGTATTTATCGCGTTGAAACGTATTGAAATAAAAGTTTAGATGAGTGTTGCTTAATGAACTGACTACCCAAAATCATGTATTCATCCTCACCAATACCACCCCCAATAGACGTGACGACTGGGCCAAAATCTTATTATTCTATCAAGTCCGTAAGTTAGTTTATACAAAAATATGGGACACATATTTTTTTGTCTTCCTATTGATTGAAAATTTACATTAATGCAGCTTATCAAATTTCTGGAGCGGGGGCTTGTGACGTCACGGTTAGGCAAGAATTGTACCATAACGTGATGTCATATTAAACTTCTAAGCACTATATCTTCATAATTTCTAGTTTGTGAAACAAAATAAAAAATACGAGTGCAATATTTTTTAACAATCTAAATAACGGACTAATTATATTTTTTTTGTCGTCTCGCCTATTCAACCCATTTTACTATCAACCTCATTTGATAGAGTACTAATAACAAAATAAACTATTAGTAGTACTTCTACTAAATAGAGGCCTCTGCCTCTCTTTCATTCTGCCAAGTGCCTTTATCAGGTAGAGGTAGTCCTCTATCAGATAAAGGCACTGAGCAGAATCAAATCATACCCTTCTTCCATCAAATATAGACACTACAACATCCAGATATTTTAATATGACGGACGACCTTCATTATGCGACAACCCGTTATGTGTTCCGTGACATAATATATGGAGGTCACCACAGCTCGAAATGTCGAGTCAACAAAAAAAAGTGTCAAAAAAAAAGGAATAAAGAATGATATATTCGACCCTTGTCAAATGGAGAACAGTTCAAATGGTGTTATTTGGAAATAAATAGAATCTGCATAACAGACGCCGCGCCTTCGGTGTCATGTGGCTAATGGAAAAGGGAATTCATATTTTCCCTCGTATTGAGACATTGACCGGGCAATGGAAAGTTTTTGGGACGTTTGACATGGCTGCCCTAAGGCTTTTATTTATAACTAGCGGCCGCCTAAGAATTCGTCGTGGAAATAGTTTGGCAACAATGATTTATTTAAATGGCCTATAGCTTAAAATTAGCTATTTATAAGTAAAAGTGCTATTAATAAGCGGGAACAAACAGATAGACCGGCGAAAAATGTTACATAAGTTTTTTTGTTATTGGTATACGATATAGACCTACTCATCTAGTAAAAACTCGTTATTTTGATATTACATAAAGACTTCTCTTCAATTGTATTTAGTTGAATAGACTAATTGTGGATTCGCATATTTTTTACACAGTCGACTCAAAATTTCAGGTAATCTTGCAAAAAATTAATACTGAAACCACGCAATCGTTTAGTCTCTTTCATTTATTTATCATCTTTCATCACTGAAAAACCAAATAAAAAAATTTCAACGTAAAGGTCACCTGAAGTTTTGTTATTCTAAACATTATTTAGAGATCTGACGTTTAAAGCTCTTTACATAGAATAACATTACACGCGAGTTTAATCCGTAAAATTAGTTTTATTTCTAACCTTAAGTAGATAAGGAATATGTACATATAAACGAATACGCCTAAAAGAGATATAAAAAGTTGCAGAAACCAACTCACTTGAATTAGTTTGCGAGTTACAAACATATAATTAAGCAATCTACATACACATTAGCTTACCGTGTACAAATTACGCTTACATACAGTTAAATTTAATACCAAATTTGCCGTATCTCTTCATCAATAACTAATGTTCCGAGCGATTACTTCAACAATTAAGTCATTTATAGCACCTCAAATCCTCGCATTCTTTAATATTCCAAATAATCTCCAAATAAATTAAATTAGATCACCATTTTGGAATTTGTGAGACATCTTCATAAAAGTCACAAAGTAATTGTAATTAATGGGATTTAGACTGACGGAAACAAACTCACACAAATAGAGTTATATTGCGCGCCCACTGCTGACAGAGCTATACAATGCTGACAAATGCAGCGCAAAGATATATATGTACTGAAATAGCTTTAACCGCATCAAACATTGAAACTTTCATCAAAAGGATCTAATTACAAACAGAACAAAAATTAATTACGAAGAAAAAGTTTTAAAAATTTTAAAATCTTCGAAAAATTGCAGTACGTATATAACATTTGTGCAATCAATTCGTTGAATGAATAGAGTTCTCAATAAAAACGTTAACGTATGTTTAACAACTTATGATTAATTCACCCGGGTGCCCCAAAGGTACATTGTTCGTTGATGAACCTCCACAATAAACGAAATATTGCATAATGCTAATAACTAAAGTTTCTCTGACAACGCCATCTTAATTAACATAATGGACCCAAAGACCTGCTTTCTACAAAAGCAAAAACACAACACGATTGTCCTATATAATGTTATTTACTTTAAACACAATTGGATATAACCAATGTTGACAAATTGGTAATATCCAATACCAAGCTACCAAGGATCACGTTCAAACAAAAACTAACAATTCCATTAAAATAATCAATAGCTTTGTGCACCACAAGCCTAACCATGAAATGAATTTGGTTATAAGCGAAAAGCAATTTAAGCAAGCCAATTGAATTCAAAGAAAATCCTCGACAAAGCTAGCGGCCGTCCAATTTGTAACATCAAACAGTGAAATAGAAATTGTGAAATTTGCGACGAACAAACTTTTCATAGGCTGTAAGTTGCCACCGCAGATGACTGAGAAGTCACTTCCGCCAAAACAGTGTGAGTTATCCATTTTAGGGGCGGAAGTTAAAAGCGGCCATATTAAAAAACATTAACAAATTTTGAGTTTTACTTCACATCGTTAATGGAATGGAGAGAGAGAGAGATCCTCCATTATACGGTAAAAATATATGTTATTGTATTATGAGTTCTCGGAAAGCGGTAAGAGCATGACGAAATAGAGTGCTTTTATGCATTTACGTAATGTTTTTTTTATCATTATCCAATTAATTGAAAGGCATAATGAAAGAGTGCAGATGATTTTTGCCATCTATTGACTAGTTGACTGAAAAGGAAACAAGCACAAAGATACAAAACGACGCAATGAATCAATAACCTATAACAAAACTTTGCTCAGAGATTAGTTGGGCAAACCGCTCCACGCTTATTTATAAGCCACTGGCGGTTAACTCCAGATAATAAAATTTGAAAGGGCAAACTTCGCCGGCCGGGATGGAATGAAAAGTGATTTGCCTAATCCACTTCTCAATTTTTCAACTCACTGGGCCCCCTGGATTTGAAGTCACTATCGGAGGCGCTCAGTGCTAGTTGTGAGTGCCGTTTTGTAACAGTTTTCGTTTGATGTATTTGTCACACATTTGGGAAGATATATGAGCGATATTCTTTTGTTCTGTTTGTAAACGGATTCTGATATTGGATCTGATACGGGTAGTATGGTTTTAGAAGCATATTTCCTAGCTCTTTGAAAATATTCAAAGTAATTTTTTTTTCTTGTTTTATTATTTGTCGAGATGTAAATTCAAAATTGGAATTTTTGGTTAAAATTTCTTCAACCCCTCTGAGCAATGTCGTTTGGAGTTATCACTCGTTATTGCTCACTATTCTATACATAAAGGGCCTCCGCAGAATACCTAACAGTTGTACTCGCTGTTACGACTTTATACTGAGCGTAGACCCTTTTGGTATCTAATAATGATTTGTGTAATTTTGTTTTAGTTTTTAATTTATGATGTAATTGATCTCGCTATTCTGTAATTTCATGTGTTTAACCAAATAAATATCTTTTCTTTCTTTCCTTCTTTCTTTCTATTTGGTTTAGCGGCAAGAGATTACAAAAACATGTAATTATTTAGTCACACAATACACTTTCAGAACCTTGACCGCCGCTTAACTGCAAACTGAACAAAAACATTCCGTCTGTAGGCTAACCGTCCACTATTTCCTAACTAGAATTCCTTTCTCTATATTTCATTTCACCAACCATCTCGAACAGGCGCGACATTAAAAATCATGAAAACAAACATCTGCCCATTTGTCTTCATGACAAATACGAGGGATGCCCAATAAATACCGTTTCCCGGCATTGTTTCCAGATTCCAATCATTAATCATTTTTATGTCCGTAATTAATATAAAGATTGTAACGACAATGAGGGTCGGTTATTATCATTTTGGGGAACTTTCTTGTAACATTTTCGTCGGTTCGGGTGGATTCGTATGGCTAGGGATATTTTTATGTGTAATGATTATTATTATTAGATAATATTTCCTGCGTAGTGGCCTGATAAATGGTTCTAATGGGCACCTTTTGTTTTCTGTTTTTGTTTTAGTTGGTTCGAGTATTAGTTAACTCTAGATATACTTGAATAATTTGGAATATCTGAAGAATATAGAAGTAATTAAATCATTTAAACTTAGTATTAGTCTTTATGGTTCTTCTATATTAGGAGAAGCAAAGACATAGCTGCTTACTGCCATTGATATCATAATTTGGGTTCGTCATCATAGTTAGTTGTTTTCCACTTAGTAAATTGATACTCACATAAATCATCTACATTGTGAAGATAATTAGTACACAACGTGTTACAGATAATAATGAAATAATGTATTTTTATAAAACCGGCACAGTGCGAGTCAGACTTGCACAAAGTGTTCCGTACCAATATTATAAAAAAATTACATATTTGCGTAATTGCGTATGAGAGCCCCCCTTGAATATATTTTGTGTTCTATAACTTGTTGTTTTAGGGGCAATAGAAATACATTATCTGTTAAAATTTAAACTGTCTAGCTATCACAATAATATTGATAACTAGTAAGTTGATTTATTCCCATTTTATAGTGACAGACGGACGGATGGACAGGCGAACAGTGAATTCATACTAACACAGAATCCTAATAAATGGCAAAATATGAAATGGACTCACGAACTCTAGTTATGGCGATAATATAATTTATCAGTGAGTATTATTAACAAGTATTAATAATGCAATATTTATCTATAATCACAATTATTTTACCATGATCATCTGTATAATCTACTTTACATAGACAAATAGAACGGCTTTAGTTGGTAAGTAAACAAATCCAACAAATATATTATTGATGATAATAACTTTGAATAGTACATAGAGTAACAAAGCAAAGTTTACATTTCCTTGACCCTATGTCTAAATAACCAGAAAACATAATAATGAAACGAGACACAGTATGGCATGTACTCGTTAGAATATAAAATTATATTATGGCTGACTAATAGTATCTCACTATTCAGTCTACGTATATTATACACCCTGGATTCATTTAAGTATTACATACAGATAACGTTAAATACTTTAAATAAAACTTAGTTTGCGGATTAAACTGTATTGCTATTTTAAAGCTCTTTATAGCGCTCGAAACGCCGGTTCTCTAAATAATGTTAAACGCGTTTTTAATCCTTAAAGTTAATTAATTTTGTGTGTAGTGTTCGCGCAAATAATTGACAATAACTACTAATGTTATATATTTTATACTTTTTCGTTCTTACTAATAATATAAATGCAAATGTAGCCGTCTATATTTCGTGCTTTCACGCAAGGACTACTGAATCGATTTAAATGAAATTTGGGAAAAGACCTACAAGTCACGGACGGAGTCGTTAAAAGCTAGTTTAATACTCAGATTTATTGACAAATTGATTAAATATAACTTCTGCATTGATAAGACCTAACAAAATATAAAAAGTTCCATACAATCTAATAACATACGTTAGATGTTACTTCACTGTAACATAATTTACTTGACACGTAATAGGCCTGCACATTAGTACGCATACCCTATACTTAAAGATGAAAAATAGCTTATCTTGAATACGTAAGGTAAACAAAATATAAGGCTTACCGTTACCAGTTAACTATCACGGGTCACGCATGTTATTTTTTAATTAATTGGAAATTCGAGTGGACTGTTTGTGTGCAGAAGTAAAAACAAACACAATAGTTTAGGAATAGGAAACTTAACGTTAAGGGGAACTAAATAAGTAATGTTACAACTAGACTACAGTAGTTCTCTGTTAGCTTACACATCTCAAAAGTATATTATCTAGATTATTTATTATACAGAATTAAAAAATAAGAAATGTAAGCGACTATCTCGGTGGAACAGTGGATTCGGGTTCGATACCCACCCGAGACAAATATTTTTGTTCCTTGTCTGGGTGTGTTATTAAAATATTTAAGTTAATTAGTGTATAACTTTTGTATCAGATATCAGTAAAACAAGTTCTAGAGATCAACTTATTTCGGAATCCGGAAAATTTATATGATATTATGTGTTATTTGTAAAAAAAAAAACAATTTTTGTTACATCATTATATTTTACTTTAACGATAAAATAAAAAGTAATTTCTTTGCATCTTTATGAAGTCAAACAAAATAAAGCAGACTATATAAACAAACTCGTGTTAAAATTCATACCACGACGGAATGACCCTACCCAGTTTGAGCTTTAAAATTTTAATTGCAAAAAAATATTTTCCGCCCTGTAAAAACGGGAGTCATTTTGTATTAGTACCTATAAAAAAAGACATAAAACCGAATAGATAGCCCGCTTTACTGTGGCTGATAATGAAAATTATTTCGACAACCACTTATTTATGCGAATAATTTATGTTTTAATACAACAAAGGCGGTGTATTGAAGATTAAATATTCATTGCATTTTTGAGGTCACCATATTATTATGTAGAAAGTATTATAAAAGGCAAATATTTAGTAAGCTACATTCAGGGAAAGAATTTAGATTCAATGCGTTTTTTAAATTAGGGAAAAATACCTTAATTATTGAGCGAGTAGGGCTTAAACTACGAGAATATGGAATAGTTTACACATCCTTACAGAGTCATGGCTGTGTTCCTAGTTTAAGAACATTAATTCCAAGGCACGAGGTTTAAAAACAACAACTTCCTGACTACAGGCTGAGTAATTTCTTAACTCATTGAAATTTGAAAATCAGAAAAAAATCAATTGCCTCACTGATCCGGGGATTTGAACACCCGTCCTTCCGCGAAGATCGCTGAGACGTGCATAACTTTACACTGAAATTTGGCCCAGTACTCTCACTCTTACCCTCACTCCGAGAGGTCCGCTCCCAATCTTAAGGTACTTGTTATCTTACATCATGAAAAAACCGATACCACCCTTTATATTACCACCGATTGAATACTTTTGACCTCTAACAAATGCCTAGGTCAAACGTATTCGACCCTCAAACTGCATTACGTTGGTCAACTTCATAAAGATTTCGCCTGACACCGTTTCCACATTCATACCTGTACCCTAATCTTGGGTTGATAAAGCACATTTTTGGGCCATGCAATTGTTACCAACCATTTTACTGCTGCGCATAAATTTGGTCCCATACCTACTCTTTGTTCCCTAAAAATCTTTGCGCCTGCTCCTAAAGGTGGGTTCGCAAATTTTATTCTCGTTTAAACCAGGGCTTTGTCCCTAAAACATGGTCCGAGTGTTAAATAATAAAAAAGGTAACGAATAACATCTCCGGAGTTAATTTAGCAGTGGCCCAAAATAAATCTCGGCGAGTTTTCATTTGTTTCTTTTCTGCTTTTGCGAGGCAAAAACGATGGGTGTTATGACTTTGCGGTTCGTTTGTGACGGCAACCGTTTGTTTGAAGTTCTGGCCTCTTTAAACCGTTTATATTGTTAGAGTTAGACTGGGGAGTTAACAACTGAACGTATAATTTTGTTTTAATTTCCGTGAAAGCATGGTCAACGGAAAATTTGTACGTTAGCTTTATAGCATTAGAATTACACTTCAATTTCAACCTAACTGTTATTAAGTGTATTCTACATAAAATAACAAACTTGTACTACGTATGGTAGCGATTTACCTACATGTCATTTGGTATGGTAATTGTTTGACGAAACTCTGTGACCACAAACCCTCTAAACAACTTGAAGCGTCGAGCCTTTAAGTAATTATGTTGACTATGTAGATTATAGCCATCCTGGTTTTATTCCAGAAAAACATTGACATTAAATAAAGCGTCCGGCCGAATCAGACCATGGCGGCCGATCTTAATTGAGATCAGCCAACTGCGCAGGACATATTATGGTGAAAAGTGTGCGCGACAATACAAGTTCACTCACAGTTCCCTTACTCTTATAGCTCGGTGAAACGGCAATCCGAGACCGATGAGAGATCGGGCGCAAGACTATCGGCTTAACGTGCTCAGTAAACTTATTAAATAATACTATCCTTTTAGCACTAAACAGTGTTTTTTTCAAAATTCACACGACAAATTTGATTCCATGGTTCTCCCATCCTATCACCTCTTAATGGGAACGTACCCTAATTGGACTGTTAATTAGGACTAGTCATCTGTGCACATAATTTTAAAAATACTTTTATTAACCTACAAATTGATACAACAAATTAGATTCCAAAGTTATCCTATCCTATCAACTACCATCTGTCATTATATTTCATGGCATAAAGGCGACCTTAACGGCACATCGACGTTAAACAGATAAGACACTCAGAGATTCACATTGGAACACTCATTTAACGCATTGTTCGCCGCGCGGACTGCGAAAATAAAGGCTTATTTTCTCACAGCATTTGTTCCCTTCCAGAAGATGTATTTCGGATGCGCGACTGTTTATCTCCGAGTTAGTCGGATGCGGACACAGTGCTGATGAGTTTGGGGGAGGTTCGTTTGTTTTAAGTGAACTTAAGAATATAATTATCGACCGCATATTATGCGGTCGAATTGAGAAACCTCCTCCTTTAAAAAGTCGGCAAAAATAGATTGTTTTTTTTAAGCTATTGCATAGCTTTTATCGCGGCCTTTGAGCACGGCGACCGAACCAAGAAATTCCGTAACGAAAAAACCTCACAATCGTCTAACGTCTTTTCTGTTCGGTAGGCTTCGGCACGGTGTTTGTGTGCGTGCGGTTAGACGTATTGTACGACTCTACGAAACTCGCACGAATCGAGACGAGCTGCTCCGAAATCGGACGATGCTATGCAATAGCTATACCGCGGCAGTCCCCGAGTGCCACACGTCTTTTTCAGATCAATAAACCGGTTACACGAAAGGGATAAACGAAACTCGAAAGAACGCTCGAACCGGTTTTTACTTAGGGCGTATAGCTTTTTAGCTTTAATCATCAATTTCATACTGCAAGCAGTACCTCGTTATGGCACATCTCTTAAAACAACTAAGGCTTCTCACGTTTTCGAGTTGGATGGTTATTTATTAAAAAAATGTTTTTTTTTCTAGAAATAACATTGTTTTTATTTATTTAATTCATAATTTACATATTACAAAGAACATTACAAAAACTTTACATATATACAACTAACTTAATTAATACATTAACTAGCATGATTCGATAGTATTATCAAAAGTAAATCGTTCTACTAGGGGATAACCACCACTAAAATTTCACCGTTTACCTACTTTATCATACAACGTAATCATCTTTCAAAGACTAAAAAAAAATCAAGCTCAAAAGTAGCCACAACAGTCACACACATCCACATAAAACTTTATAAGCTCACCTTTTATGCCTCTGTGTTTAAAAAGGATTTTTATGCGTAGTTTTGAGTAGGCAGTAATAAACTTCTCTACATTCTGCGCGCCTGTGTGTCCACCATACGTATTGTCGCCAGGAGTGTCAGTAATCTGTTTTTATTGTCGCACCACTAATGGCTCCATTTTTGCTACCTTACACTTATTAAGTTTATATTTGAATATAAATGTTACTACAATCTTGCATGACGAGGGAAATATGTCCTGACATGTTTCCTCTTTGTGCATTCAGTTTAAAAATGGGCATCGGTAGCTATATCGTAAAGAGCTGTTTTTACTTCTTCTTATCGTACCTATGGTTGATGAACAACCTGGTGTCAGAGTTTAAACCGTCCGTAGGCCTCTGACATGGCTTCACAGACCGTTGAAAATTTCTCAGGTGTGCTGGTTTCCTCACGATGTTTTCCTTCACCGTTAAAGCGTCGAATGATGGTACATAAGAATTTCGAATTTGTAAAACACATTGGTACCTGGCGGGCTTTGAACTGGCGACCTCTCGTATGGCAAGCAACGACCTTAACCACTCGGCCTTCGACGCTTTTAACTACACTTATTTTTAAATGTACATAGATGAGGGGTTATATCAGTCTGTATGATTCCACAACCATAGCGCACAACTAAGTGTACCAGAAACACGAAGTTTGTCGATGCCCGTTCTTAAGCTGCCTGGAATTTAAAGGTCGTAATACGCCCCCTGCCTTCTGATCTTAGTGACAGTCCCGCAACTTTGTTTACTTTGAGTAATTTATTTCGCAAAACGATACTTATTGCGCAGACGGTTTAAAAAAGCCATTCTCAATCGATTCAGTGACTCAGATGAGACGGGGTAGTAGAGAGACTACTACTCTACATTTGCATTATAATATTAAAAGAGTAATAGGATATCAGTCATTTGTTGCATTATAATCTTAAAGGGTAAAAGGATGTCGGTATTTTTTTTTTTATCTGGGACATTTCCACACACGGTCATCTGACCCCAAACTAAGCAGAGCTCGTACTATAGGCGTCAGAGACTGATATACATACAAATATATTTTTAAATACATACTTAAATACATAATCACACCCAGACACGGAACAAACACCGATGTTCATCACACAAATATTTGTCCCAAGTGGGAATCAAACCCACGACTCTTGGAACCGCCAGCCAGAGTAACTAACCACTGTCAAATTTCTAATAGTCAATTTGTAATATTTTTTTACTACCATGAATGAGTTAGTTAGTATTGCTAATTGTTTCCTATGAAATTAATCTTTTTCATATTTCGCCTGATGTTGACGCCGCACATTGTTGTGTGTCTCATCTGAATGGGGGAAGTAACTTTAATGTAAGTAAAATTTGTACTTGCAGTTAAAATGAATTTGCCTTTGATTAATATCCCGTGCAAAGCTTGATTAGACATAATGAAGCTTGAGCACTTAGTTTTATTTTATTTTATTTTATAACTGATGACCCGCCCTAGCTTCGCTTCGGGTAATCCTTTCTTAGCGGATACCTACGTCATAACATCTACCTGCATGCCAAATTTCAGCCCGATCCGTCCAGTGGTTAGGGCTGTGCGTGTGATCTATATATTTACCGAAGTTTAAAAAAAAAACTATTTGAAATACCATTATTTTGCCTTCCAACCAATTGATCGATTTACGTTTTATTATTACCTTGAAAAATCAAAGGTTTTCCGAAGGAAAGTTATGAAAGAAGTTAATATTACAAAGAAGTATTTAACTAGTTCTTAGAAAAGTTGTTCAAGCAAAAGACTACAATAAATACTTGCGAGTTCTTCAGAGTATTCCATTTTATCTAGGTACTACATTTTTATAAAGATTTGCTTTCAACGTGTAAAATTTTGTTTAGTGTAAAAAGTTGGCGGTTGCACGCCCGTGCTTCGTACGTGAAGCCTTTGGTCCTGCGCCCGATCTCTTATATCGGTCATGTCAGATTGCCGTCTCACCGAACTTTGAGAGTTCCCCTAACAGAGAGTGTAACACTGTACCGATAATGACCTGCGCAGTTGGATGATCTCAATTGAGATCGGCCGCCATAGCCGAAATCGGTCGGACGCCTTAACACATACAAATTTAATAGTGTTGGAATTAAACTTTTTGTAAAAATTTACATTCT
Organism: Maruca vitrata; assembly: GCA_039566165.1. NCBI lineage: Eukaryota > Metazoa > Arthropoda > Insecta > Lepidoptera > Crambidae > Maruca > Maruca vitrata. The sequence goes on along the minus strand of CM076927.1, from coordinate 11,605,769 downwards.
AATTTTTTAAAAAGGTGACTAATAAATAAAACAATAAATACCCGTCATAAAAACCATCGATATATTTACACTTCTCATTATTTACATATTTACAATAATGTCAATTAAGTTTACAATTGATTAATAATATTTACATCACCGCTGAAAAATCAACTCCAATACTTTCCAAGAAAAAAGGTTAGAACACTTAGATATGTCGAATTTAAACACTAATAAACACTTCAGGGTAAATACATCTTGAAGCTTTGAACAAACTGAAGATTAAGAACTATATAGATAAATTTGTAAGATTTTAGACTTTCGCGTTCCATTACACTAAATATTAATCTTTATGGGTCTACACGCGATATTAGGAGTAGCAATTACATAGCTACTTACTGGGTTACACCAATCATGGTCGCGAGCGAACATGATTGGTGTAACCCAGTCGAAACGTCGGGGAGTAAGTAGCTATGTAATTGCTTCTCCTAATATCGCGTGTACACCCATAAAGACTAATATTTAGTATATAGATAACTTTCACTAAAATCAACACAAGATATAGGGAGAGGGGGCAGTTTTGAACATTTTTAAAACTTTGTCCTATATCTTAAAATTCTTTAGTTTTATATCGTTTTATAGTTTCGCAATGCTTAACCCGACCATTATGCCATAAAATTTCAGTATCATATGAAGAAGAATATTTAAGATATAGCCGTAATATCAATTATAATAGCAGTAGTCAACTGTTCAAATCTGCCCCACTCCTGGGGCAGCTTTGAATTCATATGGGGCAGTTTTGAACTATCCTTAAAAATGAAATTTAATGACTTTTTATACTTTTTTTTATTAATTTTATTAAAAGAAAACAAATTAGAAACGATTGAGATCAAGTATCATTGCCACATTAGAAATTAAAAATGATAAAATAGTTCAATATGGTGATTGATAATGATTATGGGGCAGTTTTGAACTATCCTTAAAAATGGATTTTTAATGACTTTTTATACTTTTTTATATTAATTTTATTAAAAGAAAACTAATTAGTAACGACTGAGATCAAGTATCATTGCCACATTAGAAATTAAAAATGATAAAATATGTACTAGGGAATAACAAACTTCTATTTAAATAATATTAATTAACATACGGAAACAAATAAAATTATTAATTAACATTATGAGGCCAATCAAAGGAATCCCAAAAATAAACGAGATATAAATAAAACTGCAGTCTTCATGTCTCATCAATTTCATTCTCTCTCTTTTTTTTATAGTTGGGTACCATTATTACCTTTAAATGAAAAAGATACAGATATTTATTCCTATTGAACATTACGCTAACAAATATATTCCATGTTAGAATAAAATAATAAAAAATAATGCATTATAACAATCTCAGTATTTAAGACTGAAGGTGGGGCAGTTTTAAACAATGTTCAAAACTGCCCCCTTTATTTTGTTCAAAGCTGCCCCAATGGTCCTTGAAAAACAAAAAACGTTTTCCTTCCAAATATTTTTTAAAATTGTTAGTAATATCTGCTTTATTGCGTGATATATGAAACCTTCTGACTAAAAAAGTAAAAAAACACTTCATTTGCCTTGAAATGAATCTCTGAGATCCTTACGCGCGAATTTCAAAAAGTGTAAAATTCAAACTCTTAAAAAAAATCTCCTCGTAACTCGTCGGCAAGCTGTCTAATGTGAGCAGTGATAAGTGACAGCTATGCGGGTTAATGTTACCACTACCCAAAAAAAAAACTACAAAAATTCTTTACATTAAAGCTTGTTAAATACACTTTTTCAAAGGTGCCCCTGTTCAAAGCTGCCCCCCTCTCCCCTACACAAATAACATCAATAATTATTTTACATCCTCAAGATAAATATTAAAGTGAATAATTATTGTATAAAATTACTTTACAATAGCCTTTGATAAAATTATTGTTTTTTTTTTTTGCTCATCTACGATTTAATATCTTAGAGCTTGGTCAAAAAAACATTTTTTTAATGAAATATTTTGTCAGTTTGATCAAAGCTTTACGAAGAATAAATTATTTAAAGAACAAGCGAAAGTGTTTTGGGTCCCATTTAACATTCTAGTGGTCCTATATTTATTTCAAACCATTGGATGAAATTCAACTGCTCCTTGAATAAATATAGTAACATGGTCTGCAAAAAATAACAGACTGTTTTTGCTTTATACAATTGAATTAATCACGAGTATTAACTACTTCACTTCTGTTACAAAATGTTTGTATTGTGATAAAAACAAGCAATTATTAAATACCGATGAAATAATAACAATATTTTTTGTATTTCAGAAATCCAATTTTGAAAAATTGGAAAAATTCACATTTCTGCCTGACTGGACGGGGCTACTTTATACTTAGATAAGATAATAAAAATACTTAAATTATTAAGAAAATATGATATAGTTAAGAACTTAGTTAAGAGTTAGAATTCGATCAGATACCAAATAGTATTACTTTTGAAACTGAACCATTACACGTTCATATAAGCTATGCCCAAACGGGTAACATGTTGTACTGGAAATTATTTTAATACCATCTTTGTCACATTCATGAATGCAAATAAATACTTTGACTTTGACTTTGACTCGAACCCACGATCTTTAGGTGCCCCACGTACTACCAATGATACTAACCAAGCGTTACGTCATGTATGAGAATTTCTCCGTTACTTTACCCTTTAGCCACAGGTGGCACCCGCACCGATAGTGATCGACACTATCGGTCAGTAAACATAATTATTATTATCTTTACAGAAATGTTATACGGAAATGCTAGCACCTGGCAATTATATTTTTGAATGTGTTTTTTATAGCTATACGAGTAGGGTTCGAGTCCCCGTCCAGTCAGGCATGAATGTGAAATTTCAAATTTTTAAATAACATTAGAGCTCTGTTTAGCACTAAAAACGAATTAGAAAAATTGAATTTATATTTGATTACAAAATAAATTGGACACAAAAACTACTTGAAGAGAAAATAACGTAAAGCAATTTTTTCAGACGAATTTAAGTGTTGAACTATTTTATATTTTCGGACTGATATTTCTCAGGAATAAAATGTACTAATAGTACCTTGAAGAAGCGTTTAATTTTGTTCTGAAAAATACAATGATAACGTCAAGAATTTTATTTGTGCAAATTCGTAGTAAAAACATCATGGCATTTCAAGTTAGCGTTATATTATGTATAGGAAAGTAAGTAAGTTTATTACGAGTACATTTAACATTATGATGATGGATTGTATGTATTCATTCAAAACAGCATATGAGCAATCTACTTTATGAGATGTAAGATGAGTTCACATTTGAATATTTTTTCCATAACTTATGTATTCTGTTGCTCACTAAGTGATGTCCTTTTATATTAATGCCGTCCACATTTGCGTCAACATTTTTTACACAAAAAAAAAAACGAGTAAATATAAACAGGCTCTTTAAGCTATCTCGTGATATAGAGCTATGTAAAATTCCATCCTCTTTCATTTCTATTTTTACCCCTTTACAGGATAAAGTAAAAAAAATAACTATACCGATTTGATGTACAAGTAGTACGTACATAGGTTCTTTTCTTTCACTAAACTCTGAGGTTCAGTGCTAAAATAGACAGATCAGTGAATTTAACTAGATGAAATAATTTACTCAACAGAATTAAGATCTATTTCGCCGGTGTTATAAAACGTATGAACGACAGATTTATTGACATAAATAATCACTTCTTAATTCATCGGACAATTCAACAATCTATCTCTCCAGGCATTTAGAACATAGGCCTTGAATATAATATAAATCTGATAGACATATGATAATGATAACAGGGACCAATTAGTTTTTCACACTACTTTGCGCGTGTTAATAGCAAAAACAACACAGATTACAAACTTTTAACGGGTATGAATACCAAATATATATGTCGCAGTGTACTTTTTGAACAAGTGACTTTATAATTTATCACGCTAGATTTAAACTGTTGAAAAATTTGTGAACTTTTCTGTTCTAACGCGTTTTTACCATAGTTTATCACAGGTAGACAAAAGTTTGTGCTCAGTAGGAATTTTAATTTTAAGAGTTCTTACTGACGAAAGAGTACCATATTGTTCGGAATATAAAATTATTTCTGTATAATTGTTTTTAAGATTTAAAATGGCTTGCACATGAAATTAAGAAATAAATTGTATTGTTTTGCCACAAAATTAACTTTAAAATGCAAAGCTAACCCCGTGAACGCAATCACAAAGTCAAATCGTTCAAAATACGAAGACATACTCAATAAATAGTATACTGAAACTTCTACATATCAGTCTGCAGTGTAAACTTTACTCTACTTACATTGACTTTAGGTTCGAATTGCTATGTTGGTTCTTCGAGTTCACTTATAGTCTGTAAAGCGTCCGACACATCACTGGTCTTGAGGGTTGTTGTTGCTGTTGCCAGAGCAACAAGGTCCTCATCGACTGTCGTGAGCTGGGAGTATTCTGTCTTTGGGTATACTGTGCGGTGTTTGCGGTTTCTTGTCAGGAGCTGCGAGACAAATAAATCGATTAAGCATCTATTTTCTAGTAAACAACTTAACAGAACAAGAATTTAGATCAGGGGGCTTATACAAAGTAACAATATCACAACGATAAGGAAAATGGAAAAGAATAAAATGTATGGGATTGACATTAGATTGGCCACGTGATTTATCGCGTCTAATGTCAATCTCATACATTTTATTCTTTTCGAACTTCGTTATCGTTTTGTTATTGTTACTTTGTCTACGGCACCAGTATAGAATATTTCGTTATTGTGTGCTAAATATAGTAAAAATTACACAAAAATTGCATTACGTTAGTAAAATACCATTTTATGATTTATGTCATTGTCTATTTTAACGTCAGTGTGCAAAATACAGTTTTTAAAACATACAATACATGGTTATTTTGAATTAGCCAATTGCATTGATAGAAATTGCAAACAAAACAAGTAGTTCTACTAAAATGACTGACAGGGCAGATTTCGTTCATCATTAAAACGTGCAGTCCTTGATGCCTTTTAGGAGCAAATTCATAATGCAAGTAAAACCTAAAATACTTTTTACCGTACTAGTACCGTAATTATATGGTTAATTATTATAAACTCAACATGGTTACCTGCAAACTTACTATAATCTCTATTTTAATTTAAATTCACTCAGTTGTTAATTTTAAGTTTAATTTCATAGTAAATAGCTGTGCCCGCGACTTCGTTCGCGTGAACTACAGGATGTTGAATATTTTTTTAACTAAAAGTAGTCGTATAAATAAAAGTAATAAAAGTCTCGTCAAAATCTTTTCTGCCATTCAAGAAGTTAGTCAACCGGAAGAAACATTTAAAACAATATATCATTTTGGTTTATATCATCATCAATCGTTTACCGTGTAATAAATAAGTAGGTATATTACACAACATCACATTAACTGTTCTGATCCCGTGGTACGAAGCTTTAAAATCTAAGTTTATAGAGAACAGCTTCCTCGCATTGAATAGATCATCTTCAAGTCATCCTAATTGTTCATCGATCAAAGTGAAATATAGGACGACCTATTCCAAAGCCAGGTAGCAGTCTTTATGGTTGGAGAGGAAAAAAGCGTCGATGGCCGAGTGGTTTAGGTCGTTGTTTGCTATGCAAGAGGTCGCCTGTTCAAACACCGCCACGTACCACTGTGTTTTTCAAGTTTTAAATTCATACCTATGTATGATTATTCGACGCTTTAACGGTGAAGAAAAATATCGTGAGGAAACGCACACTGCACACCTACGAAGACATTCTAAGGTTGTGTAGTCTACCAACCCGCACTTGGCCAGCATGGTTGACTTAGGCCCTATCGCCCCAGTTTAGGATAAGCCCGTGCCCCAGCGGTGGTGACGTATATGAGCGAATAATGATGATGATGATAGTTGGATAAACTGTGTGCTTGAATCATGTTCTTTCTTAATCCCCGGCAAACCCCTAATTTTTTCCTTTCAAATGTAATGCTTTACCGAATAAAATATGCTGATGCTACACTTTTATATAGATTTTCATATCATGTTTAGAAATCGATATTGAATTGGTTTAATTTGATTGAATATTTAATATCCAGTTGGTGCACACAATGTATTAATCGTATTGTCTCCATCTCATCCTTTTTTACCCGACTGCCAAAGAAGGAGGTAATGTTTTTCGAGTGTATGTAAGTATGTATGTATGTCTTTTCCTTTGTGACCTCCTGTAGCCTAAACGGCTTGATGGATTTTTGATGTATGAGGTATCGTTAGATTTGTCTTGATTACGGGAGTGTCATAGGATACATTTATCCTAAAAGTCCCACGGGATAAAGACATTTTACTCTTTTTAGTGTGCAGTCGGGTATTTTTGTAAACCTGTTTTTATAAAAGTGTTTTTTCTGATACCAAACCCTTGAGGATTATATCAATCTATTTTTTGACAACCAACCTTCTTCAATTCGGTAATTATGGAAATAATGCTTTCGTAAATATTGACAGCATAACAATATGTCAAGTAGATCACAATATTTCGTTAAATTAAAATAGAAAAAAGGCAACAATTATAATATTGTCGATACATGTTGTCGATTCAGAACCCTTCTGGTAATTTACGTAATTTAATGGCACTCGAAATTTATCAATTCCAAAAGACAAACTTCACATTCTTGACGAATGGTATACCTACCTACATACAAAATCCAATAATATAATATCGAAGTAATACGTAGAGCACAGTGCCATCTTTTGAACTACCAAAAAACTTAACACGTACCTACTCATGTTATATCAAACTTGACAGCATTTATGGCATGCTGTACAAAGCACGATGCCATCTATGGGTCATTTTATGAACAATCATGCCTCAACTTTAACGGTACAATTTTATACGAATTAAAAATACCTACTGAAAATAACGGTTTCATCTTGAAGTTTTTTTTTTAAATTCACCTGCATCGCATGATTTCATGATTTTCACAAAAAAAAAGAGAAGCAAAAAAATTTCAGTTTAAAAAAGTTGTAGGTACTACGAAGATTTGAACTTACGACACTGATTGCTTGACGATGAACCATACTTTCCATAGCAATAGGCCATACAGTCCGATACATTTCACGCGAAAATATCTAATCACTTGATCGCTGACAACGCGACCATTTCGTAAAAGAAGTAGTCCTTATTACCCTAAACAGAAGGTTCATCTTGGTGGATACTTTGTCTACTTATGGGCATCCATATTTTGTATTACCTACGTAGCTCCTGATCCCGTAGGAATTTGGAGATGTTTTATAGCTCAAACGCTTTATCAGTAAATGAATTTTCCTACGTTGAAAGAATTTTTAAAATCCGATAAGTAATTCCAGAGATATTACATGTACAATTTGCAACGGCTGGACCGATTTTGATAAAAAGTAGCCTATGTGTAACCTTAAATAATTAGCTTTATATAAGTGAAAGTTCCGTCTCATTTGATCCAGCCGTTCCGGAGATTAGCGAAAACAAACAGACAGACAGACAAAATTTTTTTTATTAGTATTTTTGGTATTGGTATCTGATATACATTCATACCTATTTAGTAAAAAAAACAAATTTAAACATTACAAACAGACACTTCAATTTTATTTATCTGTATAGATAAATAATTTATTACTTTCTTTCTTATAATATAAATACCTTAACAACAACAACAACAGCAACAATTGCCACCGCAACCGCCGCACCGCACCACGCGAGCAGAGCGCGGTCGATCACAACCGTCGGCCGTGCCGACGCGTCGACGAAATACGACGCCGTAATGTGCGACCGTACGTTCTCGGCGATGCGTCGTTTCCCCGCCGACGAGCCGTTCAGGCAGCCCCCTGCAAATGAGCGTTTATTGTGAAAAACAGTCCGCAAAAGAATAGGGTAGTTGTCTATTTTTTTATATTCGATATAGATGGATGGACCACACAATTGCAAAGGTATTGTTAAAAGAATGGTTTGATATTTGGAAAATCAACGAGATATTACAGTTCACATCATTTGGGCGAGCCCAAAACGCTTCATACAAATGTCGCAGCACACTATGACGTCACACTGTGTAATACTGTATGTATATCGTAAGAACTTTGTTCGGCAGCTATATCAAATGTTGCATTTACGAATATATTTTCATAGTGGAAGTTACTACTCATTTGTAGTTTATAAGATGGCATAGTATTTTTGAAGAATTTTCGCCCTTTTAAATGGACGTTTCTACCCGACTTCAAATATCTATTGTTGTCTTATTTCGTCAGAAATTTTAATTTCGATATGACTAATGTTATTATATCTATCTAACTGTTAATTGTGACATTGCATATAAAATCAGACTTAGGAAACTACCCTATTGGAGGGGAAATTTTGAAGTGGATGATTCGGAATGAGGCCTTTGTAGGCGTTTGGAACTGGGGCGGCGACTGCATTTTGTTTACGGCTGCGAAGCGTGAAATGGTTTTGACGCGTAAGTGGTTTTTTTTTAAATATTGTCATTAGTGGTGTGCCGGGATCGTAGCACATGGCACGAAGTGATCTCTGCCTACCCCTCTGGGAAAAAGGCGGGATTTTATGTATGTATGTAATGTCATTATTCGCTATGTGCGCGATGATAGCGCCCCTAGTGGCGACAACTATTCTGGACTTGAGATCTGTCATATCATAGCAACCAGATGTTTTGATATGTCATATCATAGCAACTAGATGTTTTGATAAAGATTTTCGACTAGTTTTTCAACACAAAATAAATAAAAATTGTATAAAGTGAGTGTGTATATTATACCAAGTGATTTTCTTACTTCACAAAAATATGAATATTATTATAAGTATTGAATTTGCATCGTTTACGTTACGTACGTAACGTTTTTACTTACAAATACAAGGGAATTTATGAAATTAAAGCAATTTGACACATGAAAGCTCAGAATTATATCACATTTCTGTCACGATCGATTTGCCGTCCCCCACCACCCACTCCGCACATAGCGAATAATCATCAATGAATTTAATAATGAAATGTACATTGTACTGGTATGTCACCCAGGTATACCTACCGAAATTCCCATTGTTAGTATAACGCCCGCTTTAGCTTTAAAACTAGAGCTTAAGTCACCAGCAAGTGCATCACTTAGATACAAAACCGTGCCTACGCGTGATGTAAAATTGAAATTAGCTTAATACATTTCCTGATTAAAATATCCAAGTATTTCTTTTTATTTTATTAGGAACTTGAATGTGCTCGGAATTCCCGGAATGTACCATGTAAACATTGGGCAGTAGCTTTGTATTTTTTACTCTTATCGCGTATAGACCCACATCAATTCGTTTTTAATGTACTATCCTCACATTATCGGATTAATGAAATATCAGAATCGGGAACTTGATAATAAAGAAGCATGGTAAATATCCTGAACGAATTTAGGTTTCCACTTTGTGTTAGCATGACTGTTTAAAGTTATTTCATTGCAAAAACATTCATTTAATTCATTAATTACCTACTAATTGTCTTACACTTCCGATGTTTTTGAAAACCGTGAAATTAGTGGCAACATGAAATATTTATTAGCTAGCTTTTATTTAGGAAATCAGACCGAATCGTCAAACATTGCCTAAATTAAACCTTCCTAAAATATTGACAAGCCTTTTCATTCAGTATTACCAATGTCGGTTTACATAGTGAAAATGTGGTTAATTTTGCAATCAAAATGTTTATTATGTAACATAACCCACAGAATTTTGGGAAATGGAATAATTCGTCAATCAATTCCTGTTTTTGTCTGTACGTAAACTGTGTTATTAGAAGGAAATGAGTGTTTAGTTACCAAATAATTTTGGTTATAATAGTGTAAATGAGAAATATTTAAAGTCTATAACCGTACAGATTCTAATTATAACGGCCTGCTTTGCAAAGCGGGCACTGGCCGCAAAGAATACTATTTTCTTTCGGAGTCTTTAGGTTTCAACTTAATTTCTTTTGAAAATTATCATATTGACAAAAAAAACTTTATAATATTCCTAACTGTACGTACAAACAATTTTCTTTGCGGATAGTGCGCACACTCTCAAAGAAGGCCGTAATACCTGCAATCTTTACGATTTGTTACTTTCGCGTTTCATTACATACTTTTTTTACTTTAAATAAAAGAAATTCGTTTTCGCTATGGCAGACGAAGACGTGCGGTGCCAGATCGCTCGGGACCATGACTGGTGCAATCCAGTCAAAACGCTGGGCAGTAGCTATGTATGTGCTACACTTCACCGCTTGTAAACCCATAGGATAAGGTTTTAAACCAAAAATCTATGTACGAAAATTTTACTTTAAAGTTACCGTAAATTAAAATAGTTCGCAGATTTAAAAAGCTAAATTGCAATAAAAGTGTTATAATGCAAAATTACCTAGATGTTTCGGGAAATTGGAAAATTAATGGCTTTTTGATCATTTGTACATCAAAAACTAAAAAAATCAGTAATCAAACTATTATAGTTTTCACTGTCGATGCGTTGTGTAACTGTGACAATTTTCTTGCCGGAGTGCGAAATCGTAAGTAACGTCCTTACTATTACAATGTGCTGCTGTGTAATGCGTGCTCTCCCTGATAAGGTATAGGCGGAGTCAGTGGTGTAACTATACCCGTTGAAGTCCGTGGCAAAATTCATCGGTTGGGGCCCCATGCACCCCTCGTTCTTTTTTTTTATCTTAATGTGTATGTGGGTTGACAGATGAGATTCTCCTATGACCGGGGACCATTTTCGGCTGGGGCCCCCTACCGGGTGGGGGCCCGTGGCATTTTGCCGACTTGCCACCCTGTAGTTACGCCACTGGGCGGAGTAGATACCAAAGTCGCGGTATCTCTCGACTCCTCAACACAAGCTAAGCAGATTCCTTTTTGGTACCTTAGTTAATTTGCTTTTATTTTTTTGTAAATGTATTGTGTTTTTAAGTTACGTAACTGAATAAATAGATTCCTTTCTTTCTTTCAAATCCAGTACTTAATCAAACATCTTAATACTCACCGATGTCTTTGTCGCAGTGACAACAATCCGTCGTCTGGTTCGTACTCAAGTAGAAGGAGAGCATACTCTCCGTACAACACGGCAAACACTTGTGATTCACCCTGAAAATTAACCTTTGCTTAGCAAACCAAGTATACTGCTCTAATGGACTCTCGATAAATATTCAACGTTCGCAAAACCGTTTAGTGGAATTTGATACTAGATTGGATTTAGCTTGAAGAAGGTCTGGATTGAAATAATAACGTGTTAGTTTTACTATGAATGGATTCGGATTGAAGATAATTTCGACCCTTTATTTGCCTAATTCTACTAATCTGTGAATCGATTTATGGCTGATTTGACAGCTTTATTGGTTAGAATATGGAAAACGCACGTATCTATTAATTTGAATTAGATAATTTATGTTTTTTATTAACACTGTTAATAAGTGAACTTCATAACTGGGGATAAAAATAGTTATTAACCACTTTTATACAAAACTATATCTACGAGTTTCCAACCAATATTATAACGAAACATAATAATACTCGTAAAATTGATGTAATATTATTATACAGAAAAACGAATCATCATATTATTATTATTGACTTAATGATTCGTATTTCCAAAACATTCATTATTATGTTAAGTAGTATAATTATATAGTCTTATTTTCTCATGAAAATACATTTACTCTGAAATAATATGATTAATATCTAGTTAGATTTACTATCTTATAATACGTAGTTGAATTAGCACTTTTTGAAATAAGCATTTAATTTTCTGTTCTTAATTGTCCACTTTTATTTGAGATCTTGTTGAAAAAACACTTACAAATTATGACCTCACCACAGCTTTGTATTTACAATTAAGATCCTACTAGACGCTAATCTTCATACCTACTATCTTTTCAATATAGGTAAATAACAAAGTTAAGGTTAATAATTAGTTAATTTGTTCATATATTAGTATCAAAAAGAAAAATATTTTATTTCGAAACGTTCATACCTACTTGAAACGACTTACGTTCTTTATATCTATTATAATGACTTTTGTTATTAAAGCAAGAAAAAATAAATGGCTTTACTCTACTGGCGTTTGTGGAAAGCAACGATAAAGTCTTAAATTAAAATTATACTTTTATATAACTTATCAAACGAACAAAGCAAACAACTCACCTATCTAACCGTAGAGGATGGGCACAGGTTACACAACTAGTAGGGCCAGGCCCTGAACAAGACCTGCAGGAATCATGGCATGGGCTGCAGGTCCTAGACCTAGGTTCATAGTACTGAGAACTAAGGCACTCCACACATAAGCCGCTCTCCAACGAGAAGTGCGGCGGACACGACGTACACCTTTGGGGGCCGGCGCCATGACAGTCCTGGCAGTAATGGTGGCAGCGGCGACAGCTCTTCTGCCACGGGAAGAAGTTTTGAGGACATTCAGGTCTACACTCCCCCGCTGCGAGTCTCCAATCGGGCGGACATGACGCGCACTGGTCTCTTCTCGGCCCGGCACAGGTTTCGCACGACAGGTAACATTTGGAGCATGTGCCTTCGTCAGGGTAGTATCCGGGGGCACATGTTGCTCTACATGTTCCTGATTGCAGTCGCAAGGCGCCGGAGCAAGCGGTGCAGTTCAATCTGGAGACGCAGGTGGAACACGTGTGTGGGCATCGAGTGCATTTCCCAGCCGTCTGGTAGAAGCCTTGCCCGCATTCCGCTACGCATCTAAAATCGAAGAGTGTGTTGAGTTTTTGTAAACACGTTAGTGTTGAGACCTAAGAGAGTTAGTGAGCATTTTTTCGAATTATCAAAATATGTAAATGTTGTAATTTAAATCAGATCAAAATAATATAGAACGCGAAAGTCCTAAACTTATTTCGAATGGAAAAACTAAAAAAATATTATCACACTAGCTGTGCCCGCAACTTCGTCTGCGTGGAATCGTAACTTTCGCCAGCATTTTAATTTTAGGAAGCATTTTTTAAAGTAAATACAGGTGAAATAAATAAAGCCACATAAATTATAAAAACTATTAGAAAATAAAATATAATTAAACTTAGTTGTTGATTAGATTAATACCCAGGAAAGAACCTAAAATTGTTTACTGATTAATAGGTGAACAAAATTTTTCATTACAAATCGGCCAACTAAAAGAGGATTCACTCGCCCATTTTTTTTTTGTCTAAGCAATGCTCTAGCCAAATGAGGAGAGTGGTAGCTAGGACTCACAAAAATATTTTTCACATTTTAGAACTATAAAACCACGTTAAAATGTATTTGATTTGACAGAAACAGGTTTCAATAGTTGCAAACAGCGTACTGTACCTATGTAGATAGTACACAAAACTGATATCAGGATGACTTCAAAAGGTAAAAATACAAACTACCAATCCACAGCCTTAAGGTATCTATAAAGGACGTGTGTCGCCATGTGACGAATTATATTAGTATTTGCTTTGCTAGTTTGTTATGTGCCACTTTTGTTGATTGTATTGTATTCGTAATGAAACAATGAGATGATAACTTTTATCGTTATTATCTCATTGTTTCATCATCGTAAGTTTAATGAAATGGAAACTTTTAATTACTTTTAGTATTTGAAGCAATATTGCGAAGTAATAGAGCACAGTGACATCTCTTGAACTAACGAAGAACTAAACACTCATATCAAATCTGACAATATTTGACATGACTTGCCAGCTAAAAACGTGATAGTTGGGGATACCTAACGGGGTTTCAGTCTTGATCAGACACAGACTCTGTCTTGTAAGATTTTTAAATGGAATTTTATAATATCCAACAATTTTACGTGAATGTTTATAAATTCCCCTCTATATGCTTAGAATAGCGATATCCCTCTATTTGAACATTCAGATAATACCAAACAGCCTACCAATAAAAAAAAATCAAACCAACAATGCAAGCCAGTAAGCAAATATTGGACAACTGACCACCTCCATACCGAAAACCAGAAAAAAGAGAAATGTAGCGAATTTCATAAACTTTTCTGACTGGTCTCCCATATCAACCCAATTAGCTTTCTCTTCTTCAGCAAAACGTCGAAACCACATACATAAAACTTCTCTAAATCATTTACCAACAAAGCACAGCCGATATCAAACTGCACACTGAACGCCTGACATTCAAAATACAAAAAAAAATTAGTTAAACAGGGTGATTATAGGCAACAAAAGAAATTGGTGTATGGGATAGATGACTCATAAACTTTCGCCTAGCAGATGACATTTTCCTCATCGCAAATAAGTATACCTCGACAGAACTTGAGTTGATTCTCGAACAACTAAGCGCAGAAAGCTTTGAGGTTAGACTGACGATGAATAGACCCAAAACCAAGGTCGCGACCAACAGCACCAATGATAGGATAGCAGTCAACAGGCAGGTAAAGCAATATGTAGAGGAGTATAAACTTGGGCTAGGCAGTCTCCTTCGAATACAGGCAGTACAAAGAAATACGCTGTAGAGCAGACAACGCCTGGAAAAGCTTCTGGTCTATGAATGGGTATATCAAGGGTGACCTTCTTATATCACTGAACCGCAAACTCATCGACATTTTCATACTGCCTATCCTAACATATGGGGCAGAATCTTGGTCCTTCACCGAAAATCAGAAATCCAAACTCAAGGTTTTTCAAAGCGCTATAGAGCGGAGTATCATAGATATTAGGTAAAAAGATAAAATAAAATATACCACCATCCACTCCCGTACTGCTGTTGTTTTTGGTCAAAACTGATGTGGCAATGGGCGCGGAATGTCTGCAGGATAAAGAACAATAGATGGACCAGAATTCGCGTGCCTGAAGACGATTTTCGCCGAAGAGGAAGACCCAAGAAAAGGTGGTATGAAGATCTGGTCCATGTATCAAAGAACTGGCAAGTCCTAGGCTTGGATGAGAGCAATGGATGGGTTTGAAGGAGACCTTTGCCCAGCAGTGAGATGATACATGTTAAGAAAAAAAAATTACAGATTATTGTACAGGAGGACTTTGATATCAACTTGAACCTCCTGCATAAAATTGTAACGCGCTAAAGTATCTCAAGATTATGATTTTGTGTTTTTCAACACACACACACAACAAAAACGCGATCAAATAACTTTTTTCTTTCTACCGCTTGTTACCAGGCAGCCCCTTGTATTAATCGCTGACCCCCACTTATAAGGAAAGTGTAATAAACTTTTTCTGATTTAGCGTAATCTTTCGATTCAGATTCCATGTCGTTTAAGTAAGTGCAAATCCAGCTATTTACCTCCCCTACTATGACGTTTTTCTTAATAAAGTAGTCCGTATAGTCCTAGTCAGAAGGTTGATTTTGGTCGATAAACTTTTACTATTTTTGTACGTGATCTAATAAAGTTAGATTTTTAACGATCCTACAGGAATTTCTGTGACTAAAAGTATTTAAGATCTTGACCGGGGATGTAAGGTACCACCATGCAAAATTTCATTTAAATCGGTGTAACAGTTTCAGAGATCAGTCAAATATTTGGGTTTTTTAATATCCCACGGGAACCAGTTAACTGTCAGTGATTTCAAGTATCCTATGTATTTTTCCGGAATTTAAGTTACCTTCGTGCAAACTTTCATTTAAATTGGTTCAGCCGTTTAGGCGGTCAGTCGAAACAAACAAACAAACAGACAGAGAAAAATTTTTTTTTTGAGTATGGGGATGTGTTCTACTACTCTCAAAACATATCCCTGACTCGTTTTTTTTGCGTTTTTCAAAAAAGTACAACAATTTTTACCTCTACGTTTTTATTATAGTAATAGATGACCATTGTACTAAACAAACTAAATTGTGTTAAGGACATTCAATAACACCCAGAAACAGTGAAGTGTCAAAAATTTTTACTTCAGTAAAAAACTACTTCAATTATTTAATTATTTTTTAAAATAAAAGCAGGTAATTCTGATAAGTTTTACTTGCACTTTGTGAATATTTTTTTTAATTTAAATTGATCAAGAATTGCAAACTCTATCTATCTGTATATATTTTCTTATCTAACCTCCCTACATCGCTCATTAAAGGTACTACAGCATCCTAATCGGCGATGTCCTACAAAACTTCGGTAAGCGCGTCGCACAAGGAAGGGACCAGTCTAATAAAGTGCCATTTACCTCGATCCCTGCAATAACAAAGGACTCGAACAAGACAAACAGTCCCACTCATTCGGCCCGCTACATTTCTCGCAAGTGGAGTGGCAATTTTTGCAATGCCCGTGTTCGTGGTACTCATCTGCGAAAAAAAGAGCGGATTACAATTTGAATGGCGCGATCGGCAGCCATCTTTGTTTATCGTGCATTACTCACTGGTGTCGCATTTGTCATTGCCATCCGGAAGACAATTTCCTGCCTTAGTGGGAATCCATTTCTCTTTGCAAACGGAACACACGCCATACGAACAGATGGAACATCCAATTGGACACCTAAGACAATGGAAAAATTACATCCTCGTTTGAATTTTATTTGCAAACGTTTGTTTAACGATGTCTTTGAATAAATCGAACGAAACTGAATTATTGATGCAATAGCTTAGTCTATCTATACTAATATTATAAACCTGAAGAGTTTGTTTGTTTGAACGCGCTAATCTCAGAAACTACTACTGGTTCGATTTGAATTAATATTTTTATGTAGCTGCGACTAATAGTACCAAAAAAAGAATGGAAAATATGTAAAGAACGGGGGAAACGCGAACGAAGTCGCTGGCACAGATAGTTAATTTATATTTATTATAAACATAGTTGAACGATTTTAATGGATAATATTAATGTTAAAAACAGAGCGTGTATTATATACCTATTATCAAAGAGGTAACGTTAATTATGTTTAACTACACAATCGGTCTAAAGTCATAACTTTGGCCAATGGTCAGTTTCATTATATGTCTGTTAAATGAGTTCTCAGAAGTTTTGAATCAAACGCTGATGCTGTATCAGTTAAATACGAATAAATTGACCTAAACAATACTCACGATAAACATTCCCTCCTTTGAGTGTCAGCGTAAAATGTAACTGGACATTTCGATACGCATCTGTTCTTGAGCGCATACTCGCCAAGCCGGCAAGAGACACACTCAGTCTCACTGGGGCCGCGGCACGACTCGCACGTCTCATGGCATGGAGTACAACTGAAGTCGTCCTTCTGATACGTCCCAGGAGGACACGCCGCCAAACACGACCCATTGTACAACACATAGTTATGCGCACACGACGAACACATGTCAGCTTTCTCAGAACAAGTGTAACAATGCTCCGCGCAAGGAAAACACGCGCTTGCGTCCGAGTCCTCGTAGTAACCGTCAGGGCACTGTTGAAGGCACACAGCTAAATCTATCACTAACAGATGTGCCGGCGCACAAGTAAGGCAAGAATCCTGACCCGCCCCCGCACAAGTCTCACATGACTCGTGACATGGCCAGCAAACCCCACCCTGGTTCACAAAACTCCGCGGCGGACATCTTGAAACACAGGAATTATCCAAACGATAATGCTTGCATGCTACACATTGCGTCGGACCCTTCCCGTAACAACCCTGCGTATCGCATTCCGGATCGCATAATCTTTGTACCTGCTTATCATTGGCATCCGCCAATACATTTTTTCTCTGAGCCGACGGAATGTTCTTGGGATAACTATGCCTATCGGAAATACCAAGTTCGATTTCGTTGAGAAATTGCGAATATTCCGATGCGTCATAAACATCGTTTATGTGATAGGTTTTTTCCTCTTGGTATACGTTGTTTGAATTATAGTAGCCCTTATTTCGTATCCTTATAGGATTGGTGGCCGTGCCGTAGAAGATCAGCTGCCACTTTTTCAGTACTCCAGCCTGAGTTACGTGATTATTCCCAGCGTTTATTATTTGGAGAGTCCATCGGCCCTCGGCGTTTTCGCCCCAAAAGTGTACGCTTAGAAAAGGCCAGTCATCGAAGTTGGAACTTGTCGCGTCATGTGTTCTCTCGAACAAAAGGGTGGACGTCGTGCCCATCGGCGATGTAAGCAGTATCCGTAAATTACCTCTCGGGAAAAAGCTTAGCGAGATTTTACATTGAACGTGTTCCAAAAATCTGACCTCATTCATCGTTCCGCTGCACCCATTCACGTCCATATGAACAGATATCGTGTACCCGAATGACGTTTCAATGGACTTGTCTTCGTTTATTTCCTGCGACTTACAAATGTGTTGTGGCGGGACGCTCGTCCATTGTTCCGCTAATGTGACCATCTGGGCCGCATCCATTAGTCCATAACCAAACTTATGACTTACTTTCCTCTTTACGCCATTCACAATCCAACCCTCCTCTTTTTCTAAGGGTTGCGACCTCGATGTGATGACGATGAGGTGTTGCATGTCTCTCCACGTCAACAATGAATTAGCCTCTAACGCTAAGGCGCATATTCCGGCCGCTAATGGCGCGGACGCGGAAGTTCCCGTGTGGTCGACAGTGCATATGTGGTCTGGGCGTAATTGCACATCCATATCTACGGTAGCCACACTTTTGTCCCTCCCCGGCGTGCCAGAGCTGTAAGTCGAAGCCAAAGTAGACGAGCACTCTTCTAAATACCACGGCTTATAACCCCCCTGTGTTGCGCTCGAAATGGATATCGTGAATATGCTATTCGCGTAGCCGTCGCAATTACAGGAGTCTGTGTGCCTCCCGCCGTTTCCCGACGCCCATATAAAAATAGAACCTTTCCCGCCCCTGCCGTTTGTTACTCCGTTTATAAAGGCCCTGGAACAAAACAGTTTTAATGAGCTCGGTTTTCTAGCGCGCTCGATCGTTTGTTCTAGAGTCAGTTAGACAATACCTTCTGGCGAGGGGGCCTGGTCCGTCGACGGTTTTTCCGTCGTCTTCGGGCCCCCAGGAAGCGCTGTAGATGTCTATGTGGTGGGTGTTGAAGCTGAGGGCTTGCGCTTCGACCGCATCATTGACTAGGCCGTCTAGCATGCGGACGCCACCGATGCTTGCATTGTAAGCTATGCCTACGCCGCAGTACTTATTATAGGCGACCGCAGCGACCTCGCCGGCGCACCGAGTGCCGTGTTTGTTGTCCCCATTGTCCTGGGGGGTAGGGTCGGTGTCGTTCCCGTTTATATCCGTCGATGCGGCCGGGTCCTGAAATGAGGGTCTTTATTTAACAACGGTTGGTTTGTATGCGTTAGGATAAGCGTCTAGGGTTGATGCAGGTAAATGGGCTTTAGAAAAGTAATACGACTTTTTATTTTTGTTTTAAGTACAAATGGGGTTAAATACACCTTTCACCAAAACTCATTTAAATTAATTCCTACATTGATACTAACTTACAATAATACATATTTGTATAATGATTATTTTAAAAAATACCTCTATTCGTGATAGCAACAGGTATATGCTTAAATAATAAATGTACAGTATAATTAACTGTAGAGTACATTAATTTCATGCTACGTGTACTATTTGCAGTTGGCCAATATTTTTAATAAAAGCTCAGCTCTGTATATTTTGGTATGATAAAAAGTGCTAAAATATAAATGAAGTACTTAATATTATCATCTATCCATCTCATATTTCACAAGATTATTTACTTTTTCAGAGCGCATAAAAGTTGGAACGTAAAGAATCCTCATTTTATTGCACGTAAATTATTCGCAAACTTTAAAGCTGTAATTAGTTGCAGAAAGTTTTTTTATGATTGCGAATTAAACAGCTGAAGCACTAAAAATACATTTGAGTTAGTAGAAAGACAAATACAGTTGCCTTAATTAAACTTGGCAGGTAATTCTAAACTAATCTATATACCTATTAAAATTGTGTGAAAAGGTTTATAAACGACCGATTTAGGAATTATTTTTTTCTATCTGCTCATTTCTTGTGATACATGAAACCGAATAAAGTTATAAAATATTTTCAATAGGAAGATTGAGTTCAGAAAACGTTTGACTGCAATTTAGTACCTATATAGATATTTAAATGTAACGCAGTTCATACTTAATAAATGTACCATGATCATTGAACTAGGTCCACCAGCCTGTATTAGGGTGTCCTACCTAATGTCAGTGTTTATGACTAAATTATTTTTACATACAATTTTCAAGTTCTCTCGCGACCGTGATCCATGTAACCCAGTGAAAACGCGGTCAGTTAGTAGCTATGTATTTTCTTTTGTTTTCATTTAATAAAAAAAATATAATTAAAACAATTATTTTTCAAAAAATAATTTAAATATGTTTCGATAATAAACCTACTTTAAGTAGGTTAAAAACAATTGCAAATGATGCTCTCTTAATGTTTACAATCACCCTCCATTACCACTAGCAAAAGAAATTGTTTAAAACCCTACAAGTATAGCAAGTTGAAGGATATTTACGTAATTTTGCGCCAGGTCTGGGTGGTTTGGTTGTATGCCGTCATCGAGGATTGTAATCACAACCCCTTTGCCAGTGTAGCCCTTCCTCCACGCGAAGCCAACGTTCATGTCAAGACCGTCCGCCGCACCTCCGTTCTGAAAAGAAAGTCAGAAGTTAAGTGTCAAATCTCATACTTGAATATCAGATGTCAAATGTCACAGTCAAAAATTAGATGTCAAATCATCATTCTCCTGCCCACGCTAAGAGTGGTCGGCACAACATGTATACTTCTTCCACTCGGGCCTGTCATTCGTCAGCTCTGTGTCTACTCCTTTCACTCTCACATATCATCCTTCACGCAATCCATCCATGTCTTTTTCGGTTTTATTCTATTATAACATCTATCAGATGTCAAACCTTACAGTCAAAAGTTAAGTGTCAAATTAAACAGTTATACCCGAGCCGCTCTAAGTTGGCCGATTTGCTACATGTCAGACTGACTGCACTAGTCTTTGAGTATAAAGCCACTGGAGATGCCTTACACTGGCGACCCCTCCGGCAAAGTACATTGGTAAACTGTTCAAACACGTGTAATAAAAGTACTTGTCGGTGCACCACCGCCATTTTGGATTGATCCCTGTCGCGTGACGTTACTCTTGAAAAAAGGATAGTTGTGCAGTATTCTCATGTAAAAAGGCGATCGAGAGCTCAAATTCGCAACAAGAGCGAGTTTAGTATCATATCTAAGTGTTTTTTATTAACTTTTAAACGTGTATTTAAGAAGAATTGCCATTTAAATAAAAAGTCATTGCGATACGTAAACGACAGAAAAAATAAACAAGAATACAGTGGTACGGGGGCTAGTGATGTCACAAAGTCAAAAAAGCGACTCGACATTTGAATGAATCATTCACTCCCTGCAGTCAGTTGTATAATCCGTTTTTTACTTTAATTTTGAATTAAATAAAAGGTCTAAACATATGTTATATTTAAATCTTGTAAGATGAATTAGAAAAATTACTTTTCTTTCCTCTGGTCATACGATATTGAAATTTAGTCTGAAAATGAAAAGAAATTCTGTGACTCCCTTAGAGATATTTTTAAAGACATAGATATTTTAACCGTATCCTCTCAGTACATTTTGGACTGTATCTTATATGTTTACAAGAACAAACAATCATTTAATATCGGATCCTCACCATTTTAACACCAGTAATAAACATAAGTTTGCCGTTTCAAGGCTCAGGCTTCAAAAAGACTGGAAAGTCGTTCTTGGGTTTAAGCACAAAATTGTTTAATAAGATCCCACAAAATGTTATTGAATTACAATAATCAGTACAAGATAGTTCAGTTCATTCACCAAACTGATTTTATTTTTATTCTTTGTGTCATCACTATTTTTTTCGTATGTGTGTTGCGTAGTTACGTAAAAACTTTGTTTGTGTGCGTGTATTGTTTGAAGTGTTGAACATTTTTGTAGTGTGCGTTTATCGTTACAGCAAAATTTGTGTCTGTTGAGTTATTAATTTTTTGGTGGTGTGCTGTACGTGTTTACCTCGCCCCCCGCTAAAAGTGGCGAAAAAATTTGTTAGAAGCGTTGACGTTATGGCATCTCCAGTGGCTTTATACTCAAAGGCACTAGTGAGGGACAACGGTAAAATTGCCGAAGTATATAAGTAACAGTTATTTCCACTTTATAACCAAGCAAGGTCTAATTATAACAAATTTTTATTAAAAACATTAATTCACATCCAAAAGATTGAATTTAAGTTCCTTATTTATAAATATATTTATTTTTAAAATACAATACTTATTAAATCCTTCATCCTATTTTAAATAAATACCTGGTGAGTATTACCCACTATGTCACTATGAAAACGTGTCAAACGGCGTAGCCTTGTAAAAGCGTAATACAGAGTGGAAATTTTACGTTTTCTTTTTATAATTCAATTATTTTAGGTAATAAAAGAAAAATAACTAGATAATTATACCGGAGCCGTTCTTAGAAGACTGATTTGACACTTTTTATTTTATATTTTGCATTTATCCTTGTTAAGAGGAACATATTTACGTGAATCATAAAGAACAACTTTTAAAAATAATACGTTATTTCAAAATTTCAAATGCACATAATTATATAATTACTAGCTGTGCCCGCGACTTCGTTCGCGTGGACTACAGGATTTAACATATAAAAGTTTATCCTGCTAACTCTCGTTCCCGTAAGAATTTTTTCAATATCCTGTTCCAACTAAGCTTTAAGTTTACTATGGTACCTGCATGCCAAATTTACAGCATCTAACTTCAGCGGTTTAGATTTTTCATACAAAAGCGATTTTCCCGATTATTCCCGTTCCCGTGAGAATTTCGAGAATTCCTTTCTTAGTGCACCTCTACGGTACCTAAGCTACGTCCAGTCCAAATTTCAAGTGCCTACGTTTAGCCGTTTAGGCTGTGCGTCGATATGTCAGTCAGTCAGTCAGTCAGTTTCTCCTTTTATATATTTAGATAAGAACCCGGCTTGGCTCGGGTAAGATGTGATTCATAATAAACATCGAGGAGCAAAATATAGGTAAATATTTCCGTAGTCATCGGTTCTTCAAGGAATACTAAAGGATTAAACAGGACATAGATTCTTTCATTGAGTTTAATAAATCTAGTGAATAAAAATTGCAAAAATAAATAAATAAATAAATATTACACAACATCACATACATTGATCTGATCCCGTGGTAAGTAGCTTAAGCACTTGTGTTACGGAAATCAGGATCAACAGTGGATACACAAATAAACTTAATTATATTTAATAATACACCCAGACACACAAAAGTTTTTATACAATAAATTTTTAACATTTAAAATTAAGGAACATCAATCAACAAAACAAATTGCAATGAGTACTAATCCTAGAATTTGGCAAAGGTCCTTATAAAATTATATTATCTATTCTTCATCAGTATCTGTTATCGCCCTGAAAGAGTATATCATAAAAAATGTGTCAAAAACAATGTTTCCGCGAAACGTCAATGACTGAAGAAAAATAGTTTTGATAATATTCACTCAATTCCGGCAAGATGGTGACTGTGATTCGTCTGTCAACACATTTTGAATTTAGCAAAATACTCGACAATCCGAATTTTGCGGATATATGTTGTCGACTCGAAATCATTATTTTTTGATGTTTTATTATTCATGTAAGGTTTTAATCGAGTCTACCGTACCCCTTGACGAAATTATTAATATAGAAGATTACTTTGGAGCAAACATCTAAATCATTAAAACGATTGTTATGGGTAAACTATAAAAGGCAGACATATGCTCTCGCGGACATTTTTAAAGATAATGTTAAGATGAACAATTCATCCATAGAGCATTTTTGTATAACTTTAACTATATGCTCAGCGCACGCCACGGAAGGCCTCAGAAACGATACTTTCCCCGTTTTTGAAACATTTTCGGTTACTGCTCCACAACTATAGGACCTAGCGTGATATTATATAGCCTATGTAACTTCTGAATAATGCAGCTTTCTACATACATACATACATAAAATCACGCCTTTTTCCCAGAGGGGTAGGCAGAGATCACTGCCTGCCATGTGCTACGGTCCTGGCACACCACTTTCGCTTCATCCACATTCATCAACCTCTTCATGCACGCTCGTCGATTACGGGTACTTTTTTTGATTTGACCTTTCTTTAAGATTTGACCTATTTGGTCATTTGATGATGCAGCTTTCTAATGGTGAAAAAATATTGCAATCGGTCCAGTAGTTTTTGAGTTTATTCATTACAAACATACAAAAATACAAATCTTTCCTCTTTATAATATTAGTATAGATTTGTCTTTTATTACCTAAAATAATTGAATTATAAAAAGAAAACGTAAAATTTCCACTCTGTATTACGCTTTTACAAGGTTACGCCGTTTGACACGTTTTCATAGTGACGTAGTGGGTAATACTCACCAGGTATTTTTTTAAAATAGGATGAAGGATTTAATAAGTATTGTATTTTAAAAATAAATATATTTTTTATAAAGGAGCTTAAATTCAATCTTTTGGATGTGAATTAATGTTTTTAATAAAAATTTGTTATAATTAGACCTTGCTTGGTTATAAAGTGGAAATAACTGTTACTTATATACTTCGGCAATTTTACCGTTGTCCCTCACTAGTGCAGTCAGTCTGACATGTAGCAAATCGGCCAACTTAGAGCGGCTTTGGTATAGTTGAGTAATGTTACACAATTTTTTGTTCACTTCCAACTGTCAATATGACCATTAGTGTCGAACAATGGTACCTATACCAGAGCCGCTCTAAGTTGGCCGATTTGACACTTTTTATTTTATATTTTGCATTTATCCTTGTTAAGAGGAACATATTTAGCGAATCATAAAGAACAACTTTTAAAAATAAGACGTTATTTCAAAATGTCAAATGCACCTAATTATCTAATTATTTGTCATTTATTTCCTAAAATAATTGAATTATAATAAAAAAACGTAAAATTTCCACTCTGTATTACGCTTTTACAAGGTTACGCCGTTTGACACGTTTTCATAGGGACGTAATGGGTAAATACTCACCAGGTATTTTTTAGAAATAGGATGAAGGATTTAATAAGTATTGTATTTTAAAAATAAATATATTTTTAAATAAGAAACTTCAATTAAATCTTCTGGATGTGAATAAATGTTTTTAATAAAAAAATTGTTATACTAGGGTATTTGACTATTTTTTTATTTTGATATAGTTGGATGGACCACTCGAATACAAAGACACTGTTGAAAGTATCACTTTGATATCTGGATATTACAATTTTAATTGCACATTATTTGGGCGAGCTCAAAAATGCTCCATACAAACGTCGACTGGCGTGTGACGTCACACGCTAGTTTGTTGTATGCAGCGCCTAAGAAGTTTGTTCGGTAGGTTCATCAAAAGTTGCGTTTATTGATATGTTTTCATAATGAAAGATGTGACTAATTCTGTTATTAATAAGATGACAAAGAAATTTTAAATGATAAACTTTAAATGTCTTTTGTAGTCTCATTTCGCTAAAAACTTAAGTTTCGTTTTCATTAATAATATTGATTTACATAAATCTTACTGATTTTCATAAAAATGGCAAGCATAACAACCACAGTCAAATACCCTATTAGACCTTGCTTGGTTATAAAGTGGAAATAACTGTTACTTATACTTCAGCAATTTTACCGTTGTCCCTCACTAGTGCAGTCAGTCTGACATGTGTCAAATCGGCCAACTTAGAGCGGCTCTGGTATAGATGTTAAAAAGTTTTTAGAAGTCTGTACTACAGACATGAAAGTTAAGTAACCTAACTAAGAAACAGAGCATTTTATATGATGTATAATTTTTATATTTTAACAATTTCAATTAAATGTGTTACTAGTAAATAAACTGAGTTAAGCCAGATAATTAAGTTAAATTCATCCTTTTAAATCGTCATGCGTTAATTAATATAAAACATATCAGTCGTTTCAAAAGCTTTTGCTAACGAACCGAATCAGTTAATCATAATATTTTCATTGCTTTGATAAATGCGCTTATGCCAAACATTTTTATGAAGCGTACATATTTTCTTTTCAAATCAAAACGAAATAATTATGTACTATACAGTTTAGCTCAGTTATATTTAATTAGAATTTTCGACAAAGTTATAAAAACAGTTGAGGTGAATATGTCACCGGAAAATTACAAGAACCGCAAATTTATAACTTTCCTAGGAAAATTATAAACTTTCGTAGGATTCTACACGAGAGATAAAATGTATTATTTTACGCCTAAATTCTAGGAAGTTTATCAATTTGCGACGTCGTGTGGTAAATTTATAAACTTACGGATATTCATTCGTAAGATTCTACGCGGTTTGGCCAATCACAAAAAGAGTGTTTAATTTTACGCTTTTTATAAAACGGAAAATAACACACAGCTCTCTGATTGGTTGACGCAAGCAGTGGCAATGTTTTTTATGTCCATAGACTTAGGTAATCTTTGACATGTTGCAATAAGTAGACAAATTCAGGAATCTACTTATTACGTTTGATTTGTTAAATGTTTGTATATTTTAGAACTAGAGGACGCCCGCGACTTCGTCTGCGTAAAATCTGATTTGTATTTTGATTGTAGGACCTGACCGTGTATTCCCGCTGTCCTCGCAAACGTAATCCTCCATCCGTTTTAAAAAAATCTATAAACACGTAAAAGTTCTCCCATACTAATTTTCACACCCCCCCCCACCCATTACCGCCATGGGGGTTAAATTTTCAAAAAAAATTGTGTTGGTATCTTCCCGGAGTGCCAGCTACCTCCATACCAAGTTTAAAAATGGACAAACACGTAAAAAATCTCCTCATACTAATTTTCACCCCAATTACGTTACGATTCTGTTTCGGTAAAATTTATCCCATCAAAAACATCCTGTAAAAAAACTAGCCAAGTCTCGATGGAGCAAATTGCTCATCTCTAAAAAGTAATGAAATCTAGACAAAATCGTGCCAAGCCTAAGGTTCCTTACTGCGATTTCTTCATTATTATAGTTAGTGTTGTGTGACTTGGCCGTTGAAGGGAACACAAGGGTACATAACCAGGTTCTCCGTAACAATATTACACCAATCTGTCGCCAGAACCGCTACCTATTGACGATAAAAAATAAAAAACAAGTGAAAACAAGGCTTGATACTGGTTTTGTACCCTTGAGTGTCTTGTGTGACTTGGCCGTTGAAGGGTATTCAACGGCCAAGTCACACAACACTAACTATAATTAATAACACAACACTAATGAAGAAATCGCAGTAAGGAACCTTAGGCTTGGCACGATTTTGTCTAGATTTCATTACTTTTTAGAGATGAGCAATTTGCTCCATCGAGACTTGGCTAGTTTTTTATAGGATGTTTTTGATGGGATTTCACTTCTTTTTGTAGAAGCAGCTAACCAAATAAAATATTTTTTTGTAAAACGGTATGTCGTTTTTTTAATATTTTTAGACGATTTTATAATATTAAGCTGTTGTGTTTTCTAATCAGGGTCACCAGGTTCTCCAGATCTTCGATTATCGTAGTTTTTATAATTTTTCATTAATGTGACTATTAAACCCTAACTCTGTACCAAATTTCAGCGCTCTGAGTTTATGGGAAGTACTACTTCTATTTTGATGATCATGAGTAGATGAGTGTGTGAGTGTGTTACATAAATGCGAAACTTTGCTTTCGCTTAACTTCGGAACTATAAGTCCCACAGACTTGAAATTTTGGATTTTAAGTATGTTATCATAGGTTACTAGATGATAAAAATTTCAGCGTTCTGGTCTTATCCAGAGGTTCTCAAATAGGGGCCTGAAAATGCGGCGAAATGGTTCCAGTAAAGGATGGTACGGCAGTGTTTGTTGCTTCGCGCTCGACTTGGCAGGAGCACTGCCGTGCCCCCAGATTTTAAAATAAAACACTTTTTAGGACCCTAATAGTTCTTTGTTTTTTTTCCTAATTTGGCATGTCTGATTTTACCTATCTATGGACTTAAGCATCGCCACTGCTAGCGTCAACCAATCAGAGAGCTGTGTGTTATTTTCCGTCTTATAAGAAACGTAAAAATTAAACACTCTTCTGTGATTGGCCGAACCGCGTAGAATCTTACGAATGAATATCCGTAAGTTTATAAATTTCCCACACGACGCCGCAAATTGATAAACTTCCTAGAATTTAGGCGTAAAATAATACATTTTATCTGCCGTGTAGAATCCTACGAAAGTTTATAATTTCCCTAGGAAAGTTATAAATTTAGGGTTCTTGTTATTTTCCGGTGACAAATACACAAAAATTACATTCTTAATTTTAAACTATCCGACGAGCTTGTTCATTCTAAATGAAGTGAAACATTTGGTTTTCTTGTTTACTTATATCTTCCACACCTATTTATATTCACACCAAATACATAGTGGTAATGGTGCAGAAGAAGATGGTAATTACATGCTGTAATAATAGCCTTTGTAAATGGGGAAGAAAGCGTAAGACTCATCAGCCCATATTCATCCCCACTGCTGGGGCACGGGCCTACCCTAAACGAGACCGATCAGGCCCTGGTCAACACGCTGGCCAAGTGCGGGTTGGTCAACTACACAACCTTAGGGTTTCTCACGATTTTTTCCTTCACCGATAAAGCGTCAAATTTGTACACATATATTTTTAATTTTAAAATACAGTGGTGCGTGGCGGAGTTTGAACTGGCATGATCGCCTGGAAATGCAACAACTACTACCACTTGGCAGTCGTCGTTTTTTCTTTTCAAAACAGCTTATGTACAACAAAATAAACACATAACATTATCTACTTTGTACAAACCAATTCTAGTATTTGTATTTCTTATCCATTATACTTTTCACGTAACTATAACTTGATGCTGCTACAGGGAGAATTTATTCTAACTTATAGCCCGATATGGCTCATAAAATGTCGAGAAACGAACCTAGCTCTTAGAATAAATCGAAACCGAAATGCAGCGTCATACGTTCTGTATTTCATTACTCGTTGTCTTATTTCGTATCCAAAAATTTAAAATTACTTTCAATAATGTTTAATTTGCAATCGTTACTAATATTATAAATTCAAAAGTAAAAATAAAATGTGGCTGTCCATTTGTCGCGCGTACACACTATTACTCCTGTACCTAATTAAATTTGTTAGGTTCACAGTTAACTTAGACCCTGAGAACAGTGATGAATGCGCCAGTGTACCACTGTCCCCTTACCACCAGCGTTGAGCAGGAAGATCCCGGAGGTGTTAGCCGGTAAAAGTGCGGCAGAACCACAGCGTTTCCCCTGCGCTGTGGTATCCATGAGGATTTCCCCGGGTGAAAAAAAAAAAAAGACCCTGAGAAAGAACATTAGGTACCTCTTTAACCGACCACGCTGTAAAGTAATATCCGTTTCTATAAACTTGACGCTGACGGCGGATATACACAATGTGTTGTACTTGTATATTGTAGTTATCTATGTATATATTTTTTTTTGAAATATATTTACTACCTATTTTCAAAAATAGTGCAAAACAGAGAAAAAACTCTCGTATGAAGGGCGAGATTACAATAGCCCGGTTTTTTAAAATTAATGTTTGTTTACATTTCGCTCGCCGTCAGACAGCCTGACCTAATCTCACCCATTTCAACTCTCAAAAACGCCCCATTTTTGGTATATCGTGAAAAATGTGTTTTTCTACAGGATAATCTTTGTGAATCATGTAAACCATGGATATAGATATATTATGTTCCAGATACTGTTTTTGAAACATGTTGTTTTTGGTATACGTTTACAAGCTGTAAGATAGCCTTACAATTGTATTATAATTTTCTTGGGCTAAATGCTCAAACAGTGTTAGTGTAACCAAAAATAACATAATACTACTGTATTAAGATTGTCGTCCGTGTAAAAAAAAGAATGATTATAAAGAAAAAGATAAAGTTTACCTCATGCGCTTACAGAAAAGACGTGAACAAAAATATGAGAATAGCTATTTTAGCCGACTTCCAGAAGTAAAAAATCCTTGGGAATTTTTATGTACCAATGTCACCGATTTATCGAAGAAGTCTGGACCATTTACAAAAAAAAATTGGTTATAATCTGTAAAAAGGTACTTACCAAATACCATTGTTCTTTGAACAACGGATCAGGGAACGAAGGTGCGCTGGACTGCCGCATCACGTGGCGAGGGCGCCACTGGTGATCCCTCTTGGTCCTCCTCACTTCCCTCTGTTGCATCGCCCATCTCACCTGTCAAAGAAATTTACTCCGGTCAATTAAGCCCAAAAATAGGGTTAACCTAGCATTAAATCACAAACACTGAAAATTAGCTAAGATGTTAGGGACCATTGTAATGTAATTATGAAAAGCCCCCATCGATCCCATGTCTGCAAACATTTTTATTCAAGGTCAAAAGATCCAAACAAGTGTTTTTTTTTAATTTTTCAGCCAAACTGTTATACTAACAGTATGATAAAATATGTCACGAATATAATTTTAGATCATGAAATTATCTAAATGGTCCACATTTTATTTCATAACACAATAATATCGTGTGTGTACTAAGATAAATATAAATAAAATATTTTTGTGCTAAATAAACGTTTATTCTATTCTTTAAATATTTGGGATTAGACAAGTGATGAGTATGAATGTCAAAAGACGTAATAGCAGAGGAAGGCGGAAGAAGAATGGAAGCATTGCGTGAGAGTTGATATGGGAGTGTAATAAGTATACACAGGAAGAAGTTATACATGTTGCGACGATCCCACTTAGCGTCGGAGAAGGGCTGGATAATGATGATGATGCTTTGGGACATTTCCAGACACGTCCACCTGACCCCAAACTAAGCAGAGCTTGTACTATGGGTAATGGAGACTGATATACATAAATTATACATAGATATTTATAAATTGCTACTTAAATAGGTATGTAAACCCACCCAGACAAGGAACAAACACCGAAATTCATCACACAAATATTTGTCCCGATTGGGAATCGAACCCACGACTCTTGGAACCACAGCCAAGGTCACTAACCATAGTTGCAGCGAGCCAGTCAAAATTTAGCCGCTAGAGGCGCTTGGGTAGTCAGAGTAGGATGGTAGTCCTTAGGACTGCCACCGTGTAAATTGGAGATTCAGCAAAACTCTTAGAGAATTGTTTGAAATAACGTGCCTAACCCATCTCTAAAAATAACCCGGAACAAATCTTATCTTTAAAAATCAGGTTTTTGCCCTGGCAACAAATATGTCCAGGTTGACCCGAAAACTTTTTGTCCCCAGACGCCTTTCAAACAAGGACATTTGGGAATCCCGGACGGATGGCAGCCTCAGGTATCCTAAATATCAGTGTCACTATTCGGGTCGGATATAAGTGGTTTTATCTATATTATAATGAATATTGTACGAGTATTTGTTAAAATAATATATCGTGTTATGATGTTCATAACGACAAAATATAATATAAGAGAGATCAATGAATTAAAGCGTTTCAAAAGCATAGCTAACACTTATGTCTGCCTATTGTTTTGCAGAACGTTACTGAATCACATTCCTTTGGGCTTAGACAAAGTAACAGTATCAAAACGATAACGAAGTTCGAAAGAATAAAATGTATAGGATTTCGTGATTTACTATAAATCACGTGGTCGATAATCTACAGCACCAGTTTTATCCAATAGGTTTATTTATTTACATACACAACAATACGTGCATTTTTATGCATATGCAAAATATAAAACCATAAATCACTGATATTCACAGTTGACATTTTCAGAGATGATGTTTTTCTTGCCACCAACAAATAAAATAAATAAAAAATTTTAAAAAAAGACGTGTGGCACTCGGGGACTGCCGCGGTATAGCTATTGCATAGCTGTCTGATTTTGGAGCAGCTCGTCTCGATTCGTGCGAGTTTCGTAGAGTCGTACAATACGTCTTACCGCACGCACACAAACACCGTGCTGAAGTCTACCGAACTGAAACGACGTTTGACAATTGTGAGGTATTTTTCGTTACGGAATTTCTTGGTTCGGTCGCCGCGCTCAAAGTTCGCGATAAAAGCTATGCAATAGCTTAAAAATAATTAAAAACAAACATTCAAGGGGGTCTCATACAACAATTTTTTTTTAAAATATTAAGTTCTTGTATTGTCCATTGCCCGGACATAAATTCATAATAAGTAACCCCTCTCCATGAACAAGCCACTTCCCAACAATAATCATATCACTGCAACACTCCACAATCTTCATTGTACCTCCAAACTTATCGGCTCCTCGCCGAGACTGTTTTGAATAATACATTCCGCATTCAAGATACCGATTTTACATCAAAGGGTCCGGTTAATCTTTGGCAAGTTTACGATTGCGTGTGGATTAACTCCTTTATGCCTGTTGATTGTAACAATTGGCTGGGTTTGTATTGTAATTGTTTGTTGCAGGGTTACGAGTTTGTTGTTGGAACAACTTTGACGCGAATGGGGTGCGAGAAATATTGTCGTTTTCGTGCGTGATTGCGGTAGTGATAATGTGGAGTTTGTCCGTAAATGTTGTTTTTATTTTCTAATTGGTAGTATTTGTGAAATCATATGTACAATGCCAGAATGAGTAAAGTAATGTTGGATAACTATTTTCTCTGACTAACTACGATGTCCTAGCCTTGTCATCATCACCGGACATACGGGGAAAAGGAAGGCTCTCACCCTAAAGTATGGCTATTACCCCTAACAAAAAGCTGAAAACCTTCTCTCTTATTTATACATTACAGTTAATACGGAATTCGCGCATTCTTTCCAGCAGAGCTGGGTTAGGTAGGTATGTCGCCAATTTTTTTTAGTAAAATGTAGTTCAGAAACGCTTTTAAAAACTTAAATAATGTCTTCCTTTCATTTATAGAAAACCCAAAAGGTACCCACTTTCAATCCTATTACTTTCCGCGGCCTTCACCATCAATATACCAATGAGGCTTCAATATACTACACACATACAACTCATATACATTAAATTATTTATATCACGACTCACGCATCCGTATTCGGAGTATTAATCAATGCCACGCTAGGACGGAGCTTCGTAATCCTAAACCGATACAAATTTAATATCGCATATCTGCCGTTATGTGGCACAAATCCCTTTAGCATTCCATTGCTTAATGTGTTCATAAAGCTTGTTCTATTGCCGTATTATAATATAATAATATAATACAATATTACACAACATCACATATATTGATCTGATCCCGTGGTAAGTAGCTTAAGCACTTGTGTTACGAAAATCAGAATCAACAGTGGATACACAAATAAACTTAAATATATTTAATAATACACCCAGGCACGGAGCAAACACCGATGTTCGTCACACAAATATTTGTCCCGAGTGGGAATCGAACCCACGACTCTTGGAACCGTAGGTTATGAACCTGAGTCACTAACCACTGTTCCACCGAGCCAGTATTTATTTTTATTATCTGTAAGTATTAAACTCTGACACCAGGTTGTTCATCAACCATTCGATAAGATTCAATTCAAACATTTTATTTTATAATTAAAATCGTTTTAGTATCTATTGATAAAAAAAGATTCATTAAAACATTGGTGGAAAAAAAATATTATAAACAATTAAATAAAATAATAAAAAGGTGGAAATTTTTTTCTGGGCTGGGAGCGTATTACGACCTCTTGATTCCAGCCGGTTTAAATATTGGCAACGGTAGATATATAAAAAAGAGCTGCTATCACTACACTTATTTTTACCCGACTGCCAAAGAAGGAGGGTAATGTTTTTCGAGTGTATGTAAGTATGTATGTATGTCTTTTCCTTTGTGACCTCCTGTAGCCTAAACGGCTTGATGGATTTTGATGTATGAGGTATCGTTAGATTTGTCTTGATTACGGGAGTGTCATAGGATACATTTTATCCTAAAAGTCCCACGGGATAAAGACATAATAATATTTTTTCTAAATTTCCCTTTAAAAAATATGTATGCGGTATCATTAGATTCATTTCAATCACGGGAGTGTCATTACTGCAGTCGCAGTCATTACTGCGATCTTCAGCAGTAATGACTCACCTAATTCTTTTTCTTCTTCACTACCAACAGTCCAGATTGGCGGTAAATTTATGTTGCGGAGTAACATCACTCGTAATCTAAAGCCAAATGTCGTCGAAATAATTTAAAATGGTACTTACATATACATAGTCTTCTACATCTACAACATTTTCGTTAAATAAAAACAGCTAAAAAGTTATAAATAAAAAAAATATTATTAAAAAAAACAAAATACCCGACTGCACACTAAAAAAAGAGTAAAACAAGCCCCACAATAATATTGATCAATCAAATGCTAAAAACTAATTATGTAATACCGTTTAAACAATACCTATATTAAAATACACTACAATATGTGTTCGTAATCGATAGTTAAATAAACAGAAACTTATTTTGAATACAAATTTACTGAATATAATTTATAAATGTTGATGGAAAGCATCGCAGGCGGGGACCACCTTGACCGCCACCAACGAAAATTCTGCTAAATGGTGCACAACCGAAATGACTATAAATAAGCCTCTGTTGGTCCCCG
This sequence comes from Maruca vitrata, assembly GCA_039566165.1. Classification (NCBI taxonomy): domain Eukaryota; kingdom Metazoa; phylum Arthropoda; class Insecta; order Lepidoptera; family Crambidae; genus Maruca; species Maruca vitrata. Next base: position 11,571,285 of record CM076927.1, on the reverse strand, counting down.
CCTGCGATGCTTTCCATCAACATTTATAAATTATATTCAGTAAATTTGTATTCAAAATAAGTTTCTGTTTATTTAACTATCGATTACGAACACATATTGTAGTGTATTTTAATATAGGTATTGTTTAAACGGTATTACATAATTAGTTTTTAGCATTTGATTGATCAATATTATTGTGGGGCTTGTTTTACTCTTTTTTTAGTGTGCAGTCGGGTATTTTGTTTTTTTAATAATAATTTTTTAAATTTACGAAGATGATGGAGGGGATCAGTGCGTATGATTCCACAAACATAGTGCACAACTAAGTGTACCAGAAACGATAAGGTAGTTCATGCCCACTCTTAAACTGACTGGAATTAAGAGGTCGTAATACGCCCCCTGTTCTGTGGAAATACTGCGGGCAGATCGGGGCTTCCGGTTACAAACCAATAAATAAATGTAAGATTTTAGACTTTCGCGTTCCATTACACTAAATATTAGTCTTTATGGGTCTACACGCATTATTACATAGCTACTTACTGCCCGACGTTTCGACTGGGTCGCGAGCGGCCATGATTAGTGCAACCCATAAAGACTAATATTTACAATAAATAAAAATTCATACATAATTACACAAAATACTTTAAGATGAAACGCATTTATAATGAGGTTGTACTATTTTGGTTCTGAGATAGCTCAGTTATATAGTTTTTCATACTTTTCACTCTATGCCTAAACATAAAAGTTTTATTAACTAAAATGTCAAATTCATCGCGTAATTTGTCTTTATACTAATATTATTGAAAGTTGTGGCTTTATGAGAGAAATAATTCAATTTGAAACGACATATTTTAAACATGTTGTCAAAGAATATACTACTTCAATATTAAAAAAAACTGGTAATAACTATACACTGAATATCTGAATAAAATCGAATGAGACCATTTCTATTAAGCCTGTGGATCGTCATTTTCAGGACCCAATGGAAAAATACGAACTAATTTATTTTTCTCGCCGTCTTGACCTTCAGACGTTCACATTTCAGTTTTAAGGGACCTAATATTATTCAAAAAGCCCAAATTATGTTGTTTTTCTTTTAAAATACTTCCAATTCATAGCGCTGTTTGTTCAAGTGAAAATAATAACTGAACTTTGAGAGGAGCGTTCAAGTTTCTTTTGAACAAGTTGTAAGTAAAGCAATTGGAGTCTGAATTTAAAACAGCTGAGAAAATATTATAAAATGCCCCTTTGAAGAACCATAAATATGATTTTCTATGTACTTGGGGTTTTTGATTTTATTACCTACACTATTTGCCTTATTTCCCTTTGTAAGATAAAATAGACACACACTTGATTAGAAAGTGATAATTAATCAATTTTATAAATAGTGCCATTCCAATCATAAACATACACGTAAGTTATCATATTGTATATTATTGCTATCTTTGAAATAACTGCTTGAAGAAGATATGACGAAAACGGTGCACATCTCTTCAGAACATGCATCGCAAATCAATCAAAATCTCAAACAACATAATAAGACCAGAGGGCCTACCATGAGTTGGCTATCGAAAACTTACGTACGTTAAAAACCTATCGAGTTGTTTTTTTCATATGGCCGATTTTAGTTCTTCGCGTAACCACCAGCGGCGTTGTACAAGTTTTTCATAGACATTTACGTAGGCGATATCGAGTGCGCGTATCGTAAGTTTTAAACTCTTGGTAGCCCTACAGTACTATTTCAACTGTTATAAATCACCACACTCTAATGGCAATGATAATAAGCTTGATCCTACGTATTACGCATTAAATATTGGTCCACACACTTGCATACAAAGTACCTACATATTGATAATATACGTCGTGGCTACGTGTAAAGTAACTGTAACTTTTCAATTATCAATTCGCGTGCCAGAAAATGTTATCAAAATAATCGGTGATGTTTTTGTTAACATGCTGAAATGCTTAACTTAGAAAGGCAACATGTTAATATCAAACTTTTTGGTCATGAGTATTTGCTAAATAATGTATTATTTTTGTTTAAAATCTGTGTTACACAGAGCTAGCGAACAGGGATCATGTTATATCACTACATATTACAAAGCAAAGTCACTTCCCGCGTCTGTCTGTATGTATACTTAAATCTTAAACTACGCAATGGATTTTTATGGGGTTTTTTTTAAATAGATGGAGGGATTCAAGAGGAAGATTTTTATGTATACCTAACCTAATATACCCAAAGGAAGCGAGGGCGGGTCACTAGTGATTTCTAAATGACCATCGATGACGATTACGACGATGATGCTGATATGTATCGATAATCTTATACTGAAAAATAATTGCGTAATACGGGCGACATGTTGAATTACAATGCTTTTTTTTCCTTTATACGTGTATGTAAGTTAATCTTCTTACCTGAGGGTCATTTTTGAGTCTTGTGACATAGTCTATACTAGCGTTCGGCGATCTTTTACTGACGTGCGGATGCGATAACAGGAAGAAATGCTTCAAGTTGCCAATCTGAAACAAACAGAATAAATAATATTAATAATCAGCTCAGATCAGAACAATGCATGTTGTGATTCCGAAGTGAGTTACTTAAACACTTGTGTTACGGATTTCAGAAATAAAAATAAATGAATAAATTAAATATAGAACACTCCAAGACACGTAACCAACACCGATGTTTATCACACAAATATTTGTCCCGAGTGGGAATCGAACTCACGACTCTCAGCACAAGAGATGAGACACTATCCAATGCGCCAGTAATTCGTTTAATCAGATTTCCACTTTATTTACAACTAGTGACCCGCCCTAGCTACCCTTCCATGGGCGGGCATATCACATATAAAGATGTATTACATAGTTTAAAAAAATTAAACATACATTCATATACAGGCAGACGCGGAAAGCAACTTTGCTTTATACTGTGTAGTGAAGAGGGCAATATACGAGTATAATAATATAATGTATGTATGGATGGTAGCCAGATAAATGTAACCGCATCGATTGTTTTGCTAGCAGCAATTTACTATAACTGCCAATGTTGCCCAGATATCCATTAACACTGTATCCACTATTGAACCTGAGTTTTCAACACAGTGATTGCTATAGCACACCAAAATGTTAATCGATATTTTACTGTTCCTATTGGTTGAGGTGATTAGGTTCCATGCGGAAGGCATTCGATTCAAAACTCGCCATGTACCTACTTATATTGTTTCTTTCTTTCTTTCTTAAATAAGTTTATTCGACGCTCCCGCAGAGAAGGGAAAACATAGCGAGGGAACCTGCATGCCTGTGAAGAAATTTTATTGTAGAGTCGACCAACCCGCACTTGGCTACCGTGGTGATTAAGTCTTTCTCGACCTAGTTTAAAAACAGTAAACTCAACTCTTTCCCTGAAAATGTGGGCTGTTAATTTTTTAAGTTACTCCAGCGAAAATAAAAGCAATCCTATCGGATTACCGACTAGTCTCCTCATTAAGAAACTGCCCTAAATTTCCTACTCAAAACATTGAATGTTCATGTTATTTTCAAATTAGTAAAGACAGCATCCTGAAGTAGATGATCTAAAAAAATGGCGTTAATTATCGCCCGTTTGGCAGAGTCCCTCAGCCGAGTGCTCTCCCGGGCACAGCGGAAAAAGCTCCATCATAAAGGTCTATCATGAACCGCAATTTTCGACCTTATACCTAACGTCATAAGGCTGTCGAATAGTCAAGGACGTAATAAAATAACATCGATGAAAAATTCCCACTTCATTTTTAAGCTGTGTTTGTCATTGTGGTGTAAGAATAAACCAATTAAGTTGAAGTTCTCATTTAATGACAAGGGTGTGAGAAGTGTTATAGTAATAAAGTGAGGAGTCGTTGAATGCGAACATGGAGCGAGGTTGTAAAAGTTCGTTACTGTGAAAAATAATTAGCTTTTAACGCATTTCTTACGGAAAGTCTTTGTTGAATGCTCTAAAGTTAATTTACATATTTAACAGTGACAAAGAAAAAATGGAATTGGAATTATAGGCCTATCTAAAGATACATTTTCAAAGTTGGTAACTTAACAATGAAATTATGATCACCAATCATATTAACGTTTGATTAGAGTTTCGCGTGCCATTATGTTTAGCACATTAAGAGTAGCATATACATTATTACATACCTACGTCAGGCAGTAAGTAGCTATGTGTTTGCTACTCTTATTATCGCATGTTGATCCACAACGTACAGATTTTAATAACCAATCATATTCGCATGTTAACGGTTATTCGCGAGCTTTTTATTTTCTATGCTATTTAGTTACTTCAAAAGGAGCGAATTCTCAATTTGTCGACATGTTTTTTTTATAGATACATTCTATCCTTACTTCCTTACTTATATTATAAATCCGAAAATAACTCTGTCTCTCTGTCTTTCTGCTACGCTTTCACGCATAGAGTGCTGGACCGATTTGAATGAAATTTGGTACAGATATAGTCCAGAGCCTAGGAAAGGTTATAAGCTACTTTTTAGCTGACTGCGCTATGAGGAAGTAATGTTTTACCCGGTAAACGTCTCTACGCGGACGAAGTCGCGGGCGGAAAGCTAGTATTATATACAGCCTCGAACCGAAAAGAAATCTATATACTTACTGGCCTACTATACTATGACATACTTAGTACATAATACTCTTCATTGCTATGCCTCGGAAAGCTGCTTTTGCCGGATGAATTGCTAAACTATCATAATAGGGTCACCCAGGCATACTATTGACGTAACAGAGACGTGTTGAGGCCAAACTAATGTATGCAAAACAGGACCGTTTGTTGTTCTACGTAAAGCCGAATATCGCGGCAAATTAGCTATGGACTTGGTTAAGGATACCCCGTGTTTATTATACTTTGTTTATCGTCGAAGCTCAAATTATGAAAATCGTGCTCGTGGTAAGAATATCGTTTATTTTAGTAGATACATTTTACTGGATAACTCTTTGTATTTGTTTGATGGTATGCTTTTTGTTTGATGTAAAAGCGTCGATGGCCGAGTGGTTAAGGTCGTTGCTTGCCATGCGAGAGGTCGCCAGTTCAAACCCCGCCAGGTAACAATGTGTTTTTCAAATTTGAAATTCATATGTACCATCATTCGACGCTTTAACGGTGAAGGAAAACATCGTGAGGAAACCTGCACACCTACGAAGAAATTCTAAGGTTGTGTAGTCAACCAACCCGCACTTGGCCAGCGTGGTTGACCAAGGCCTTATCGCCCTAGTTTAGGGTAGGCCCGTGCCCCAGAGGCAGTATGGGCTGATGATGATGATAATGGTATGCTCTGTCTAATGCTATCTCTTGTAATTGTCTAGATTTCTAGGCGATAAACGTATCTCATCATCATCAGCCCATAGGCACGGGCCTACCCTATACTAGAATAGGGCGATAAGGCTTTAGTCAACCACGCTGGCCAAGTGCGGGTTGGTTGACTACAACAGAATTTCTTCGTAGGTTTCCTCGCGATGTTTTCCTTCAGCGCTAAAGCGTCGAATAATCGTACATACAACTATCGACTTAACACGAAGTTGTTATACCATTGTTTATTAATACGACATAATATCCAACTCACACTATACACAACACAAACAACACATTCATACACGTGCCGAAAATCGACGTTCATTACACTTGTATACTATTGAGTTTGACTGCCTCGTTGGTCTATTGGTAGCAAGCGTTGCGTAAGGACCGAGAGGTCCCTGGTTTTTCTGTAATGAAATTACTCAGCCCGGAGTTAGGAAGTTGGCGGTTGAACGCCCGTGCCTCGGAAAGCACGTTAAGCCGGTGGTCCTGCGCCCGATCTCTCATCTGTCATGTCGAATTGTCGTCTCACCGAATTATGAGAGTAAGGGAATATAGAGTGCACTTGTGTTTGCGCACACACTTGTGCACTATAATATGTCCTGCGCACTTGACTGATCTCAATTGAGATCGGCCGCCATGGCTGAAATCAGTCGGACGCCTATATACTACTGAGTGTATGTAATAATTATCGTAATTACTGTTTCTTGGCTTCAATACACGGTTTTGGTAGGGCATAAATAGCGATAACAATTTATAATTGATACAAATTGAATCTGACCTTTACCTTCCAAGTTTTAGGGATCAGGGTGGGTTCGGTAGAACTTTTGAGATACGGAACATTGGCTTGACAAATATGTACTTGATTGATTAAGGGCCGATTTTTCAATGGCCAGATAAAACTTATAATCACCTATTAGTTACGTAACTCGTCGTATTAGTATCGTAAACCATAAGATGAACAAATTATAGGCAATTTATATCTAAGAGTGAGCATCAGTAGTGATGTGTCCTTATTTTTGCCGGCCTATAGCATATTCTTCTGTTAAGTTTTATCTATCTATTGAAAAATTGGCCCTTAAGCACATCTATTCTTTATTTAGTATTGGAAATTACATTTCACTTTAAGCAGAGGAATCACCGACTGGTCTTAAACCAACATATAAAGCGAGGTCTAACAACATTGTATGATACGGATGAAGCCATTAGGTATTTATATGTCACGTCTCGTGTACTAAACTTTGTATTCCATTTGAATCGAACTTTATTGAAGTTTATGTTCTAGACATTGTAAAAGATTGCGTTCTTCCGTACAGATGAATATTTAACGTGTTTTCTTTGTTGTTTTTGTCTCTGGTCTCTTTCAAATTAAATGTAAATAGGGTTAACTTTTAATGTATGTAGAAATAAGTGATTAGGGTAAAAGTTTGATTGTCAAACTCGAATATCTTAATCGAGTGATGAGCATCGTTCCAATCGCCAGGCTAACACTGAAAATCAGCGTTGTGGTTCCGTAGGGCCGCGACATAATGCTGAGTGAAAGCCTTTTTGGCACATTCTACTCTAATTTTAAGTTATTTTGTATTTCTATTTTTGTGACTGTGTGAGAATGTGTTAAATAAATATTTTTATTTCTTTCTTTCTTTTCTTTCTTTCATCGGTATTTTTTTTTTCCTAACTGTCTAACGATGATGGCTTGGAGGAGCCTTGTCATCATCACCGGGCTTGCGGGGGAGCGGATGGCTCTCGGTGTTTTTTCCGTGTCTGGGTGTGAATATGTATGTATTTATAAATATATATGCTCTGCTTAGTTTGAGGTCAGATGGCTGTGTGTCAAAATGTCCCAGACATATTAGTATTATTAATATAGATTACAAGTATTACCTACAAAAGTTCAGTTACCTACCTATGTACATAAGTAAGTTGATTAAAATCTATAGTTAGGTTCTAATCCTAACCCAAAACCGCAAAAACGGACCAATTAAAAAAAAAGCATTACTTTCATACACCCAATAAGCTAAAATAATAAATTATTATAGATCACAACAGTCCCCATAAAAAAGACAAACGCACGTACAAGCCTATTTATTTATCAACTCAAAATTAACTTTCCTCGATTTCCCATTACCGAACGACCCATGGGAATAAAACCGGCGGCCTCTAACAGCTGAATTTACGGAAATTAATTAAAGCCACGGCAGATGAATGAAAATATTCATTGGGAGGCGTGAATATGATGACAATGGTGACTGAAGGCGAACAAAAGATGGGATAATTGGAATCTGCCTTCGTCGTGTGTGCGGTCTTGATAGCATAAAGCACAGGTCAATGATGGTCATAAGTGCACGTGTTGTTGATTAAGAAAGCTATGGCCCTGTCCAGCCAGGGAGCGTATTACGACCTCTAAATTCCAGTCATTTAAGACTGGAAATTAGAGGTTTTTTGTTGATAGCACCAATCACAGGTCAATGATGGTGATAAGTGCACGTGTTGTTGATTAAGCAAGCTATGGCCCTGTCCAGCCAGGGAGCGTATTACGACCTCTAAATTCCAGTCATTTAAGACTGGAAATTAGAGGTTTTTTGTTGATAGCACCAATCACAGGTCAATGATGGTGATAACTGCACGTGTTGTTGATTAAGCAAACTATGGTCCTGTCCAGCCAGGGAGCGTATTAGGAACACTAAATTCCAGTCATTTAAGACTGGAAATTAGAGGTTTTTTGTTGATAGCACCAATCACAGGTCAATGGTGGTGATAAGTGCACGTGTTGTTGATTAAGCAAGCTATGGCCCTGTCCAGCCAGGGAGCGTATTACGAACACTAAATTCCAGTCATTTAAGACTGGAAATTAGAGGTTTTTTGTTGATAGCACCAATCACAGGTCAATGGTGGTGATAAATGCACGTGTTGTTCATTAAGCAAGCTATGGCCCTGTCTAGCCAGGGAGCGTATTACGACCTCTAAATTCCAATTATTTAAGACTGGAAATTAGAGGTTTTTTGTTGATAGCACCAATCACAGGTTAATGATGGTGATAAGTGCACGTGTTGTTGATTAAGCAAGCTATGGACTGGTTGTTGACTAAGCCAGGGAGCGTATTACGACCACGAATTTCAGTCATTTAAACTGGAAATTAGAGGATTTTCCAAAGTATGGGCATGTTCTGGCTCCGTTTTGATATACATTGATCTGAGTCCGAGCTAAGTAACTTATGCATTTATGTTACGCATATAAAAAAAAAACATAAAAATACACAAATAGGTATACTTGAGTGTATAAGTAACACATCCAGATATGGATCGAACCCAGTACTCCTTGCTCTAAAATCAGGGGAGCTACTAACTGCTCCACTAAGCTAGTCAAATCATCAAGCATTTTGTATAAGGCGTCCGAACGATTTCGGCCATGGCCGCCGATCTCAATTGAGATCAGCCGAGTGCGCAGGACATATTTAGTGCAAAAGTATGCTCGCAAATACAAGTGCACTCTCAGTTCCCTTACTCTAATAGTTCAGTAAGGCGACAATCAGACGTGACCTAAGAGAGATCGGGCGCAAGACCACATCGGCTTAACGTGCTTTCTAATTCTAGGCTGAGTAATTTTTTGCACCCGAACCGAAAAACGCATACAAATTTTGCCCGACCCTGTACTCGAACCGGAGACCTCTTGGTCGATACGTAGCACTTGCTACTAATAAACCAACGAGGCAGTTATATTAATTGGATGCTGACAATGGCTACTGAAGGCGCACAAAAGCTGGTATAATTGAAATCTCCCTTCGTCGCATGCGGTTTTGATAGCACTAAGCACAGCCGTGACGAAGGTAAGTGCAGGTGGAGATTGTAGAGGTAATTAAGCGAATGCACTGACTCGTCTCATTCCCCTATTCGATTCTTAAACGAAACAGATTATTTGTGTGTAGAGTATCGATGCGTGTGTGTATGTAGTATTCGTAGATCTAATGTAAATTTAATTTTTAATTTAATTTACATTAGATCTTTAATAGCACTAACAAATATAAATGTATGATTATTTATAAGATTGTTAGTTTCTGATATCCCTAACACTTGTGCTTAAGTTACTTACCACGGGATCAGATCAAGTATACTCAATACTCAATAATACTCAATACTCAATAATTTATTGCTTCTATAAGTGTTTACAAGGTGTTGGGTTAGTAATTATAGATACATTATAGACCCTGCAAGGGCACTGCAAAATGAAATTGAAGAGAGGACGCTGTATTTTTATGTAAACTTAAAAACAAATAAAAGTACTTAGAAATTCCCTTAGACTAAAATATAAATATCATATCAAATTATATTATAACTTATTATATTATATTATATTTTATCATAATATATATAACAGGCTTAAAATATTTAGATTATTTATACTTTCTATTGGTTGTTTTTATTAAAGTAGGTCTATGTTAAGGCATTTACAATGTATTATTTCTGTATTGTTATGTAATAAGTTTTAGTATTTACATTTTATCATTAAAATATTCTTTTAGATTATAGTAAGCTTTTCTAATAAGAAATTGTTTTAGTGTTTTTATAAATTGTTTCTCGTTTGTTTCGTTCTTAATATTATTCGGTAGTTTATTATATATTTTTATGGACATTACAAAAGGGCTATTTGTATGAAGTGTCATTTGAGAGGCTGGTAAGTTTAGTTTGTCTCTATGGCGCAGGTGGTAAGTGGAAGGATTATCTTTACGTTTTGAATAAAAATTAGGGTACTTTCTTACAAATTTGCAAACTTCAAAGATGTATATGCATGGAAGAGTAAGTATTAGGTATTTTTGGAAATATTTTTTACAACTTTCAGTTTGATCTATGTTTGCTATGATTCTAATTAATTTCTTTTGTAATATAAAAAGGCTATCAATATTTGTACTATTTCCCCACAAAGAGACACCATAGCTTAACCATGCATATGCATAAGCGTAATAAGTAACTACTGCAGTTTCCTGATTAATTGTTTTTATTTCTTTAAGGGCATAAGCAAAGCTAGATATTTTACTTCTAATTTTATTAATATGGGACTTCCAATTTAGATGGGTATCAATTACAAGGCCAAGAAGGGTGTACTCATTAACTACTTCTAATTTAATATTATTGTAACTGAGACTAATTTGAAGGGGGGGTTTCTGGTATGGATAGAAGGTAATTAGTTTGGTTTTTGTAAAATTTATTTTTAAACTATGATTGTTCATCCACTGCGACGCTTTGTTTAGGATGCACTCCAGTTTCTCATTGAGATCAACGTTGTCTAGGCTAGACGTTATGATGGAGACATCGTCTGCAAATAAGACACATGGGTGGTCTATGGTTTCTGCCAAATCATTGATGTAAATGAGAAACAGGAGACATCCCAGGACACTGCCTTGTGGGATTGAAGCTTGTAAAGTTTGACTATGGGATCGGACGTTTTCTATTTGGTTTGTTTCTGAGTCAAAGTATTCAATTTCTACTATTTGTTCTCTGTCTTTTAAGTAGGATACGAACCATTTATAGCATGTGCCACGTATTCCTATGCCGTAAAGTTTTTCAAATAAGATATTATATTGAACTGAATCATATGCTTTCGACATATCTAAAAGAATTCCTATGGCATATTTTTTATTATTAATTAAGTTGTAAGCTTCTTGAATATACTTATAAACTGCTAAAATAGTGGAACGATTTTTCCTAAAACCATTTTGACATTCACTAAATAATTTGTATTTTTCACAAAAGTTATAAACACGGTCACACATTGCCTTTTCGAAAATTTTAGACATGGTAGGCAATAGAGCAATAGGGCGATAGTTAGTTGTTTCTGTTTTGGATTTATTTTTATGTATGGGCTTAACTATGGCTTTCTTTAGTAAATCGGGGAAAATTCCTTCATGAAAAGATTGGTTGATAAGAAGATAAAGGGGGTATGTAAGTTCGTCAGCGCAATGTTTAATCAAAGTGGGTGGTAAGCTATCAATCCCATGACTTTTTTTATTTTTCAGATTTCTTATTATTTTATTTACTTCTTGATAGGTTACATGGCTAAGAAAGAGTGAGTTTTGGGTAGGGTGTAAAACAGGTTGTCTTTGTAAATTTTGGTTGCAAGATGAATTATTACCTATTGATACAAAAAAGTTGTTAAAGGTATTTGCAATTTTCCCAGGGTCTGTAATAACCTGATTATTTATTTTTAGCTTAATATTTTGTTTATCTTTTAATTGCTTTTTATTTGTCCTCTCGTGTATTATGCTCCACATAGTTTTAATTTTATTGGTTGATTTTAATATCTTATTAGTGTATTCTAACTTTTTAGCTGTAATTATTGCCTTTTTAAGTATTTTTTCATATTTTTTATAATGCTGTTTAAGTACAAGGCTTTTAGAGTTTAATGAAAGAATTTTAAGTAATCGTTTATGTGAACAAGATTTTTTTATTCCTATTGTTAACCAGTGTTTTTTAAAATTTGATTTTAACTTTATTGTTTGCAGTGGTATGCATTCATTAAGAATTTTAGTTAAAGTGTTATTAAATAAATAATAATTTTCATTTATATTTTGGTTAGATGCTAAGATTGTGTGCCAAAGAATAGTCTGTAGTTTAGATTTAAATTTCTCCATATTTATGTAATTAAAGTTTCTTTTTGTAACTTTCCATTTAGTTTGGTTTTTTATTTTCTGAGCTAATGATATCTGTATAATTGTTCCCATATGGTCAGATAAGCCAAAGTCTTTGACAGAAGTTTGTATGTTATTTGAATGGAAGTTGGTAAATATTAAATCAAGGCATGTAGCTACTTTATTTGACATACGTGTAGGGACTCTAATATGTTGTTTCAAGTTGTGTTCAGACATCATATCTAGAAATTGGTTTGTTTTTAGGTTATTTTGAAGTATATTTATATTAAAATCTCCTCCTAATATTACTTTAAATTTAGCATATTTTTCATTTATATAGGTTAAGATAGCTTTTAATTGTTTATAAAACAAGTCTTCCTCTCTCCTATTCCAGTACATGGTAACTAATAGAATATTCTCTTCAGGTATTATAATTGCACAAGTTTCAAGCACATATTCGATAGACATTCTTGATATTTCTGCACTTTCTATATAATTAATATTTTCCTTTAGAAGGATACATACACCACCTCCATTGTGAGACGTCCTGCAGTATGAGGCAGCAACTTTAAAATTATTCAGTTTTATCATACTTAGCTTTTCTTGTGTTAGCCAGGACTCTGAGATACAGTAAGCTTCAATAGTGGGGTGTTGATCGACAAAGGCTTCTAGTGTATCTTGTTTATTATAAATGCTTTGGATATTTTGAAACATTATTTTAAAGATCTGAGTTTGGTTTCCGAAAAAACTGATTAGAGCTTTCCTCTGTTGTTGAAATAGGGATAAGGGATTCACTATTTTCTTTCGGTTGGCATTTTTTATTTTCAGTCACTTTTTCCAAATATGTGTTACGTTCATTTGTGTTTACTTTCTTTCCTTCAATATATAATTGCTTGTTCTTAATTACTGCAAAAAGACCTCGTTTTCTAGCTTCAATCATTTCGCCGCGCATTTTATTATTCTCTACCAGTTCACTAGGGTCCATAAATTCACTTACGAATAGACCTGTCCCTTTAAAGTAATGTTTGTTTTCGAGTATGAGTCTAGTCATTCTCTTACTGATTAACTCAACTACTATTGGTCGATTGGTGTGGTATTTCTTCCCTAATCTGTATGTGTCTTCTATGTATCCGGTTACGTCTATATATGCTAAGTCATAAAACATGTCCGCTAGTCTGCTATGTAATTCGTACTCAGTTTCCTTGTTGTATTCAGTGAAGCCATATATAACTAGTTTTTTATATTTCGTTTCAGATGTAATATTTTTTCCCGAATGTAATATTTTTTTCTCTAAATTTTTCATTTCCTTTTTCAGTTTTTCATTTTCTTCTGTTAGTTTTTGAATATTATAGTTTAATACTTCTATTTCCTTTATTCTTAATTTATTTTGGTTGAATAATTCTTTTGTTTCTTGCTGTAAATCTTTTTTAAATGTTGTTATCGCGTTCTGTATTTCAGACTGTATAGTGTTTTTTAATTCCTGTATTATTGACATGTTATTTTCTCGTAGATGACGGTGGATTATTTCACTGAGGTTGTGTAGGACGATGTTTTGTACAACTTTTTTATTTATCCCTAACGCACACGAAACGTTAGTAATCATTTCGTTATTGTTGACAATAAGACAAATTATTTACAAACTTCTTTCTTTGACTTGTTTTATTATCGATAATGAAACAATTACTAGATTTATGAGGTCAAAAAAAGCGTCAATGGCCGAGTGGTTAGGGTCATTGCTTGTCATACGCTTAAACGGTGAAGGAAAACATCGTAAGGAAACCTGCACACCTAAGAAGAAATTCTTACAAACACCTTATCACCCTTGACAAAGGCCTCATCACCCTAGTTTAGGGTAGGCCCGTACCCCAGCAGTGGGGACGTACATGGGGTAATGATGCAGTAACTGTAGCACTTGTGTTACAGAATATGGAAATAATTCGACATAATTGATGATGATTGAGATGTTTACGACACAAATATTTGTCGAACCCAGAACTTCTACACTAATACAGAATTAGTATACAAGATTACACAGAAATGAAATGCACAAACCATTTTACGGCAAGACAGTAATTTCAGTATGAAACCTTCCTACTCCCATGGGAAATCTGCATAGATAACATACATAATCCGGAAGTGTCGCGGCTGCTAAGGTCTCTGACCGAAACCCCTGGGATTAGCCATCAGTCCGGTCATTTATGATGCATACCAAGACGTCCGGATGATGGGATAAAGAGACATTTATGTGTAGTCAAAAACCCCATAGCCACGTAACTGACTTAAACTTCACTAACTTTTTGACTAGCTCAGTGGTTAGACCCTGAGTCACTACCTACGGTTCCAAGAGTCGTGGGTTCGATTAGAACCTGGGACAAATATTTGTGTTACGAACAATGGTTTGTTCCGTTTCTGGGTGTGTTCTATACTAATATTATAAAGAGGAAAGATTTGTATTTTTGTATTTTTGTATTTTATATATTTTTGTATGTTTGTAATGAATAAACTCAAAAACTACTGGACCGATTGCAATATTTTTTTCACCATTAGAAAGCTGCATTATTCAGAAGTAATAAAGGCTATATTATATTTTTTTTTAAGTTAGGGATCCTTACTGAAACTCCAATAATGTAACCCAAGGTGTAAAAAAATTACCTGAAAAATTACTTACGTCGCGTGCGCTGCGAAAACTATTTGATGATAGAATAAAATAATTTATTACGACTTTGCAGAACTCTCCATTATCTACAAAAAGTGTCGCGACAGCATATGTCTAAATATTATAGTTATGTCACAGTAAGCGGTTTTTTATTCTAAAAATTTTATTTATATGTCGCCGCTTGAAAAGGCTCTTTATTTGTACCTTGGTATTATTCCTTATCAAAATAAATTTCTTTATATTCAAGACGGCTTCAGTACCTTTAAATAATTTTTTTAATTATTCAATTCGGACATTTCTTTCGAAAGATATCACGAATTTAAAAATGCAAGTATTAAAAAAAGTCGCGTGGTTGCCACTTTGATTTTAACTTGAAGGAATTTTGAATTCGCTTTAATTTCGTTTCGTAGGTAAATAAGTACCAGATAATAAATATTATATTTTAATGTAATATTTTATATAGAGATAGAGGTTTACCGAAGCGAAGCGAGGGCGAGTCGCTAGTTAAATATATTTAAGTATATTTGTGTATCCATTGTTGATTCTGATACCCGTCACACAAGTGCTTAAAAGCTACTTACCACGGGATCAGATCAATGTATGTGATGTTGTGTAATATTTATTATCATTATTTATTAACTTAACAAGCTCATAAATTATATAACCGCTACACGATACCCGACATTCTGATATTAAAAACATGATTTTATAGCTTAAAATCGAATCCTGCTTTAAATAAACACGGAAAGACGGACAGTTAGGAAGTCTATTAAATAAGTGGCCCCAAATAGTTTCAAAAGTAAATAATGAATACACCTTACGCGTGTATATTATTCAGTCAATATTCCTTCAATCTATACAGTTAAATAAATATTAAGTGTGTTTGTTATATTAAAATTAAGTTATTTACTAAATTTATATGAATCTATATCGGGCACCAATAAAAAACACAATATTTTTATTTATCTGTCCGATTCTCGCTAATCTGCGAAATAGCTGGATCAAATTGGATGGGACTTTCACTTATGTATAGCTTATTTTACAAAGTACATTATAGTGTATTGTCATAAATCATTGCTTTGACTATGATTTGCGCGAACACTACACAAATAAAGCTAAGTTGACTGACAGATTAAATTGGTACATAATAAATACCTAGTGTATAGTGTATATATCAAATCATTGCTGCCGATTCCATTTCTACACGGACGAAGTCGTGGGCAGGCTCTAGTGTTTAATATAATTGAATGATTAGTTCGATTAGATTAGAATTGAAGTTCAGTAATAAACAGTTAACATGAAATTACTAATCTATACTATAATAAAAACGTAGAGGCAAAAATTCTTGTACTTTTCTTAGAAACGTAAAAAAACCAGTCAGGGCTATGTTTTGAGAGTAGTAGAACACAACCCCATACTTAAAAAAAAAAATTTATCTCTGTCTGTTTGTTTGTTTGTTTCGACTGACCTCCTGAACGGCTGAACCAATTTAAATGAAAGTTTACACGAAGGTATTTCAAATTCCGGAAAAATGCATAGGATACTTTAAATCACTGACAGTTAACTGGTTCCCATGGGATATTCAAAAAACCTAAATAATTGACTGATCTCTGAAACTATTACACTGATTTAAATGAAATTTTGCATGGTGGTACCATACATCCCCGGTCAAGATCTTAAATACTTTTAGTCACTGAAATTCCTGTAGGATAGTTAAAAATCTAACTTTATTAGATCACGTATAAAAATGGTAAAAGTATATCGACCATAATGAACCTTCTGACTAGGACTATACGGACTACTTTATTGAGCAAAACGTTATAGTAGGGGAGGTAAATAGCTAGATTTGCAGTTACTCGAACGACATGGAATCGGAATAGAACGATTACGCTAAATAAGAAAAAAGTTTATTACATTTTCTTTATGAGTGTGGGGACAGCGATTAATACAGGAGGGCTACCTGGTAACAAGCTGTTAAAAGAAAAAAGTAATTTGACCGTGTCAGTCATTCAAAGTGTATGTTAATTAATCCCTAAAAAGTGTCATTGTAACTATTTGGACCACAAAGTTATAATTAATCTTTGTGTCTGTTAAAAAACACATAATCTTGAGATACTTCAGCGCGTTACATTTTTATTCAGGAGGTTCAAGTTGATATTGAAGTTGTGCTGTATAATAATCTGTATATTTTTTTTCTTAACCGTTATCACCTCACTGCTGGGCAAAGTATCCTTCAAACTCGTCTAGCTCTCTGTCTAATGCAAGGACTTGCCAGTTCTTTGATACCTGGACCAGATCGTCAAACCTCCTTTTCTTGGGTCTTCTTCGGCGAAAATCGTCTTCAGGCACGCGATGTGTAACAATTCTGGTCCATCTATTGTTCTTTATCCTCGCACATTTCACATCACATTCCCCGCCTTTGCTACATCAGGTTTGACCAACAACAATACCAGTACGGGAGTGGATGGTGGTATATTTTATTTTTCTTTTAACTTAATAGCTATGAAACTCCGCTTCATAGCTTTTTGTAAAACCTTGAGTTTGGACTTCTAATTCTCGGTGGGGACTAGAATGTGTTGTACCAAGATAGGCAGTATGAAAACGTCGATGAGTTTGCGGTTCAGTGATATAAGAAGATCACCCTTCATATACCCATTCATGGACCAGATGCTTTTCGAGGCGTTGTCTACTCTACGGATTATTTCTTTGTCCTGCCTGATTTCGAAGGAGACTGCACAGCCCAAGTATATACTCCTCTACATATTGCTTTACCTGTCTGTTGACTGCAATCTACCAAACCAGTGCTGGTGTTGGTCATGACCTTGGTTTTGGATCTATTCATCGTCAGTCTAACGTCAACGCTTTCTGCGGTTAGTTGTTCGAGCATCAACACAAGTTCTGTCGATGTATACGTATTTCGACTAGGAAAATGTCATCTGCAAAGCGAAAGTTTATCAGTCACCTATCCTCTACACTAATTCTTTTTGTTGCCTAAGAATATTATAGTGATCTGAAGACTTCTTGGAGCGTTCTACTGAAAAGCTTTGATATATGTGATAGGCAGTCACCCTGTTTAACTCTTTTTTGTATTTTGAATGTCAGGCGTTCAGTGTGCAGTTTGATATCGGCTGTGCTTTGTTGGTAAATGATTTGGAGAATTTTTATGTATGTGGGTTTGACGTTTTGCTGAAGAAGAGAAAGCTAATTGGGTTGATGTGGGTGATACCGTCAAAGACCTTTGAATAATCCACAAAGGATAGGTTCAAAGGTTTATTGAATTTGCTGCATTTCTCTATTACCTGGTTTTCGGTATGGAGGTGGTCAGTTGTCCAATATTTGCTTGCTGGCTTACATTGGTGGTTTGTGTTGTTCCAATTGATAGATATTATCTGAATGTTTATATACATAGAGGGATATCGCTATTCTAAGCAAATAAAGGAAATTTATAAACATTCACGTCAAAATGTTGGACATTATAAAATTAAAGAAAGTTATCGTATATAAAGATCGTTACAAAAATCACATGGATCATTAGAAAACTGGTCAAGTGCCCCTTGGATTTTTGTTGTGTCATCACGATTCTACGATCATCGCCCCATGTAAACCATCAGGAAATAATTGTTCTTCATAATCCTGCCCAAATCTTTAAACAGTGTCTTTGTTATTAGCATTAGCAACTATCCTGTTTAAGATTACGCACCCCCTCCCTTCCGTATGAAGTATGCATACACGGCAGAGGTACATGAAAGGGTGCAAGGAGTCTCCTATTTAAAAATCTTACAAGACAGAGTCTGAGTCTGATCAATACTCCAAAAACTCCCGTTGGGCTCCCCAACTATCACGTTCTTAGCTGGCAAGTCATGTCAAATGCTGTCAGATTTGATATGACGTGATGAGTGTTTAGTTCTAGGTTAGTTAAAGAGATGTCACTATGCTCTATTATTTCGCAATATTGCTTCAAATACTAAAAGTAATTCATAAGTTATATTTTATTACGCTTTACGTTATTATCTCATTGTTTTATTACGAATACAATACAATCTACGAAAAATATACAAAAACAATGCGCAAAAGTGGCACAAAACAAAGTAGCAAAGCAAATACTGATTAATTCGTCACATGGCGACACACATCCTTTATAGATATTTTGAGACAGTGGATTTGTATTTTTACTTTTTGAAGTTATCCTGATATCAAACATCAATTTTGTGTACTAACTATATTGGTACAGTATGCTGTTTGCAACCATTGAAACCTGTTCCTGTCAAACAAATTAAAGTTTTTATCGTGGTTTTAGTACTAAAACGCTAAAATTATTTTTGTGAGTCCTAGCTACCACTCTCCTCTCAGACTAGATTATTGCTTAGACAAAAAAAAAACATATTGTGCGAGTGAATTATCTTTTAGTTGGCCGATTTGTTATGAAAAATGTGATGTTGTATATCACCTATTAATCTGTGAACAATTTCAGGTTCTTTATTAATCAAATCAATGACTAAGTTTAATTATATTTTATTTTGTAATAGTTTTTATAATTTATGTATCTTTATTTATTTTTCCTGTAATTTTTAAAAAAAATTCTTCCTGCAATTAAAATTGCTGGCAAAAGTTACTATTCTACGCAGACGAAGTTGCGGGCACAGCTAGTCTATACTAATATAATAAAGAGGAAAGATTTGTATTTTTGTATTTTTGTATGTTTGTAATGAATAAACTCAAAAACTACTGGACCGATTGCAATAATTTTTTCACCATTAGAAAGCTGCATTATTCAGAAGTAACAAAGACTATATTATATTTTAAAAAAAATTAGGGATCCTTACTAAAACTCCAATAATGTAAGCCAATGTGTAAAAAATAGACCTGAAAAATTCCTTACGTCACCTGCGCTGCGAAAACTATTGAAGATAGAACAAAACCATGTACTAAGACTTTGCAGAACTCATCATTATCTACAAAAAGTGTCGCGACAGCATATGTCTAAATATTATAGTTATGTCACAGCAAACGGTTTTTTATTCTAAAAATTTACTTTATATGCCGCCGCTTGAAAGGGCTCTTTATTTGTACCTTGGTATTAATCCTTAAAAAAATAAGTTACTTTATATTCAAGACGGCTTCAATACCTTTTTATAACTTTTTGAATTAATTAATTCGCACATTTAATTCGGAAGATATCACGAGTTTAAAAATGCAAGTATTAGAAAAAAGTCGCGTGGATGCCGCCACCGCGCTCAGCTAGCCAGCATGCGTTGTAGGCTCCATGTAAGCGTCACTGGGGTACGGGGGAGTCAATGTAATATAATAATAATAATACATAATAATATTATATAATATAATAATATTATAAAGAGGAAAGGTTTGATTTTTGTTTGTTTGTTTGTTTCGAATAGGCTCCGAAACTACTGCACCGATTTGAAAAAATCTTTTACTGTTGGAAAGCTTCACTATCCCTGAGTGTCATAGGTTTTTAGATAAAAAAAATAGATTTCTGTTACGGGTTTAAAATATATTACATAGAGATAGAGATATCCCCGAAGCGAAGCGAGGGCGGGTCGCTAGTAGTAGATATAGACTTTGGAAAACTTCTAAATATTGTCGAGAAGAATATTTATATTTTATTTCCGGTTTTTTTTCAACTTCATTTATTTTGTTACTTACTTACATGTTTATTTTTTATTGCTTGTAATCCTGTATGTGTTACTAAACAAACTATTTTTTTAAAACCTTGACTTGGATTTCTTAATGAATGATCTCATGAAACTTTTAGATCTTTACATCTTTCAAATAAATGTGTGTTATTTAGAATAGTTTTTTTTTACACCTTCTGACCCTATTCATACAAATTATATTTTTGCAAGTAGATCAGACAGATCACAACCTTTAATATTAAGTTCAAGTCAACATCTATATAATTTTTAAATATCAAATTCAAAGTGAACTCAAACATTTGCTCAATAATTTTCTTTAAAATTCTACGAATTGGGATTAATTTATTTGCCAAAGTACTTTAGGCAAGTATGATCAAGAGGGTTTCAATATGATAAGTTTGCAAATACATTAGTAATAGACAGTAAAAGAGAATTAAAGCCTCTCTCATTTCAAATGTGAATGTGATGCATACAGTTTAATAGAGAACAAAGAGCATAATAAGACTGAGTACGCACAGCTGGATTATCTTGGGGTTAAGGGTCTTGTCCTATTAGGACGCCATTGCTATAAATAAATTAAAAATAAATAAATATTTCACAACATCACATACATACATTGATCTGATCCCGTGGTAAGTAGCTTAAGCACTTGTGTTACGGATATCAGAATCAACAGTGAATACACATAATTTATTTAAATATATTTAATAATACACCCAGACGTGCATGAAGGGTTCCGTACCAATTATGTAAAGAAAACAAGTTTGTTTCATGGGAACACCCCCTAATATTTAATCTTTTTGAATTTTTAGTAGGGTTTTTAAAGCGGTAACGGAAATACATAATTTTTGAAAACTTCCAACTTATCAAGGTTTATAAGATACAGCTTGGAGACAGACAGACGGACGGCGGCGCGGAGAGAGTAATAGGATCCCGTTTTTACCTTAAAGGTACTCTAGGTGTTCTATTGAGAAAGGGCCCAGTCGCAGTTCAAAAAGTAATACCCCGCTTAAAGTTCCAAACGTAACTCATAGCAGTGTATATCTTTGAGCTTATGAATTCAACTGCTGTTTTGGTTTATTGTTAGACGCCATCGTTATTGTTCTCGCTACTATTATTAAAAATATATTCCATTTACATATATTTATTATTTTCTTATAATCAAGATAACTATCGCACCTCAGCGCCGTCAAATCAGAGACAAATAGATATATAATTGTACATAATTGCATAGAAAGAGATAGATAGTTATTAAAGGTATAAAAATATATTATGTGTAAATAAATAATATTAAGAGCGCCATTATCGCCAACAAACTGGCAACAGTTTGGCGATTTTTGTAATTTACTGTACTGTAATGATATTTCTGTGAATAAATGATTGAAAAAAAAAACAAAATAATTACCATAGTTATTATTATATTAGTGCAATTTAGGCGATCTTATAGCTATTACCGGCCCTACCAGATAATACATAGGAGTGGAAACATGATTTAAGAAAATATGTAACCTGTGATTTAGTTTCAATTTTCCGTAGACATAAATAAATTTTCCTCCCACCGTAGTAAATAAAACTTACGTAGTGTGTGTAAAAACTTTAAAAATCTCGTGCAAACGGAAGCACCGTGTGTTTTATACGAATATTAACATAGTATATCTCATGTGTAAATTTCTGTTTACAAGACCGCTTCTTTGCAAAGTAAGATGAGTCGTACTTCGTTTCTTTATATTTCCGGGTTAGGTACCGTTTAAGACTGCTAAAACTCCTTAAAACTCCAAACTAAATAACGTTCCCTGTAGCTTTCACTCGAAAAACCGTCGATGGCCGAGTGGTTAAGGTCGTTGCTTGTCATGCGAGAGGTCGCTAGTTCAAACCACGCCCCGTACCACTGAGTTCTCAAATTCGAAATATCGAATCGTACGAAGTACGATTATTTGACGCTTTAACGGTGAACGTTAAACATTGTAAGAGGAAACCTGCACACCTACGAAGAAATTATTAGGTTGTGTGGTCAACCAACCCGCACTTGGCCAGGGTGGTTTACTAAGGCCTGATCGCCCTAGTTTAGGGTAGGCCCGTGACCCAGCAGTAGTGACGTATATGGGCTGATAAATTATGAACTCTTAAATTTAGGATTTGAGAGTTTCGTATGCGTTCCTTGTCACACAAACAGCTGACCAACTACTTTAGCAATAGAACTTGCATCGCTCGGGATATTACGAATTCCCATAGAAGCGTTGTTCCTCAACCCACCACCAGGTGGCGTCGCGTCTTACTTTGGGTCTATTTGCTTTAGTAACTTACTTTGCGGATCCAGTCTGCCTTTCGTTCGGCTATCATAACATCTGGCCTTTGTTATAGGAACAGATGTTCTACGTTTGATCTCAATTGCAGATTCAGACTTAGCCCACAGAGTTCGGACTAGGATCTAATTAGCGTCGGAATATTGTAATGGAATAACTTGTAGTTTTGTCGGGTAAGTTGCTTGCTGCAAATTGGACTGGGATCGGACCGGCGTTTGTACGTCAACTTTAGGATTGAAAACAACTTAGCGGAATTTGGTTATGCTGTTCATCTTCGCTGAACCTTCGGTCAAAGGAAAGGAAGTAGGTCGATATCGGCGGAAAGGAATTTAATATCTGTTTAACCTATTGAAACAACCATGTTAACCGTGACCACGAGCGCTGTAAAGAGCTCGAAACGTCGGATCTCTAAATAATGTTTAGAATACCAATACACGCGAGTATAATCCGTAAAATTAGTTTTATTTCTATTGAAACAAACCAAGTAGCTTGAACAAGTGGCTACGAGTATGTGGCGGATATCAGAATGTTATTTCTGTACTATTTACAACGCGAACTCCATCCGAAAAGGAAGTAGAAGTGGATTGGTCTAGATAATAAGGACCTCCACGGTCCTT
Source organism: Maruca vitrata (assembly GCA_039566165.1). Classification (NCBI taxonomy): domain Eukaryota; kingdom Metazoa; phylum Arthropoda; class Insecta; order Lepidoptera; family Crambidae; genus Maruca; species Maruca vitrata. Next base: position 11,548,128 of record CM076927.1, on the reverse strand, counting down.
ATTATCGGAGGCCAAGACTCGTTTTGAATTGCTGCGCTAATCTAATTTATTACAACACATTGCATTTATACAATTCACATGAAGAGTCACAGGATTTTTTTATTGTCTCATATTTAGCAATAGTCTAAAGTCAAAGTGTTTATATTATCTTACCAGTAACATATGCCTAACTACTCAATCCCAATCAGTCATAAAATACAAACATTCTTAATGACCCTCAAAAGCTTGCAACTGACCTCATAAATCGAGTAAACCTAAACATCAATATGAAAATAGTTGCGTCTACTCAAATAGACAAATAGTTCGCCAAAAGAGCCTATGGGCCGTTAGCTAATTGATGGATCACGCAGTCCCAAGCGGAAAAACTTAACCAGATCATTTGTTTTGCCTTCGTTTTGCTTCCGAACCGGTCTTGTTAGCTCTTCGGTTGACAAGCCTAATGTTAATGTCGATCCAATAAATCACCGCTTCGTATACTCGCAATGAAATTGATTGGCATTGTTGTGACTTCGGCGAAGTGTAAACGTTTATTGGTGAAGTAGCAGTCGATATTGCATTGCTATGATTTCGGAGCGAGTTGGTAGTTATTTTCGGCAGTAATGTGACAGATTAACTTTATTGTGTTAGTGTTATATTGCACAAAAAAAGAAATATCCATTTGAAGGAGAGAGTGGGTTTTATATCCGATTGTTAGATAGCAATGGTTTACAAGATGAAGATGTCAATTAGTCGTAAGAGATTAAATATATCACGAGTAGTACGAAGTTTGTCTACAAGATAATATATTATATTTTGTATTTACAAGCCACTTTTCAATATCCTCGTGCGTCGTCTCAAATGTTCGTCCAAAATTCAATTTCGTCTTAGACTTAAATGTGATTCATTCAAAGTTTCCTGAAAAAAATTCACGCCTTCCGTGCATAATAAAAATGTTCGGGTCTAAAAGATGGGTATTATAAGGAAAACGGTTATTTTATTCTCCGCGGTTTGTGGGTTACACTTCAAAGACAAAAAAGTCTTTTATATTATAATAAAAGAATTTCATGGGCCACGACCGCTGAAATGCTTGAAGTATTTGGGCTGCTCAGTTGTTTTTTGTAAATAAATATCTTAGTAATAATATGGCTATTAAAACCCAACAAATTAAAAAAAAAACAATTATAATAAATAATAAATATTAACCAACATCGCATAAATTTATCTGATCCCGCGGTAAGTAGCTTAAGTACTTGTGTTACAGATATAAGAATCAACAGTGGATATTCAAATATACATAAATAATTTAATAACACACCCAGACACGGAACAAATACCAAAGTTCAACACATAAATATTAGTCCCGGCTGGGAATCGAACTCACGACTCTTGGAAATGTAAACTTAGTTTTATTTCAAATGTGTCGTGTTCGCGCTATAATGAACAACTAAGGTAAACAAGTAATGCCTATCGTATGTTTTGTGTTAAACTGAATAAGATTGCCAATTTAAGAATTGGGAATATACAGGGTGTAACAGGGGGGGTGAATCTTCGTAAGTCAATCGATGGGGGACTTCAATACCTATCGATTGACTTACGATGATCCACCCCTCCCGTTACACCCTGTATATTCAATAGTCCTTACTACCGATCATTAAACACGAAACAAGTTGAAAGACGTTAACGCTAAGGCGAAAGCGCAAACTTTATTTACTCCGCATATTAGCAAAGATTTGACCAAACAAATCTTCCGAATCTTCGCCAGATTACTCGGCAAAAGCCAGCATTAAGTATAAATCGTCATCGTATAAGTTTGACTGTAGGTAATCCACTGGCCGGAGTTATTTATGTCGATAGTTCCAAGGGTTACGGTTAGGGTGGCCATACGGTTCTTTGACAGACCGGACATTCCGTCAGGGATTATAGATTAGTTAATAATACAAAATATTTTTTAGTTATGGAAGTTTAATGATAAATGATACAGTTGCAAATACAAAGGTACTTCCTGCCAGACTTGTCGACTGAGTTGCACTTGGTTGGTTATATTTACTTTCTTTTATCTTTTGTGAGATTAAAATAAATAAATAATACTATACAACATCATATATATTGATCTGATCCCGTAGTAAGAAGCTTAAGCACTTGTGTTACATAATATTAAAATCAAATACAATACAAATACAAAAATATTTATTTCCAACAAGTGGGATTACAAATTGGTTTACAATGTGTATTCAGATATTTATTAAGCTACTTAGTTGTATTTTTTAGAGCTGTTTATCTATGACACCTACACTAGAATTTGGTCTCTACTGTGGTGTCTTTACGATCAGTTTAAGGGGAGACTGCCTTATTTACTACTAAAACTAAGTTAACAACTTTAATATAACAAAAATAAAACTAAAATAACTAACAATAACTAAACATTTATATCATTGAAATGACTTGATCAAATTATATTACTTGTGTGCATTTATTTTTATATTTATATTAAATCGACTGTGGATACACAAATACATTTAAATAAATTTAATAACACACTCAGACACGGAACAAAACCGATGTTCGTCACACAAATATTTATCCCGGTTGGGAATCGAACCCACGACTCTTTGAACCGTAAGTAGTGAGCCTGGATCACTAACCACTGTTCCACCGAGCCAGTCAGGTTATGTGTGTTTGTAACTTGTAACCAAATAAATACTTTTCTTTCTTTCATTTATCCGCGAGTAGCTATGTATTTGTTTCTTTACCATTTGTCTTATTAAGTCCCAATGAATAACGTTTTTGTAGAGTGCACTAAAACAAATCTAATTATTCAAATACTATTATCATAAAAAAATTGTTCTTACTGTATAAACATGTTATAACAAAATATTGTTGTATTGTTACTTCAATTTTTCGTCTCTATTATGGACGATCTAGTTAAAACTGAAAAAAACGCCTGAAATAAGTGTCTCTTCGTGTGCTGTTGTGGTTCCAACGAATCATACGATTATTGAGGCTTGGAAAAAAAATAAGTTGTGGATCTTCAAAAGGTATAAGCTATGATAACATCTGTTACATAAGCGCTTACGCTTTTCTCATATCAAAAACATATAATGACACAAACATCTTACCATTATTTATTTATCCTTATAAGTCCACAACATTTGGTCGCCCTATCGTCCTTCTAGGTAGGGCTGTACGGCTAAGGTTATCGAATAACGTATACAAGGAAATTAAACGCGCCTTTTTCTCGGCTTTTATGGGACATATTATATTTTGTAGTAGTCCAATTTCGTATAAGAAACACGTATAATAATATGTATATGTTTGCTCTTTCTCTTTCATGTTTTAAGTGCAAAGAAAAAAGGCATGTTTCTTTTTATGTGTGAATCCGAGATTTTCCCTGCCTCGTTTTATCCATAACTTTGTTCTACTTAGTACCTGCCAAATACATTCTAAATGTTACACATTATACTAAAATTGAGTGTTGTAGAGTTCTGATATGAAATCTGCTAAATGTATAACCATACTGGCTCGGTGGAACAGTAGTTAGTGACCCTGGCTGGCGGTTCCAAGAGTCGTGGGCTCGATTCCCACTCGGGACTAATATTTGTGTGATGAACATCGATGTTTGTTCCGCGTCTGGGTGTGATTATGTATTTAAGTATGTATTTAAAAATATATATGTATGTATATCAGTCTATGACGCCCAAAGTACAAGCTCTGCTTAGTTTGGAGTCTAGTTTGGAGTCAGATGACCGTGTGTGGAAATGTCACAGATATTTATTTATTCATTTATTTATTATATAGAACCTAATAATAATAATAATAGTTTTAATACAGTGAAATATTCTTTTAGCATTCGGTCATCAGTCACATTCACAGTTATGGGTTTAAATTAATAAATAACGGTGAATGTAACAGTTTTATTTTAAAGTCAAACAAAAAGTCAGATACATGTGTACCAAAGCTTGTGACAACAATTGTTGCAGGTGCAATCAAATAGTTAGTGATACCAAAACAAAACAAAATAAAAATGTTGCTTTTGCTAAAAAAAGCGCATCCAAAAGTTACGGCCGATAAATAACAAAAACGAGTCACGTCATATAATTGCTCTGATTCCAAATTAAGTTGCTTAAGTACTTACGCTACATAAATCGGAAACAACAGGGAAATAAACCCATAATTATATTTGAAAAAAAACTAATTTTACGGATTAAACTCGCGTGTATTGGTATTCTAAACATTATTTAGAGATCCGACGTTTCGAGCTCTTTACAGCGCTCGTGGTCACGTTTAAGACTGTACTGTACTGTGTACTGGTTAAGACCCATAATTATACTTAAATAGATACAAAACATTGCTAACGGGGCAAACTTCGACGATCATCACACAAATATTATTCATCGTAGATCGAGATCGAACTCACCAAAATATATAAACAAGAACAGCATCTCAACAATGGGGCCAACATCAAGGTTCATCACACAAATATTGTTCACCTGGTGGGAATCGAACCCACGATTCCTAGCGCAAGATACAGTGGCTCTACCAAGCGCACCAACAAGCCAACCAACCATACCGTTCACCTATTTCCCAAGAAAAATAACGTTGAACGCGATTTATCCGCCCAAAACTAGGACATGGGACGTTAACGAGTGTCGTTGAGTACTGCACTATCCAGCTCAAAACATCATCCACCTGCTATCTACAGTTCTTAGATTCTCGCAAATATTCCCCTTTATATTCATAAATTAAAAGTGTTTTAATCACCAACTCAAAAGTAGCTGCACATACATTGCTCTCTTTCCGAGCTAATTTGCTCGGGCATTTGTTTTTTAAATCGAGAGCAACTGTGGTAAATATATGAAACTACATATACTTAAATAACACACCTAGACACTATGAGTGGGAATCGAACCCACAACTTCTAGCGCAAGATTCAGTGGCTCTACCAAGCTCACCAACAAGCCAGCCAAACAGCCATACCACAGTTTAACGTGCACCTATTTACCAAGAAAAATAACGTTGAACGCGCGATTTATCCGCCCAAATCTAGGACATAGGACGTTAACGATCGTCGTTAACTACTATACTATCCCGCCCAAAACATCTTCCACCTGGTATCTACAGTTCTTAGTTTCTCGCAAATATTCCGCTTTATCTTTATAGGTCGGTTTTTGATGACGTCGCCGTAAAACCGGAAGTTAGGAGCGATTTACGAGACGAAACTTCGTGGCGTGTTAGGTGCAATAGTTTTACCTGTAAAGCCTTACTGAAGTATAGTTGGTGTTCGTAATTTACGTTTGGCAAAGAGCTGTAGATAGGGGAACTTTTATTAGTATTTCTTTACAGGCCACCTGATCATCCTCATATAAAAACACTCGTTTCTGTTCAAATAACAAGCAACAAAGCTAAAATTTATAATATGCTTATGTTTTTAGTATTATTAGTCTTTATAAAAAGGACGCCTTTCGATCGATTCGATTTCGATCATGGCGGCCGGTCTCTATAGAGATCAGCCAATTGCGCAGAACATTTATAGTCCACAAGTGTACGTGCAAACACAAGTGCACTCTCTGTTCCCTTATCCTCATAGTTTGGTGAGACGGCAATAGACGGCGACATAACCGATGAGAGATCTGGCGCAAGTCCACCGGCTTAACGTGCTTTCCTAACTCCGGGCTGAGTAATTTCTTTACAGAAGAACTCCCACAAATTTTGCCCGATCCCGGACTCGAACCGGGTACATATCGGTCCTAACGTAGCAATTGCTACCAATGGAACAACGAGGCTATCTACATAACACTATATCAAACATACGTCAAAATTTGAGAGAGGAGGCCATGTGTTCTGAGATACACACAAACTTGTTGCCTAATTCAGACTCCAGTCTCCCGCAAAATAATTATACTTTAGTTTAAATATTATAGATTAACTTTTGTAATGTATTATGGAAAGAAAACAAACTAAAATAAACGCACTAATATTACAAACTTGCTCTACGCTCGCGACTCCGTCGGCGTAATATGAAAATGACTGGCTGTCCCGAATGCTTACCACTATACCGATTTAAATTAAATTTCTCATAAAGTCTAGAGCATAGAGAAAGTATATGGGGTGATTTTAACCGATTTATCTTTAAGGGAGTAATATTTTACGCAATCGGTGAAGCGAGGTGATAGCGGTAGTAAATAGAGCTTAAATATCGATTAAATCCTTATGGAATCCCGAGTAATTCTATCCTTAATGTAAAAGGGGCAAAATAACCTCCATTCGACTGTCATTCACAAAATAAATTCTAAATTACAACATAATAGGATTAGCGAAACATGTATTCCTATTTATAATTTATATCATTTATACTATTTGTATAAACACTCACCAATTAAATTTTTATAATAACAATAATCTTTTCATTTATTCGACTTAAACACTTTATATACAAAAGCTTTGAATACCATAAGCCGGTATGTTTACAATATGTTTTATCAAATAAATTCACAATAGTAAAAATAAAGATTACTAAGGACTTACGTTTACTTAGCATGGTTGGTTCTGATATTCGTAGCACAAGTGCTTAAGCTATGAGTACGTATGTAATAGATTGGTCTTACTTATCTTTGAATACATTATTAATTAGGTACGCAGTATTTAAGTAAATAATACATAATTCATGATTTAAATGTACTAACAGTCTTAGGTAACTATGATTCAATTTTCAGCTATAAAAACGAGAAGGAAAGCTACCTGTTATTAAAAATAAATTGAAAAGAAAATAAGCAGGAGCAAAACTTTTCTCTTTAATAAAAAAATGGACAGTCTTATTGGTATCTTTTAGCTTATTTACTCAGAACTCAGGTCTTTCAATTGAGCTAAGAAGAAGGTTGTTGACGTAATTAAATTTTACTAAGAAACGCGGACTAAAAGGCCGACCTATAATGAGTTGGTCGTGAAAAACTCCATTATAACGAAACTGGATGGTTCATTATGGCTATTCGGCGTTCGATAACTTTGGCCAAGGGCTGTCCTTGTTCGGTTTAGTTTTAATATAACTATAGTACTTTATTAAATTTATATTTCACACAAACAATATCACATATATTGTTCCGATTCTGAAGTAAGTTGCCTGAGTACTTGAACAACAACAGAAGTATACTTAAATATACATAAAACACAGAACAAAAACATCGATGTTCGCCACATAAATATTTGCCTCGAATGGGAATTGAACCTCTTCTCTCTTGCAAGACTTGTGTCTTACAAAGGTCATTATTCAATGGAATATTTATTTATTTATATATGACACACCAACAATACATGCAGAAATATAACATCCAAAAATCACACAGTTAGTATTGTATTTTGTTACGAGTCAAAAAGTACTTGGACATTTCAAAATATTTTACTTAATTTTTTTTATAAAATATAAATAATCAAAACTGGCCACATTCATCACTATTTTACAAAATTGGCGAACACCGTTCGAAGCAAACATGTAAATGTAATGTTTTCATTTCTATTATAAGATTCGCTTTATTCCAAAAATACTAATATTTCCAAAGTAAACGATGTATGAAAAACGTAAACAAAGATTTCATAACGTTTCATTGCATGTTCGAAGATAATAATCATTATGAGGAAATGAGGAACACAACGAGTAATGTCCGCATCATCAGATGTTTTAAATACAATCAAGCTTTATGGTCCTTCATCATCATCAGCCCATATACGTCCCTACTGCTGGGGCGATAAGGCCTTAGTCGACCACGCAGGCCAAGTGCGGGTTGGTCGATTTCACAACCTAAGAATTTCTATATGGTCCTTGATTTTGCAATAAATATTATTTTGAAAGCACTTACGTTATGTAAAAAGGATTTGACACTCAAGTTTAACTCAAATAGCCGTAAAAATAGACCAAACCCAACCAAAGACAAAACAACAAAATCGTAAAGAGATAAAACCCGAATCTTAATGATATGTTATGAAATATGTACGTACAAAAGCAGTAGAGAATTATTTTCTTTGCGTTCAACAGGTCAATGATTTCGTAAAATAATTTACCGTACGGAAATTCTCCGCTACAAATGAAAATGTTAAAACTACTATCACAAATATTCTCGATAAATGAGTAGTAATTTTAATACTGATAGTTCATATTTAACCAACAAAATATTATATTGACTTGGTTCGCTTATGGTAAAAACTTAAAACTGATTGACCTGGGACCCATAAAATATTTGATGATGATAACGCAAAGACGCATTTAAAAACTTATATTGTAATTGATTCCAAAAGTTTAAGTTCGCATACACTTCTATCATACTTTAATCAAAAGCCCTGCGCTTTCAAACATTCAAACGACGTTCGCCGAACTAATTTCGGTGATAAGACCCGCATTCCACTCCGGTTCCTTTTAAAATACTTTCCAACAATGTTACAAGTACTTCTGATCAATTTCCGGGAAGTTAAAATCTCGGCGCGCCAATTTCCTATGAGCGAAAAATCCGCCCTTTGAATATCATGTGAATTTTAATCATCACGGAGGAACGAGTGTATCGATGGGAAACATGTCACATCGTGTCATGGTAACAGCGAATGTGATATACGAGTAAAATGGAAAATTATCGGCCTATTATAGAGTCTGTAGCTTTCACCCTTGAGCTTATGCAAGTCAACATTGAGTTGTAGTTTTATTATTTGCACGAACATTTTAACGAGTTTAATTCTTAAATTAATCATAGTCGCGTATAAAATATACTTGTTTTTTATAGCGAGTTATATCTCTTCATGCTCTTTTTCATGATAATAAACTCTACAAATATTTGAATAGAGCATTGAAGGATTTTGGAAATTAGTTCAGTATTTTTACCTATGCATTTATGTTTTTTATTACTTTATCATGTTTCATGTTATTTAATTACCTAATTAATGATTTTGGCACCACACAATTGCCGATGGCTACTGACTTTATAATTGGGAGTTGTTATTTTGTGCAATAATGAATAATAATAATATATATCCATCAAGTAGGTGGGTATCTTTCACATTATCACATCGTATCATTAGAATATTCATTTACCAAGCTTATCGCAAAATAAAATTATGTATGTGTTTATAGATGTTTTGAACGTTAATACTCTCTAGACATTTTATGTCGTGTCTATTATTAAATAATGTGATTCATTTGTGAACCTAATAATAAATAAATTTACCACTCTAAAACAAAAAGAGGTAAATAGCACAAAGACTACGAACAGCTTTCAACATTCCTAACTAGATTCTACCAGCAGTAAGCAGTAAGTTTACCAACGCTAACTTTACTAAGCAGTCGGGTAAATAATCAAGTTACGACTTAAAATAAAGCCTCTTACCTCAGCTTAAGTCACGTTGAAGTTACCAAATTCAAGAGTGCGCTAATCTTGATTAAATTAGCAAACTACTAAATTAGTCGTACTACTTATTTATTTACCTTGCTGTTCTTTGAAAAACTATTTGTTGATTGACTGAAACATAGTTTGATTTTATAATGGCAATGGAATGGAATGTCTTTATTGCTATTTTGATTAAGTCTTACAAAACACATTGTATTGCATTACCGATTTTATAGAACCTGCAATATCATACTGGGCCATTATAACATAATATATTCTGCTTTAAAGGTATTAACAATTGAATAAAACTGCCAGTTTTATAGATTAGAAATTTCCCCTAACTCTCAAAAACAATAAATTAAAACCTTCCCTTTTACGTAATTACGCAATTCTTTCCTTAAATTTCCTTCCACATCCATCACGCTCCCCGCCAACAGCCTAACTAAGAAGGATCTATTCAATAAAATTCTATCAGAGAGCCGTTGAGAAATGAGTCGATTCCTCAAGTTCGGAACTCTTCGCTCACCTGTCCATGATTAATGAAGCCATGTTTGTGTGCGATCTCGTCCACATCCCGACCACCTGGGACATGGACCGCGAACTGGTGGTGGTAGAACGGTACACAGCAGTCCAGCACTGTTAAGAAGATCAAGCCGTACGCGAGCATGCCGCCCTATCATCGCACTTTACCCGCCTAATGCTTCAACTGGCATCGCTCATACTTCGTACGTCCGCACTCGCGTTAATGCGATTTTGATTGCGATCGTGTTTTGGTTATTTGTTCGCGTGCAAACACGTCTTTCTCACGGGAGGCTCTCGCGAAGACTGATTCCGCGTGACTGCCGGTCTACCAACGGGCTGTATTCCGCGCATGCGCTCAAATTGGCGCCCTTTCTTCATATACCTACTTGCTTGGACGTATTGTGTGCATGGCATCAATTGACTCGTATACTTAATTGGATCGAGGATCGAATGATGTTCCGGTGGCTATTGTTGTTGTTATAATGCTGGTTTTATTGGGTTGCTCTGTCAATCCCCTGGTTGCATTTCGAATTGAAGCTTTTCAATGTTTTGGTGAAACGATGATTGAATTTAATCTGAAGCGAGCTTACGGTAAATATTTTTGTAATAGAAGATAGCTCTACGTCGTGTACCGACGTAAATTCGAATATTTCAGTTCTGCAGTGAAGGTTTGTATACCCGTATATGTGTTTTTTGTGCTATGAGCTTAGCCGCTTGAATTTCTGTTTTCAGGCCTTCATCAAAATACGTTGGGTATACATATCCTTTTACAATTTTGTAACCACTTTGAGAGTTTTTTGGAAAACTAGAAAAGATAAAATATACTAGTATGTTTTATAATACTCTCCATGTAACATTCACTTTAAAATAGAGCTAAACCAACTTAGTATGTACTAAATTAGAACAATCAATGTAATAGGCCGAATACAGCAATCATAATGAAATACCGGACTTTAAGAACCAAATTTTGAATTAAGAACCTAGCTAAACTTATATTTGTTTATTCTTTTTTTATATTTTTTGGCCTGCCTTTCAGCCAAGTCCAAATTTTGATGGTTTGAATCTTTTTCTTTTGAGTTCTATTCCAATTTCCAAACTGACTTCGATTATGGCTTGTAGCAGCCTTGTCATCATCACAGAATTTGCGGGGGAGCCGATGGCTCTCACCCCTAAAACGCCTATGGTACATACATATGTTTGTATAATAGATATTTTGCTGAAAATTTACTTAATCTATACTGTTACCGCTATCAACTATTGAATATTGGCATCGCGGTTATACCATTTCCAAAGAGGATTTACTATTTTATCCTACTGTACTTCTAGGGTTCACGACCTTAGTTGCCGTTACTATATCGCGGATCTGATATTTTCAAATCCCTATCTTTGCTCGTCAAAGTATCGTTGATATATCAAAAGGGTTCGTGACAGATAAGATTGGCATTTTGTGAAAGCGTCTCGCTACCCACGTCTTTAGTTTAGCTTCGTAAAAATTGAACCGATATTGCGATCTTATATAATGCCCCGGTACAGTGAAGGCGAATTTTCGAATATTTTTGTTTAACTCTACACTAATGCCTAATACTGAAACTTTCACGCTGAAAGATTTAATTAAAATTCACGATAAATGTTTCTAAATTAAATAATAAATAATATTTGACCCAGAGGTAAGTAGATAAAGTATTGTGGATATACAAATATATAGACACGGAACAACCATGTTCATCACACAAATATTTGTCCCGGGTGGGAATCAAACCCATGACTCTTGGAACCGCAGGAATTTAAAAGTTGAGTTGAAATCTCTAAGCACCGTTCCACCAAGCCAGTCAAGTTGATAGCATTTATATTTAAATTACGTATCATTCAATATTCAACAAACTCACTGTTACACATATAATTATTGAAATTATCATTATAGAGTTCGTTTACAAAACGTTTTGTTTTTTTTTTAATTGCTCTTAATCTACTTTTGTAGTTTTCGTTGTTGTTAAAAAAAATGTTGTTTGTATTAGTGTATTCGTAGTCCTCGTAGTTCGTAGCATGTAGCTTTGGCGATATTCGTCACCGTAGCGCGATTCGTAGTCGCAGCTATATTTATCGTATAGTGATTTCTTTTTTGTTATGATGTAACTATTGAGATACACATTTCACATTTTTTTTATGTAGGTAGACATTGTTAGAATAATGTTAATAACTTGTGAACTTACCAGCCAAATCTAGCATACTACCGGATTTAAAATGAGGAAAACTTCTAAACCATGTGTTACAAAATTCGGCCATATTTTTAATCCTAACCAACACAATGTATACCACCTTCATGCTTATGAAGAAACTTCTCGAAAAATATACATAACACTAACCACGGAACTTAACACGGAACAAAGTAAAGTAGTTCATAAATATTCAGTAACAAAGTACGAAATTACATACGCAAGATTCGTGTGTTTACCGTCGGCAACCTGTGACTTGCCAACTCCTAACAATGATAAGACAAACACAAGATGGCAGTAAGCTACGTCTTTGTTTTGAGCGTAACTTATTCATAATTAATTTCCACCTTATCTCAGTTCTGGTCACGTTTCGAGACAGATTTTCCGATTGGAAACATGTTAGATTTTTAACCAACACCATGTTGCAATCTCGTAGCAGATTTTTTTATATCCTATCGGATCCTTTTGAAATCAACATTAGAAAATAAAACTTGCATTACATTGATTTCATCATCAATTCATAAGGAATTCATCAGGTTCTTAGGAACGAATTAATAATAGCGATTTTTTTTACAAAGTTCTCATCCTGTCAAATCTGAACATTTTTTATTATTCCACGGTTTACGTAGACTTAAACCTACTTCTTCACCACAACAACATCTTCTCCAAAGTCTGAGCTTTCTCTATCGGTATCAAAGAAAAACATGCTTGTTACTCGCTCTGAGGGAAACTTAAGAAGTTTATGAATATTCAGCAATATGTATACTATCCGAGCATGTTTGCTTACCCACAGCCGCGAGTCAGACTAGTATAACACAAACAGGAGATGCCAATAAAATGCGTTTGGCAACTGGCTTCATATTACAACATTTGTACCGTTGGAAGTTACGTATTAGCATAGATAATAATATTCTGGAGGTAAGTTGTGCGAATATTGCATTACTTGGAACGCATTGGTAGGTTTGAAAAATGGATTTGCAAAGGAAGAAGTGATAAAGTAAGAATTGGACTCGCTTCCTTAGGGTAAACTAATGTATATTTAATGAAATTTAACAATAGAATACACATTTGAAATAAAACTAATTTTACGGATTAAACTCGCGTGTATTGGTAATAATAATCCGTAAAATTAGTTTTATTACAAATGTGTAGTGCTCGCGCAAATAAAAATAGACAATACTAATAGAATACACTTTTATTTAGCACAAAAAATTATAACGGTACACACAAATTGAAGTACAATTGTGTTTTAATCTGACTCTATCACTACATAGTATAAAGCAAAGTCGCTAATCCGCATACGATTGCCCCTATGTACGATTAAATCTTTAAAACTACACAATGGATTTTGATGCGTTTTTTTTATAGATAGAGTTAAGTTGTTATGTATAATATACTTGAAGCGAAGTGAGGTCACTACGACCAAATAAATAATGTGAACTACCTTAAAAATTGATTTTACATACAGTTTTTGTAATAACTTTAAATATTAGGACACAAAATCCTTAATATTTTATTTTTAATTTAAATGTCGGACCGAATTGGCTGGTGAAGTCCTGATGCTGATGATGATATTAGACTTGGCTACCTGACAACCCTACATGTGTTTAATAAGGAGTATCGCTATAAAGTCCACCGAAAGCCTCATCTTTTCTTAAAAATATTACGCGAGGCTCGAAAGAATCTTATGAATCCCTGATACTCCCTCAATAATTCATAGGAACTATCTTTGAACCTTTATCTAGAATAGTCGAATCCGAGCGTTTTAACCGCGATCGCGTGCACGGTTAACAGATGGCCAAGTCTCGACTTCCTTTGGCAATAAACCGTCTTACTTCGCGAACTTTTTACGACTTTTCGAATTAACGACATAAAAACGAGCCACTTCTTAAATTTCTCTTGACATTTATATGTGAGACCGTTACTTCCACGGTTAAGCTATAAATTTATCAATTTGGAATGCATTCAGTATTAAATTATTTTCTTAAGCTAGAATAATTTCAGCACGTGTCTTGTCTGGCTGGGTTATTTTTTTTTATTTCAGGTCACTAAGGTCTTTAGGGTGTACTTTAAAGGAATTAGCAACCTACCATTCGGAAGACTTTTGTCATCATACACGACCTTGGCAAAATGGAGAATGATCATGATTTTAGGTAATTATGCAGCTTTGAAGTCTTTGATGAACCGAATCGATATGTGTAATTGGCTTCGACATAAAACCAAAATTTAAAAAGTTATAAGCTTTTAAGTTTTGACCATTAACACTTTTCATACAAAATCAACGTAGCGCTATGACGTCACACCACAACATGCAGTACATTGTAAAAAAATGTTTATTTTACTTTCACGTTCTAAAATTTGAATTCTTTTTACAAATATCTTCAATATGTAGGTAGGTACATTTAAAACTAATGATCCAATAAATTTTAAGCAACTAAGGCTATCACGTGAGCATCCATGTAGTATGTCAGAAATAGTTCACCATAGTGACGAAACTGAAATTAAACCGGCTAACAATTTAAAACTTAACCAAGTTTGAGTTTGTGTAATTACCACATTCAACAAGTTCACAGCGATCTTAAAGATACCTCTATTTAAATTCTTAAACTTAGAAGATTCACTTGCAAATCCTTTTTAAAGTCGAAAACTGTTCAAAACAACCCCGATTAGTACTTACGGCCGCTATATGCAAAACTATCGGGAAGTGAAACCTGGGTAAGTTAACTTCGCCGACTGGAGATAAAGAAGTTGGTTGTTTCAACTTCATAGCCTGCACTTAAAGTTGGGAAGTTCCACCAAACAAATAAGGCATTTTAGTGATGGGTGCCGGAGTGATCGTTCGTGCGTACGCCATAACTCACATGTATTCTATCGGGCTGGGGAAATGAGTCAATTCTTAATTAGGAAATAAAGTTTATTAATTATATGGTTACTGTTCTATTTTTATAGGTCAAGTATGTTACTTTGGGGGTTGGAGCCAACTGACTAATTAATAAAATGTATTCATTTTCAATCGAACTTAAAGAAGTAGGTTCTCAGCCAGACCTGTATGATTGGCCGCATTATCTCACACAAAAATTTTACTGAATTGATTTAGATACGTTTTCAGAAGAATATTTTAGAATTTAAATATGGTTTCGGTTAATTTATAAATTAAAAAAGCTTTAAATAGCATGAAGACGAAAACAAAAATATGGTTTCGGTGTTTCACCCTCAACATTTTTGCTTTACATTCCACGTCAGAATCGTTCGTCGACTGCTTTCAAAAAATGAGTGAACTCACTTCCCGCACCGCAGCACTACGCAACTCTACGGCATCATTTGAATTCCCCACCCACTCCGAATTGAATACCATTCTCAACGGGTGTTTTAAAAGTAATGTTTTAAAGAAACCCAGATCGTTTGATATTCGACAGCGGTGAATTTTGAGCGGACCACGTTTCTTAGAGATTTCGTTTTGTATGTTGATCAATCGGGTTCTTTTGGAGACTTGAAACATCTGATAGGGAAACAGAGATTGGCAGACTCTGTCATTCGGTTGGGAGACGATGATATTGAAAAGGATATTGACCAGAATAGATCCGATAGATACTAATACAATTTAGGTTTTCGTTTTGGAAATTCATTTGATTCGGCGGTCTCGTTTCTTGAAATAAAATGTTTGTAATTTTGTTTCTGAATTTTAAATTTTTAATTCGTGTTGACGAATTCTTTGTTTGAGCGAGGATTCGAAGGCATGACCTAGGATCTGAACTTTTGTATCTTTGTTCTCTTTCTTTTTCTGTTTAGTTAACGTAACTTACAATTTCCCTTGTAATATAAAAGAATACTTATAATCATAATAATATTATCTCAATAGATCATACTAAGCTATTTCACTAGATAAATTAAATTCTTACTTTGACGCTACTTACATATACTTGAATAGAATCCGCTTGCTTGCTTACGGTTTGTCAATAACAGAACAGGACCGTTAACAAAATCCTATTTATCCAAACACAATACTTTTACTATGTAACCAAAAAAAAACAAAGTATGAACGAACAACATAGAGTACTGTGCCCTCACATCGCGTCAAACGCTAATAACTCACATATATCTGATGTCAAAGGGAATCACACTGTTAGTGACGACATAGTCTTTGTCTGTTAACCGTACCAAAATGAAAATAATAAAATTGTTGCGACAGAACAATATTTTAGAATTCATGATTTAAAAGGCACAACTTATATACTGACTACTGAATAGTAGGGATGGCTGAGATAGAAATTGAAGAAAAAAAAACAAATGACTCTTTTGCGCCCAATAGTCCGTTGATCCTCACCTAGGACAAACATTGTATGATGATTCTTTTTCCTAACTGACATACAATGATGGCTTAGAGTAGCCTCGTCATCATCGCCGGACTTGCGGGGGAGCAAAAGGCTCTCACCCCTAATATTGAATGCTCATAGTGAGCAATATACATTTATACATGTGTTTTTGTTTCATATTTTGTTGTTTAGCGGATAAGCCTCGCCATCTAAAGAGGAAACTCAGCAAGCCATTATTGGGCACGATGCCTATGTACAGCGATCTGGGACATTTATATAAGAAATATTTTATTATTTTTATATAAATGTCCCAGATATTTATATTTTTTATATAAGAAAGTATTTATTTAGTTAGTTTAAGTCAATTTAATTTTTTTTAATTACTCATATATTCCTCTGTGAATTTCGATACTCGTAACACAAGTGCTTAATCTCGTAATCATAATATCAGAGATATGTATGTGATGCTCTGAGACAGTAATATTTATAAGCCAGCTTTTCTTTCCTTCTCAGGAGGGATAAAATAAATAAAAAAGAGGATTAAAAAGGATTTAAATCCTCTTTTTCTTTATTTTAACCCACTAATAAAGCAAGATACCGACATCCCTATACCATAACAATAAGAGCGAAATGCTAATTACCCAGTCGCATATTGAACTAATGCATTCCACGCTCTTTGACTCCTGACAGTTCCGTGATTAATTCAATACCCCGAGTTACGTCATAACTGTGACGTCACATAACCACCTTAACGTAAGTTCTTGACGGGTAATGTATTAAGCTTATTGCGACTGAAGTCTTTGGGGAATCGTTATTCTCTCCGCCTTATAATGAATTCAAATGCATATTATTATCGGATCATATCGCCTGGCAGTTTGAAAGTGGTTATGCTAAGTTTAACTGCATTATATTCAGTTTGAATAAAGCAACCGCTTTATTCAGAATATAAGTATGTTCTTTCACTGAATAATTTATTATATTAAACGTATAAAAATAAACAAAAATAAATAAATATCTGGGACATTTTCACACACGGTCATCTGACCCCAAACTAAGCAGAGCTTGTACTATGGGCGTCAGAGACTGATATACATACATATTATATTTTTAAATACATACTTATACAAATAATCACACCCAGACACGGAACAAACACCGATATTCACCACAAAAATATTTGTCCCGAGTGGGAATCGAACCCACGACTCTTGGAACCGCCAGCCAGGGTCACTAACCACTGTTCCACCGAGCCAGCAGTAATATACGACACACACAATAATAAATACAGTAAGCTGTAATATACAAGCGTAAAGAAAGAACAGTTACTCATAAATGGCCGGGTTAACAAGTGTATCCTCCACTAGACGAAAAGAAAAATGGCACTAAAAAAGGCCAGCTATGCAAAAATAAAACAAAAATGCCTCGGAAGCCCCACAGTTGAATTAAATAGCACCAACAATACCTCATCTGCCATGAAATCCAGTCAAATATAACTTTGAAGTGGATATCTTTTTCGATAATGAGTTCTATTCAACCTACAATACAATATCATCGGATCTATATAGCCCATTCAAGACGTGTGCTTTGAAAGGATTTCTTAGAGTAAAATGAACTGCTCTATAACAATTCATTATAATGCCATTCAGATATTCCTTTTGTGGGCGAGTCCATTATGTCCTCATTTACCTTAGATCAGAGGTTTACAATAGACGCGTTTGAATCACTACCATGGATATTTGATGATAAGATTATGGGATATAGAAGATCGAGCGCAGTTGATAATTAGGCAAACGTTTGATGTATATCTGTATTTATCTTGTAGTCATTCATAATCGTCTAAATAATGCCAAGATGAGAGCAACATTGTGTAAACTGCAAAAAGTTTAAGATCTTAATTAACTAAAAACATCTATTTTTTGTAATGGAACTAGTGACCCTAACTAAGTAAATTTTACATAAAAACCTTCCTCTTAAATCACTCTATCTATTGGAAAAAACCGCATCAAAATCCGTTGCGTAGTTTTAAAGATTTAAGCGCACATAGGGATATAGGGACAGAAAAGGCGGCTTTGTTTTATACTATGTAGTGATTTACTAAAGAGAATGTATAACAATCACGGTTTTCAGAATCTACTTATATTTTTTCAGCGTCAATTTAAAATATTTCGCAAAACAACGTTCCAAAATATATATCTATACCATCATCAACTGGCCACTTATCGAGAATCGGGGCGAGCGTATGAAATACGGGGCTAATTGAAAACGACCGCGGGGCAAAATGTTCAACTCGTCATGAGTCATCTGCATCGGAATAATATGATTTCCCGTTTACTGACTCTCGTATGCCCGGATCAATTGTTGATTATTGACCTCTTAATATAAACTATGAACTAGTTGATATCCTATAAAGGAGTCCGACCGATTTCGACCATGGCGGCCAACCTCAATTAAAATCAGCAAGTGCACAGGACATATTATAGTGCACAAGAATGCGCGCAAACACAAGGGCACTCTCTGTTCCTTTACTCACATAGTTCGGTGAGGCGGCCAATCCGACATGACCGATGAGAGAACGGGCGATGGACCACCGGCTTAACGTGCGTTCCGAGACACGGGCGTGAAATCGCCAACTTCCTTACTCCGGGCTGAGTAATTTCTTTACAGAAAAACTCCCACAAATTTTGCCCGACCCCGGACTCGTACCGGGGACCTCTCGGTCTTACGCAGCGCTTGCCACCAATAGACCAACGTGGCTGTCAAAAATATCCTATTATACCTCCTAATACAAATGTCCCTCCAATACCAACTCAAATATTCATAACACTGGGTCATCATCAAGTCATATCAGCTGGGAGACACCCACTGCTGGATATACCTCTCCCACTGATTTTCACGGCGGTCGGTCCCGGGTCGATCGCATCTGGTAACGTAATTTTATCAAATTCTCATGGTTTAAGGATTAAGAAAATCGTTATCTTTACTTCTATATTAATATTATAAAGCTGAAGAGTTTGTTTGTTTGTTTGTTTGTTTGTTTGAACGCGCTAATCTCAGGAACTACTGGTTCGATTTGAAAAACTCGTTTTGCGTTGTATAGACCATTTATCGAGGAAGGCTTTAGGCTAATTATAACATCACGCTGCTGATCAACTTTTAGAAGCAAAGATACAATGGAAAATGTGTAAAAAACGGGGGGAACGCGAACAAAGTCGCTGGCACAGCTAGTTGTTAATAAACCGAACGATTGCTCTATATTTCTAGCCTATTAGCTCTATCAAAACGTGTATTTGAAATACGGGGCTAATTGAAAACGACTCCTGCGCAGTATCTCCAGTGAGAATCAGACGATGTGCTTAAATGACAATATATTATTATTATTATGCGCGGGGAGTAAGGATGATAAACATTTGAAAGAAAGAAAGAAATGTATTAATTCCATTACACATTTCGGGGCAAAGTTACTCGAAATGGTTCTTCTACCATTAACCTTCACCAAGGAAATGGTAATAAATATTTTGATTGCAGGATTTGATGGACAAACTCTATTTTACTTAAAAGCTAGTGTCGGTGGAGCTATTTTCGTAATCTTTGTCTCCTTGTACATCATAACTTCAATGTTCTTTTTTTATTATAGAAATCAATCTTTAATATCGAAGAAATATAAATGTGATTCTATTTTTCAATTTACTTAACGACAAGCGAGATATAGCTGTTTAAAGTTCCCGGTGGACAGACAGATCCGATATGGCAGATGACGTCACAATTACACTACGGCCATACGCGATCCATAAAAACTCCGTTTTGTAAGAAAGAGATAGAAAATTATTCCCTATTCTCCATTAAAATCTTTTATTAAACATGTTTTCAAACCTCAACAACAAATCAGCCAACGATGTATTCAATTTCACCAGTATTAGATAAAACATAACGAGAAAGCGTCGTTTGTAAAGGCCGTTGATTGCTATGCGAGAGGTCGCCAGTTCAAACCCCGCCACGTGCCACTGTGTTTATCAAATTTGAAATTCATATACGTACGATTATTCGACGCTTAATGGCGGTGAATGTTAAATATTGTGAGGAAACCTGCACACCTACGAAGAAGTTCTTAGGTTGTGTAGTCGACTAACCTGCACACTAAGGCCTGATCGCCCTAGTTTAGGGTTGGCCCGAGCCCAAGCAGTGAGGACGTATATGGGCTGATGGTGATGATGATGAAAACTCCTATAATTACTACGGGTAAATGATAATAATGATCTAAACTCCAAGTAATTTCATTTAAGGATATTTTTAAATCTACTAGATTGAACAAAAACCGATATGCACAAAATATTTTTCATTCGCTTCCCTCATTCCTAAACAAATATAGCCACCAAATCGAACAAAAGCACAACAGATTTATGTTTTATTCAATAAAACATAAATCTAAATAAACTTTTAAGAGAACATACATTTAAAAGCTTTTCAATGCTACAGAATTGGAGCGTTATAAATTATGTTCAGTAAAAAAATATGAATAACCTCAAAAATTAATCTGCACGGTGCCGGCGTTATTTAGACGCCATTCAGCGATGTGGAGTTATTACTTAGAATATTATTTCTTCAATTACAAAATGTTTTGGTTGTTTTTAATCGACTTCAAACAGGAGGTAATCAATTCATCTGAATGTTGCTTTTTTCATTGATATTATTGTGGAGTTATTAAGCAATATGACCGGCTCGGTGGAACAGTGGTTAGTGACCCAGGTTCACCAACTTCGGTTCCAAAAGTCGTGGTTTCGATTCCCACCAGGGACAAATAATTATGTGACGAACATCGGTGTTTGTTCCAAGTCTGGGTGGGCTATTAAATATATTTAATAATATTTGTGTATCCGCTGTTGATTCTGATATCCGTAACACCTATTTACCACTCTATCACATATCGGATCAGATTCATGTATTTGATGATTTGTGATATTTGATTTAAATGTTGATGTCATGTTTTTTAAACAGACTAAAAAACATGATATCAAAAATGTTTAAACGTAGGGTATTTGCGATGTTTGCGATTTTTTCTTCAATCAACATACACAAGACACTCGAATCCAAGCTTTAAAAGATATTTTTATACCTATAACATAAACCGATTTATAAAAAACAGACCAATAAGGCTATCAGTCATATTACAAGATATCTGTACCGAATAAACAAATTACTTAAATAATATTCTTTTAATCAAGAAAAAAGCGCAAGTAGCTTCCAACAAAAATACGAAATGTCCTATCGAAGAAAGATATTGCGTCAATTTTAAGTCAATCCATTTTCAATAGTCCCTCTCCTCGCCTTCACACACCCGAAACATTTCAAAGTTGTTAATGATTTCGGAAAAATCAATGTTCAGGCCTCTTATCGAGAACTCCTCAAAGCCAGTACATTACAGAACAAGCTCGTTTCAAATTTAAATCGGCAGCGAACGTGTTTTACAATTCAAATAACCCAACTGTGGAACTTGGACACAGGGAAAAGGTGAAAACTGTAATAAAATATACCAAAGTTGATCCCCTCAAGTTGACTTTTAATACCTGTTAAAGAACTTTACGAATTGCCGTCGAGAAGTGGCATTCGGACAATCTTTCAGGTCTGTTAATTGTCTTTATTAAAGTCTGTAGTCTAGTCAAATTAGCATCAAAAATAGGGGTAAGGTTACACTAATTCGTATAAAGCTGCAAATTGGCATGTTGGGAACACTTTTACAAATAATCTGTCAAAAGTACCCATAGAACCAACGTATGTAAAAATAAAATTCAAGGTCAAAATATTAGTTCTTTGCACTTTTCAACGAAACGGTAAGTTTTAGCATAAAAATGTGTAGGACACAATTCCTTATCATCTAAATATCTAAAAAAAATCACGCTTTATGGCTAATATTCACCATTTCAGAGATATAGCGATGCAAAAAGTTGAAAAAGTGTGAATTAATATAACTTTGAATGTCAATAGTATAACACATCTATAATATAAAAATGATCCGCAAAATGTGTTGGTAAGCGCATAACTCAACAACGCCTGAACCAATTTGGCCAATTCTTTTTTAAAATGGTCGTTGAAGTCCAAGGATGGTTCTTACGGCGAGAAAAAATCTAATAATTGCCGGGAAAACCCTAGAAACAGCCCTTTTCTTTTTTCAGGTCAGGTCAGCTAGTTTGAAATAAAAGTAGTTTTACTGACCACTGTCAAGATACGTAGTTACCACATACCGTGACCACGAGCGCTGTAAGGAGCTCGAAACGTTGGGTCTTTAAATAATATCTTTAATACAACAATACACGCGAGTTTAATCCGTAAAATATTGCAAACTTGATGTATATTTTAACTGGGCTACTATGATGTTGTGAATGAAACTACTTTGTCTACGGTTTCGTACACAATACCCAGCAAACGCAGGGAATAGACAATGGGAACCATTCATTTCGGACGGGACAATTAAACGTCTTTGCGGTGTCTTTGCAATGTCAAAAGCAAGCTTCATCTAACGATTCTTCAAATGAAAGTTTACTGAATACTTCAATACAATTTTAAGAAATAAACTATGATGAAAGAAATTAAGAATGTCAAATGTTACATTGTGGCGCTTTTTTATGTGTAATGTTAGAAGAGTCTGGATTGATTCGCATGAGTGTATTTGTATTTTTTTTTATTGAATCCCATTATTTCTTTTGATTACATCTCCCTATCATTAACGCTTTCAAAATAAGATCCTGATTTCGAAACATTCGCATCCTTCATCACAGCAAGACATTCTACGACCGATCCTTTATAGTTTCCGAACGACAGAAAAGTCTCCATCGAACTCAACCCGTTAAATACCCGTAAACATATAACGTACTACCATAAAACGTACACATAACGCGTCATAACACGCCAGGTTACACTCGCTACACCAATTCTTCTAAAAGCCAATCAAACGTAACAGGCCAACGCATGTCAATAAAGCTTATAACGCGATACCGGTTTCTGGGGAGACGCGAAATGTGTTTTTTATTAGGGTTCCCTAGGTAAAATAACCTTATAAGATCACCCGCTTATCGGACGTAAATACAGGTGAAATAGGAGCGATCCGGGACAGTGGTCCCTACCAAATTGACTTTTAGGTAAATCAACCAAGGATAGTTGATAGGATGTGGCTCGGAGTGAGCACGTCGGTAGCCTTTTAAAGTATCGAGTTGTGAATATGTGAGGTTAAAATTGGGTGAAATATGTTCCATTATCGTGTATGTTTACAATTATTTTTATTTTAACAGCCTTAAATTCTTAAACAAATTGTAGATCCAAAATGATTCATCTTTGAAATTGTTATTGAAATACATAGACAGGAGCTGTCAAAAATTATGGATAAAACTGTCATCTTACAAGAACCTTAAAGATAGAGTAATTTTCCCAAAATCCCATAACATCCATATTTCCAACGAAAATCATGCCAAACGCTCATCGCCCCGGGCACAAAAATATCGCACCAAAATTCGCATTTAATACATATAAACATTTAGCCAAACCGCCCATTGGAACGAAACGTCGCCCCTTCCCGACGCAGGCGCGTCGAAGCAAATTTTTAAACACCCATTCCCCGGTCCATTAACCCGGTATGCCCGGGGCTACAGAAATATTAGCTTGACGCAGGACGTAAGCGCATACGCCGAGTTAAATCTCGTTAGTCGCAAATTTGAATATCGGCCAATCAACGCGCGACACGGGTCGTCCCCCCAGACAGAGTACAAATTGAAAGTAGGTTTAGTAGGGATTCTTCGATATCTTATTATACTAGTTTTTCTTTAGAGCAGACGAAGACGGCCATTGTTGGCCCAGTAATGATTAAGATTGCTCATTGCCCTTGAAATTTGATTACATCTATCAGTATAGTATGTTTTTTTTTTTTTTTTTTTTATAATAGGCAAACAAGATGACCACACTCCGCCTGATGGTAAGCGGTAGTGAGATCCAAATATGAGGTCGACAGGCACAATAGATCATATTGCGCCTGTCGCACTCACCCTGAAGGCCTGCTTAAATGCCGTTTCACGCCCCGCCTGAAGAGCCCGGGATCATAGGAGGGAGGGAAAACATGAGCTGGAAGGGCATTCCATGCCTTAATGGCACGGGGCAGAAATGAAGAGCTGAACCTCTTAGTCCGAGCCACCAGCGACTGCATTGTATGTGGATGGCAGCGCTGTCCTGCACGTGTCGTTCGGGAGTGGAAAGGGGAGGGAGGGATTAGCTGAAATAGCTCTTCAGAGCATTCCCATTAAAGAGACGGTAGAGAACACTAAGACCGGCAATGTCTCTACGTAGTTGTAGAGGCTCCAGAGTTTCGGACACCTCTACATCACCGACAATACGGATAGCACGTCGCTGCAACCTATCGAGAGCGTCGAGCAAGTATTTTGCGGAGCCATCCCAGAGGTGACAGCAATATTCCACACATGGGCGAACTTGTGCCTTATAAAGAAGGCAGAGCTGCACCGGTGTGAAAAATCGCCGCACTCTGTTCAGGATCCCCAGTTTGCGGGAGGCTGTTCTAATGACGCTCTCGATGTAATCCCGCTGGTTCAGGTCGCGGCGAACATCTATGCCAAGGATGCTAAGGCTATCCTGTATTGGTAAGGGGGTGCTCTGAAGAGTAGGATGGGAAAGGAAAGGAGACACTTTACTAGAAAAAACACACACCTGTGTCTTCTTGGCATTGAACTCGACAAGATTGCATGAGCCCCATTCGGAAATGCGGTCCAAGACCCCGTCAAGCTCGGCGACAAGAAGGTTCCTCTTTTCCTCGGTTTCGGTCTGCTTTACCCCAGGTCTTCCAAAATAACGTGCGTGGACAGTGCTGTCATCTGCATAGCAATGAATGTTGCCTAGTGACAACATGTCATTGATATGCAGCAGAAACAATGTTTACAATGTTTGTTGTTTTTACTATTTTCCAAACTCTAAACTTACTTTTGCTTTAAGTATTATCGATATATCCTCAGTCTTATTTATCACCAATCATTTTAATCGAATTCTTAAAAATTATCATCATCAGCCCATATACGTCCCCGGGCACGGGCCTACCCTAAACTTGGGCGATAAGGCCTGAGTCAACCGAGCTGGCCAAGTGCGGGTTGGTTGACTATACAACTTAAACATTTCTTCATAGGAGTGCAGGTTTCCTCACGATGTTTTCCTTCACCGTTAAAGCGTCGAATAATAGTACATAGGAATTTCAAATTTGAAAAATCACAGTGGTACGTGGCGGGATTTGAACTGGCGACCTCTCACATGGCAAGCATTGACGTTAACCACTCGGCCATCGACGTTTTTAAAAAAAATATACCGGGAATAAAAAAAATTAAAAATTACATACATACATACATACAATCACGCCTTTTTCCCAGAGGGGTAGGCAGAGATCACTTCCAGCGATCCACTTTTCACCTCTGTGGGAAACGTGACGTAACGGGTTGTGAACCACGTCGCCGCCATTCTGCCTTGTGCATTGTTTTAACAAGGTCATTGCGTTCCCACGAGTAGCTAGGATATATGACGGGGGAAGGAAAAGGGGAGGAAGGATACTATCGCCTCGGATGATTTGGACTGAGTCGATAGTAGCTCGAGGAGCCGGGGTCGCTTACCCGTATACCGTTCACCAACCACCGGACAGATAGTTGTGACTGGTATCCCCTGACTGAATTAATAATTATACTGAGGAATTTAAAGTTCTTTGACCATTTGGTTTAAAATAAAACCGTTTAAAAAAAGGCACACGTGATATTTATAATGATGTCTTACTTATTGACTTGAGTCGTCACTTTCTGCTATGTACCTAAACCCGATTATATCTCTAACTCATCAGAATCAAATCTATATTTAAACTTCCCTAATTGCTGATAGTCACCTAAGGTTGTCCAAATGTCCAATACATCAATCCGCTCAAACTGAATTCAAGACATTATTGTATGTACCAAAGCGCCTAACATTTTGTAGGTACCAAAAAAGTTTTCTGACATAAAATAAATAAATATCTGGGACATTTCGACCCACGGTCATCTGACCCCAAACTAAGCAAAGCTTGTACTATGGGCGTCAGAGACTGATATACATACCATATATTTATAAATACAAACTTAAATACATTCTCACATTCGGACACGAAACAAACACCGATGTTCATTATACAAATATTTGTCTATAAGAAGGTTTATTTAATTCATAATTTACATATTACAAAGTATATTACATATATACAACTAACTAAATTAATACATTCTTATAAATAAAAAATATGTCCCAGATCGCTGTCCATAGGCATCGTGCCCAAGAGGCTGGCCGAGTTTCCTCTTTGGATGGCGAGGCTTATCCGCTGACCCAGGAACAAGCCCGCCCTCCGGTCACCTGAATATTTGTCCCAAATGGGAATCGAACCCATGACTCTCGGGACCGCCAGGGATCACTAACAACTGTTCCACCGAGCCAGTCGAACCTCTCCAAACGTCTTACTTTCCCGATAAATATACTTGTACACCGTTCGATTATTGTTTCCTTTTTTGTACCGCCACAGGTAAACAAGTTTCCAGGTAATATTCCACCAGCGTATGTTTGTGGACGTTCTGTTTTGCTGACATCGTTAGGCTAACAAGGTGGCGGGGATTTGGAAGCTATCCGAGATATCTCGGGATTGGCAACACGAGCGTTTGTTGGTTGCTTCTTTCTATTTGTAATGTTCGAACGGGAATATGCATGTGTTGGGAGGGGTGTTTGATTTTTGCACGGTGAGGAATGTTAACTCGTACATGATTTTTAAGCTTCATAAGAGCCCACGTTCATAAAAATCCACGTTTCCATTTTTGTTATATGTGTTAAGCTTTGTTTTTTAAGTAAAAAGTATCATAGTAAGCACTTAATACTTATATACTACTCTATCAGCAGTCGATAAGAATATTTTTCAACAGAAACCTCAATTGACTACGTCTTTATGTCGTCAACGTAAGTGTTATTATCGAACTGCAAACCTCTACGCCTTACGTGTTAGAAATACAAAGAAATAACGATGTTCATCCTTCAAGTCACCGCTAATATTCAAGCGAAGGCATTCAAACAAATATCTAATCGTATCCGCGGAACGATGGTCGTATAATACAATAATGTGACAACGACCGTTCTCCACATAAACGCTTAGTAAATGGCACTTGAAATGGCCAAAAGTGCTTTCGCACCATTCACACATTCCATCTCGTTCTTAACCTCCAAATGCGGCCATAAAACTAGAACGAATTTTCTGCCAGATCTGTGTGACAGTTTAGAAATATGGTATTCAGTCAAATGGATATGAAAATTAAAGGAACTAAACGTCCAACTGAAACTGACTGATAATGATGCTAGTAATGTAGTCTAGTATCTTTATATTGTATTTGTTCTGATTGTATTCGTCCATATTTTTTTCTCAAAGGTTCTGCCAGAATATCAGCGCCGTCGCGTCCTTGCGGCTGCTACGGCACATGCTGAGGCAGAACCTTTTGATCATAAATATATTTGTATGTGTATGTTTTGTATTAGTTTTGTATTTTTTTTTAATTTATGATCAATAAATGTTTTCTTTCTTTCTTTCTTTCTTTCTTTAGTGCGTATTTGTCGCCGCTAGGGGCGCTTGTGTGGCGTGAAGTTCCCGGCATGAAAGTTTTGATTATTTTCGGGTTCTCTTTTATAAAATTTTTTATTGCATATGTATTGCATTATTATTAGAATAAAGAAGAAGAATACACCTTAAAAGAAAATAAATTGCAGACATAAGTTACGGATCACTATGAAAGTAAGCGTTACAGAATTTAATTTAATTCGGCTTAGGTAGTAGTTTTTACTTCCGAATTTATAATGTTAATAGAAACTAGCACACAAGATTTTTAAGGTTCCATAAATACGTAAAAGGTCTACAAATACAAATGGATATGTCAGCATCTATCAATGGGCTTATTATTGAAACTCTCCTTGAATTTCAATAAGCCCATTGATACTACTATAGACAATTATTACCTGGAATACAGGTCAGCCATTTTAGAAGAGCCTTCCCTACCCTTCTTTCCAGTAATAAGGCTTTATTGATTTCCGAAACTTCTCTGGACGATATCTGGAATCTGTATGACTTAAACGGGAAGAGTTAAATCAACTTAACCCAATTAAAATTTGAACATAACTTCCATACTAAGTGCTTCGCTACTCTTCTAAGAAAGTCCTAAGTGTTTTCGGCATAGTAAGTTAGATACTCGATGCTGAGTATAGAGTGAAACCCGATTTGGTTATCTGAGAATTCATTGCTGGAATCGAACAAGAAATTATTCTAGTGAAATAATTAAATTAATCGGTATCCAGGATTGTACTACATTTCATCGCTCTATCTATCTATCATTAATATCATCGCTAAATTTTGACTGGCTCGTTGGAACAGTGGTTAGTGACTCAGGTTCAAAACCTATGGTTCCAAGAGTCTGGGGTCGATTCCCACTCGGGACAAATATTTGAACGACGAACATCGGTGTTTGTTCCGTGTCTGAGCGTATTATTAAATATATTTTAATTTATTTGTGTATCCACTGTTGATCCTGATTTCCGTAACACAAGTGCTTAAGCTACTTACTACGGGACGGGATCAATGTATGTGATGTTGTGTAATATTTATATTTATTATTATTTTTTATTTATTATTTATATTTTAATCGGTTTCGTAGTACAAAAAGCTCACATCACATGAAATGACGAACAAATTCGTAACAACTAAAACGATTAAAATTTGCAAATTAGCTTAATTTGTAAGTAGTACGTGGAGTTACTATTAAATACTTTATAAAATGATTTTTTTTTTTTTTATATTGAGGCTAACAAGATGACCTCACTCCACCTGATGGTAAGCGGTAGTGAGATCCAAATATGAGGTCGACAGGCACAATAGACCTAATGATGAGCTGGTAACTAAATAAGGGTTTTAAAAAATATATTTTCCATACGTTTAATCCCTTCCACCATTATTTGCAATAGGCTTCCCTTGAATATTAAATATTTATTCAACACTGAAACTCCATGGGCGCGGCGTTAAGGCGAAGTGGTTCAACTTTTAAGTCTGCTAGACGTACTTAAATGTTGCAAAAAATGTTCATTCTTGTATAAAATAAAATATTTTCTTCAGAAAACTAAATATGTCTGGGATTTTTTAAATGTTATCACGGGTCATGGCGCTTTCAACAGTGTCTAAATATCGAGAACTCGTCCAAATAAGAGAACATGATAAATAGCCCTAGCCCCCTTATTCAGTTTCTAATATGTGTAACCATTTTCTTTAAAATTTTGCTAAGATACAAGCGGGTATATTTATATACAGGTTCCAAAAAGTAGTGTCAAGCGGAAGTGCTGAGATAGAACACCCCGTGAGGCATCCGAAACCCCATGTATGTTCCGCAATTTTTTATAGTTTTCGAGCTATGATTTTTTTCTATACTTTTGAAAATAATTGACCTTACCGACTAAAAAATTCTATAGAAAAAAGTTTTTTAATTTTTTGAGAAATTCTTATTGCAAATCAATTTTCATGAGTTTGTCTTTAATGCCCAAAATATTTGTCTCTCAAAATGATGGTACAAACTGAAAAATTACGTTCTGTAAATCTTATATTATAATTAAGGTTAATAAAAACAAAAACGTTGTGCACAAAATCTTACAAATTAAAAAACCGTTCAGGTGCTATTTGAACTAGCGGTATACGAAGGCAGCGAATAACCGGATATCCTTGCCTTAAAATGCCGACGCTAAACCCAGCTCCCAGCCAGCAGAACCGCTAGTTATTCCAATACACCACAATTCTCGTAAGGAAAGCAATTTAATTAATAAATCCGAGTAAACAAACTCACGTACTGCAGTGTACCTTCCTTAAGATTAAAGTATTTCAATTTTGAGGAAAGCCACTTTAAGAATGCTTGTATATTTCGTTCTTGCATTTTGTACGGGACTATCTTCCATTGTTATTTCATATTGTTACCCTTAAATTTGAGTATACATTGTATTGTGGATTTCAACACTTGAAGTCGTATGGTTTCATAGTTTTCTCAGGAAGCCTTATTAGGGTATGGGCAAAATATATTTTATAGTAAGCTAATTAGTCAATTTCGAATACGGATGTCATATTAAACTCAAACATTTAAAATTGTATGAATTTATTTTGGGATCAGAATTTTAGGGTCCTCCCTCAAACAAGCAAAGCGTGTTGGAATCTGACTTTGTTTTGAGACTGTAAATCATACTGTTCACATTATTTGTTATATAGGTTAAAATTATAGTGTCAATATATCATTCAGGGCCTAATTAATAAAAAGGTAGACTTAAGACTGAACAGTCTACAAAATGATAGGTAACCAACATATTATCAACTTTTAAGCTATAACATAACTTTTATCGCGGGCTTTGAGCGCGACGACCGAACCAAGAAATTCCGTAACGAAAAAAACCTCACAATCGTCTAACGTCATTTCAGTGCGTGCGGTTAGACGTTTTGTACGACTCTACGAAACTCGCACGAATCGAGACGAGCTGCTCTGAAATCGAACGATGCTATGCAATAGCTATACCGCAGCAGTCCCCGACTGCCACACGTCTTTTTAATAACTATAATATTGCTCGGCAAACAGTGGTCATTCTGAGGTGATATCTTAGGGTGCATTCAAATAAACCGCGAAATACGCGTGGCCGCAGTGCGGGACCTAAGGGCTAATTTGAATGCACCTTTAAACTATAACAACAACTTCACCGCTTTCATCATCAGCCCATATACGTCACCACTGCTGGGGAACGGACCTACCCTAAACTAGGACAATCAGGCCTTAGTCCACCACGCTGGGCAAATGCGGGTTGGTTACACAACCTAAGAATTTCTTCGTAGGAATTAAGGTTTTCTTTCACCGTTAAAGCGTCGAATAATCGTACATATCAATTCAAATTTGAAAAACACATTGTACGTGGCGGGGTTTGAACTGGTGACCTCTCGCATGGCAAGCAACGACCTTGACCACTCGGCCATCGT
Source organism: Maruca vitrata (assembly GCA_039566165.1). NCBI lineage: Eukaryota > Metazoa > Arthropoda > Insecta > Lepidoptera > Crambidae > Maruca > Maruca vitrata. The sequence goes on along the minus strand of CM076927.1, from coordinate 11,516,672 downwards.
CTTCACCGCTTTATTGTCAAAAATTCTGATTTGATTTATGGTGTAAGCGCTCAAAATCCAAAATTGCGTAATACAAAGGTAAGGGTTCTAATCCTAAACTAAGGTAACTTCCAGTTGGCGGAGTTAAATTTGGTTGTTCTAATAAACTAACCCCGTATTAACTACACAGTACCCACACCTCTACCATTGCCTAAACTGACACGCGGTTTGTTTTAAAGGCGGCCGCAATATTTGTAGCGCAATAAAAAGACCACTTTAGCAGTTCTCTGACTCAGAGTCGAATCCAGGAAATGAAAGAACACGAATGCTTTAGTCACCCAAATGTTTGTAATATAAAAAGGTTCGACACAAACATTTGTACAAGTGAATTTCTTTTTCAATTTAAAGTACGAGTATAAGTATTACCAAAGTCAAATAACACAAAATATAATTACATTTTATTGATAACACTTCCCTATAAACCCGAAATCACCCGAAACCCGAAGAAATCTGTGCTATCCTGCCTGCTTGTCACCTTGAAAACGTGCAGACAGTGTGAACCGTGAAATCGGAACCGTTACTATAATAAGGGTTAAAAATTACGTGACGTATTAGACTTTTTGTAACTAAACGTCGGCGCTGGACGAGTAAAACGACCATCTGATTTAAAAGACGACATGCGCTCTACTATTTCTGTAAGACATAGTCTGTTGTTTGTAGTAAGTTTATAGTCAGTTGAAGCCAGGCGCTTATTTTGTAATAAACAAACACCCTTCCTCCGGCCCTGTCTGACGTAACAGCAGGTAAGTAGACGCATTGCACTATTAAAGAGAATTACAGCCGCGCCAGCTCATAATGTGTCAGGATTAACTTCGCTGTAATAATTGTCGGCCATCTTGCATTATGGTAACTATTTAAGCGGCTTCCTTAAATGCCACCGCTAGAATGTGAGTGGGTGGGAAATAGAATAAGAACCGGGGTATATTAGGTACTAAAGTTAATTAAAATAGTTGAATCTAGCTAACTAGAACTCGGGCTGAGCCAGTTTTGGACCGCTGTTGATGTAACCCCACCAAAACGTCGGTGGGTAGTAACTTTACCAGATTGTGCGTTAAGTTCTGTTCGTATATTTGATTTAAACACACTAACTTAATTGATGATTTGGTAATATCAGGCAACAAAGCAGTTTTCTTTAAAAGGAGCATGAACAATTCGATTTGTGAGGGGCAATCATTATTTACTCCCACTAACTGTTTTTTACTCGACACGTAAACGTGAAATTCTAGATCGCCACACTGATGAAACCAGTTTAAAATAATTTTACTTCCTTAATCAAATTAGGTAAACCTGAAAGGAATCATACAATTTAATGTAGTAGTACGAAGCTTATGCGCGTACCTAACTACCGTGCCAATCTGTACCGATCACACAATTTTTTTTTCTCTTCTACTGTTAAACACCTGATTTTCATTAATGATTACTTCATCAACCGTACTTTCCAGGTCATGATTTCAAACATCGAACTACCTAGATGACGTGTGCAGCAAAAGTCACGAACTAAACATCCACAAACGCCGCGCCCTGATTGGCTATTATGCAAATTTAGCTAACAACGCCTCCGGGCGTCACTCGCGACCCGATACAAACTTGCGCGAGCCCCCGACCGCGCTTAGGTTTACTGTTTACCGCCCACTTTGCATGATTGAGCGAGTAGTTTGCAGTTTTCTTTTAGACTGACTTTGTGAGTACATTGTTGCCTTTAAATTGGTCTCTTGAGGCTCAGCTGCTCAATTCCCGGTGAGTCAATGTTGGGGTACGAGTTTGCCAATCTGGGCAAACCTGATGCTATCAGTATAAAGGGTGTTTTATAAAGTAGCTAAATATAATATTTCTTCAGCGTTTATGAAACGTAGACTCGCGAAAGAACGTTTACATCAACATCTATCCATACTGGCTAATAACACTAAAATATTTGTGGAGTGTAAATATCTTTTCCTGTATATGTTAGGAAAGACAGCCAGAAGTGGCGTAAATTTGGGAGGCCTATGTCCAGGAGCGGATAGCAGTAGGTTGATAATGATGATGATTATGATGATATGTAAGTAAAGTCAAAGCGACAAAATCTGACGTGACAAATACAAACATACTTAGATGCCGTTTTATATAATATTGCGTGATAATACGTCGCATCAAAATAAAAGCGTCGATGGCCGAGTGGTTAAGGTCGTTGCTTACCATGCGAGAGGTCGCCAGTTCAAACCCCGCCAGGTACCAATGTGTTTTTCAAATTTGAAATTCATATGTACCATCGTTCGACGCTTTAACGGTGAAGGAAAACATCGTGAGGAAACCAGCACACATGAGAAATTTTTCAACGGTGTGTGAAGCCATGTCAGAGGCCTATGGGCGGTTTAAAAACTCTGACACCAGGTTGTTCGTCAACCATACGATAAGAAGAAGAAGATCAAAATAAAAAAAATATCTTCAAATGTTTATAATGGAATTTCACAATCATCAATACAGTAACAGTATTAGTATCGTCCTACAGTTTTCGAACACCGATTTGTCATTTAATTCCTTCAGAAGCATTCTCGTACTATTAAAGTAACGAATAAATTAGTTACGCCCGTGTCTTTCACGTGTAAAAGCAAAAGTCTGAAACATAAATTGCAATTTCTGCAGACCAAAATTTAGCCAACTTCACAGAACGCGTTCAGAAACTGCGACCTATTTACGAAGCTTTAATGCAAAGCATCCAAGTATCAAACCCAGTGTTGCCAACTCGCTTTTAAAAAGTATATTAATCAATATATTACACATATGTGTACTTTTGCAAATAAAAGCATAGTTAAATTAAAACTTTGCAATTACCTACGTCATTCAAATGTATCCAAGGTTTAGGACAGTGACCGGCCGAGTGCGAGACGTACTTGCGCAATAAGGGTTCCGTCCGTACCAATATGTCCAAAAACATGTTTTTTGTATGGGAGCCATAAATATTCGTGGTATTTGTTATTTATTTATTTATTTATTTATTTATTTATTTTATTTATTGGACAGCCAGAGAAAATTACAATGATAAGTTCTTAAAATTAACTTAAACAATACACAAACAAAATGTAAAAGTCTTTTGAAGGCCGCCACATCATGCTCCAAAAAGTAAATTATGTACGGACGGATATAAATAAACATAAAACAACATAAAAACAGATACATATAAACATATAGAAAAAGTAACATATTTTAATGAAAAACTATAAATTAACAATGTTTAAATGTACAAAAATAATAATAGTACTAAGAGCGGCAAAATATACTACTCCTCCCTTAACAACTCGCTGACTTTAGCCTTAAACTGCTGAAATGAGTCATTGAAGATGTCAACACTGTCATCGAGTCTATTGTACGCGTCAGTCAGTCGGTATGCTGCGGCGTGTGTCTGGACGTTAGTGCGGGCCAGTGGTTTCTTAAAAAGTGGGACCGGGTATCGTGGTAGCTTGCGAGGAACCCTTATATTTAACTCACTTAGAAACTGTGGACAGTCTATCACATTTCTCACAGTCTTAAAAAGAAACATTACATCTAAACACTTTCGTCTGGTAAGGAGACTGTCCATATTGAAATGGTGGAGTCGATCACAGTAGCTCCCAGCTTTTTTACCTAGACCATGATGAAATGAAAGATGTCTAGTGAAGCGTCTTTGTATGCGTTCAATGCGAAGCTGATGCACTTGATACTGAGGAGACCACACCACGGAGCAGTACTCCAGAATGCTCCTGACATAACAATTATAAATTAAAATCTTGGTGGATGGCTTCTTGAGTATCTTGACGTTTCTAATAATAAATCCGAGTGATTTTGAGGCCCCAGCAATTATGTTGTCAATGTGTGCGGTAAATGTTAATTTAGAATCTATAGTAACACCAAGATCCCGAATGGTATCAACCTCTTCCAAGACAGTGCCATCAATTTTATATTGTGTGTCCAGAGATCTAGCTTTCCGTGACAATTTTATATGGTAGCATTTTTTTATGTTTAGAGACATCATATTAATTTTACACCATTCTACCAAACTGTCTAGGTCCTTTTGAAGAAGTCTTGCGTCTTCAGCACTATGTATAACTTTAGCAAGTTTTAGGTCATCGGCATATAGAAAAATATCACTATGCTGAATCTTATCGCAAATATCATTGATAAAAATGTCAAAAAGCAAAGGTCCTATATGAGAACCTTGTGGTATACCTGACTTCGATAAATATGAGGTGGATCGATAGTTCTTTACTACGACATATTGAGAGCGGTTTGACACATATGACTGCAACCATTCCAATAGAGGACCCCCAATTTTAGCGACAATAGAAATATATTTAAGCGACAATAGAAATATAAACTACAACAACTATCCATCAGGGTTCTTGAGATACCTGGTGACAGACAGACGGACAGACGGACGGACGGACGAGCGAAGTCTTATTAATAGGACCCCGTTGTTACACTATGGACGCAGAATCCCAAAAAAGAACAAAAACGTTCACTCCCTCACCACACATTTACATAATAGTGTTGCCAACTCTACCCAAAATTACGTAGAGTAGGCAACACTGATCAAACCTACCTTGCCACCTATGTGTGCCTCAACGCCGGCCGATCCCCTTCGATAAATCCAGCCACTTGGCGTAACTTTGTTACCAGGGTGAGACAAATTTGCGGCGTTACCGAACCGCTATTTTTCATTGTTACTTTGCAGGTAACATATTTCGCGCGAGGTATTACCTTTTCTCTTGTACGGCGTTATTCAATTGAGATGGCACGCTTATCCTTAATACGTTAAATACTGGAGCCAGTATGTGATCTAAGCTTATTTTCAATTAAATTAGCTGCTTGTTTATTTTAAACATAATTAAGGGAAAGCTACTAGACAGTGTCACCAACTTTTGTGTATAAATAAAAACAAAAGTCTTCAAATGCTTCTGTCTGTCCCTATGTATGCTTGATTCTTTAAAACTATATAACAGATTTCGATGCCGTTTTTTAATAGATAGAGGGACTTAAGAGAAGGGCAGGTCACTAGAATCTATTATAAAAATAAATGTAAATAGTCCACTTGTCTTCAGAACGTACTTGTAATTACCATATAACTGCACTGAATTGATTCAAATCCTCGTTGATCACCAATTTTAGAAAAAGGTTTGAAATCAATAACTTACAATTACCTATCTGTGTATAATTTATGGATGCTAAGATCAATAATTCAATCTGTTTCCTGAGTGTGATAAGTCATCAAGTATCAATATAAATGCCGAGAAAAGAAGTGAACTTATATTTTACTAGCCCACGCTTTTGCTTCAGGTCAATTTTACATAAAAACTTTTCTATTGAATCACTAAATCTATTAAAAATATCGCAACAAAATCAATACAGATATCCCTGATATAGGGACAGAGGAAGCTTTGTTTTGTATTATGAAGTAATGAAACTACTCACAAAAACATGTTATTTGATCGAAACTTAACCAAATATTACTCTTATATTAATCTCCTCCATTGTTTTTATAACTAAACCCAATAATATTGAATTAGGACGGCAAGAGAAATTAATATTAGAAGCTTTGTTTAACAGTAGGTATCCTAAAATCCATGGCACGAGTAATATTCCAATATAATTGTTGACGTTGTACCAAACTTCTATTTGAACTTTACAAACTTCTTTCCTTCAGAAGATTTAGGCTAGCCGAATTATCATTTTGATAATTACAAAATTTCACTTTCAACACTAGTTGTATTTAAAGATCGTGTTTTGTTATTGAAAAATATCATTGTTGACTTAAACTAAGAACAGTCCAGTCAAATTAGGTAAAAATCTCGGAATTCGAGATACCCAGCTGTAAGTCTGTAAATACTTGTATATTGACGTCCTAAAAGTTGTCTCAAAACCTACATATTGTAGGGTGTACGCAACTATTAAATTTTCAAGGTCAAATGTCACAAATATCAGTTTTATGAACTTTTGAGCGAAACGGAATGTTTTATCATAAAAGTGTGTAGGAGAAAATTACTTATCTTCTATTTATCTATAAAAATTGTCTGTACGTTTTATTCCTAAGATTCACCATTTCAGAGATACAGCGATGCAAATAGTTGAAAAAGTTGTATTTTCAAAAGCTTCCAGGTCCACGTGCAATTGTGCTAGACAGTTAAAATTTTCACCACTGATGTATTTCAGTAGCCTCTATAACATCTAATACTAGAAAAAGCTTAAAACCAATGTTTAAGTGGGTTCAAATACAAAAACTATGTTTTTTTTCTTTCTCACACTTGGCCGGTTTTTAACGTGGTTACCCCAGTAAACCTATTCCAGGCGACACCTTGTATAAGTGAAGAACACGTTGTTTATATGAAAGCCTAGTTAAATAATTGTTTTGTGTTGTTTTCAGTATTCAGAAGATTTAAGAATTCTGCGTTTCATTAAATTTAATTTGGTTAATGGATAATAATAAATGGATCTTCACGTTCATGATAGAGTTAGATGGACAGTTAACATTTTTAGAATGTTTTTTTGCAGTTATACTTCAAACAGAAATTCTAATAATTGTTATTTCGTACTTTTTGACCCATAATAAGCAGTTTGAATGTACTGAAAAACAACATAAAACAATTTTTATATAAACAACGTGTTCTTCACTTATAAAAGGTGTCGCCTGGAATAGTTTTACTGGGGTAACCACGTTAAAAACCGGCCAAGTGTGAGAAAAAAAAAACATAGTTTTTGTATGAGAACCCACTTAAACATTGGTTTTAAGCTTTTTCTAGTATCAGATGTTATAGAGGCTACTGAAATACATTAGTCGTGAAAATTTTAACTGTCTAGCACAATCGCACGGGGTCTGGAAGCTTTTGAAAATACAACTTTTTCAACTATTTGCATCGCTGTATCTCTGAAATGGTGAATCTTAGGAATAAAACTTACAGACAATTTTTATAGATAAATAGAAGATAAGTAATTTTCTCCTACACACTTTTATGATAAAACTTCCCGTTTCGCTCAAAAGTTCATAAAACTGATATTTGTGACATTTGACCGTGAAAATTTTATAGTTGCGTACACCCTACCATATGTAGGTTTTGAGACCACTTTTAGGGTGTCAATATCCAAGTATTTACAAAGTTACAGCTGGGTATCTCGAATTCCGAGATTCTTACCTAATTTAAGCTTAAATGACTGGACTAAAATATCATTGTTTACTTAAACTAAGAACACTACACATTTGAAATAAAACTAATTTTACGGATTAAACTCGTGTGTATTGGTATTCTAAACATTATAATTAAATTCTTTAATTATGTTTGAAGCTATATAAACATAAACTTCTTTACAAAGAAGCTGCGGGCGATACTCTATAATTATACCTAAAAATCTATACAAATCAATAAAATTTAAGTGTCTGTTTGTAATATTAAAATAACGACTTTTTACTAAACGGGAAATGAAAGGATGAATCTATTTATAACATCGTGGTAAATGTCCCGGACACTTTCAGTTTTGTAATCTATATTAGGTACCAATAACAAAAACACAGTTAAAAACATTTTTGTCTGTCTGTCGGTCTGTCTGTTTGCTCTCGCTAATCTCCGAAACGACTCCACCAATTTTGACGGGATATTCACTAATAAATAGCAAATTTAATAAAAATATTGGCTATTTCAGTAAAGCATTTCCTCACGGACGAAATCGTTGGTGGCCACTAGTACCAAACTTAAACTCCTTCATGCTTCCAACGCACAAATTGCTTGTTTACTTTGTTTTTACCAAATCCCTAATAAACCCTTCAATCAACCTATAAATAAATGCGCTTTGACCACGTCGCTCCCGCAAACACGCCTACACAGATGCTCGCGTATAAAAACGGACGCATCTACAAAAAGGGATTTCTCCCCTTCACAGGGCGGAATGTTAAACAAAATACAACTGAGCCCCGACGTTCCGGATCAGTGGCCACAGGAATCGATTCTATATCTTTCCGATTTCAGATTATATGGAACTTGATTTATCTTGCGCGCCCATCGTTGGGACAATTTACAACCTCCGTTAGGGATTACCGCAGTTTTTGGGAAGACGTTTCGTTGTTTTTTTTTTGTTTATCTTTGTTCTTAAGGTGTTTTCTTTAAGACATTATAGGTAAATAACTCTGAGCGTGAATACAGGACTTTCCTAGTGAGTTTTCAGTCAAAAGTAATTAGGGATATTTCCTAGTTATAAAGATTTTTTTTATATTAACCTATGTCTTCCCACTTCTGGGCTAAGGTAATAAATAATAAAATAAATATGCACACCTGTTACGTATCCACGCTACCACCGAGCGAGCAAGGTGTCGCAATCAGCGGATGGACTTCGTACAGCGAACAACGTGACCTGCAGAGAATCACGAGGCTCCGAAATGCAGCGCCAGCACCTCGGCTACGCACACTTCAACATCCGATCGTCACAATTAACCCCATTTCACCTTTTCCTTTATCCACTTAACATTTGTTAGACCAGTGTGGTTCTACCATCGAACCCATTCACACCTAGGTTAGTTAGATTTTAGTGACTATTTTAATTGTAATTTTTATAATATAGTGTTTAAGATCGAAACCATTCGTTTCTCTGCCTCCTCCAGCTGTGGAAAATATAATTGGCGCAGTCGGTAGGATACTCGAGTCAGTGCGCGTCGCTATCAGAGCATCCAAAAATCGTTTGCTTCGCAACGTCACTGGTTGAGCTCTCAAGCCTTCATCGAGTATCCAGAATCTACATGGACCATAGCAGAGGATTTCAAGACATAGAAAACGCAAGAAAACAGAAGGTTTCATAAGTTAATGAAGGAAAGAAAAACCACAAAGAAAACCAAGAAAGAAAAATTTAATAGTAAGCAATATAAAATAAAAAAAAAATGAAGGAGAAAAAAAAAATTATAAGAAGATACAAGAAAAAAAAAGGAGGTCTTCACGTACTCATCCACGGCCGCGAGGCGCCACCACCGGAATATTCAGCTCTAGAGCCTCCAGCAACTGACTGCAACGATGTAAGTGTTGCAGCCCGGCGTTACTCAGATATTGGACCGCTCTTCCGTCACCGTAGTCCACTCGGAATCCGTGTTCCGGAAGCAGTCCTTCGAGCAATAAGTCTGAGTGTGGATACCCAGCGGCGATAATCCAAGATGTGCTTCTATAATGGGGCATGTCCCGACGAGAACAATAGTGCTCTGCCGGCAGCATCGTAGTGCACTCCAGAGCAAAAGAAACCACTTCCATTGCAATAAAAAAAAACGTGTGCGTAACGAAACGAAGTAGAAAGTAAATGAACAAAAATCTAGACCAGAAATGAAGACATGGGAATATATTAAAGAATATGAAACCAAAAATTATATTCGAAACCCATTTCATCGTAAGCAATTACTGGAACAATCAACCGAGCACAAATAATATAGCCGACGTAAAATAACACCTCGTACCTAAAGGCAAGGCATGTTCAAACATAATTGCCAAGTAAGTAATATGCAATAGTCGAACATTACCTATCATATAACATTACATCAATTATTGAACTTTAACCAGCACTATTCTCAACGCATAAGTAATATGCAGTGATTGAATATTGTACAGACAAGATTACATCAATTACCGAACCTTAACCAGCACTATTCTCAACATTCTTGGAGTCTTCGAATAGTTACTGTTCTAAGGGCGGAGATGTTACGTATCCACGCCACCACCGAGCGAGCAAGGTGTCGCAATCAGCGGATGGACTTCGTACAGCGAACAACGTGACCTGCAGAGAATCACGAGGCTCCGAAATGCAGCGCCAGCACCTCGGCTACGCACACTTCAACATCCGATCGTCACAATTAACCCCATTTCACCTTTTCCTTTATCCACTTAACATTTGTTAGACCAGTGTGGTTCTACCATCGAACCCATTCACACCTAGGTTAGTTAGATTTTAGTAACTATTTTAAATGTAATTTTTATAATATAGTGTTTAAGTTAGAAACCCTTCGTTTCTCTGCCTCCTCCAGCTGTGGAAAATATAATTCACACGAACACTTCTTAATAAGTGTTGCACAACTTTGTTGTATGATAAGCATATGTTTTGATACTTTGATAGTTAGAATATTATACATCCTTATTGGTAAGAATATTGTTACGACCACGAGAGACCGTGCAAGCGGAATTAGTCTTATCGTCGTATGGATAAGGTCTATATTCGCTTGCACGATACTACACTACACACTCTGGTAGGTTGTAGCGAGGTCTAGAAGTGTTCTAAAGTAATAATAATATGACGACCTTGAGAGACCGTGCAAGCGAAATTAGTCTTATCGTCGTATGGATAAGGTCTATATTCGCTTGCACGATACTACGTCACACACTCTGGTCGGTCGGAGCGAGCTCCAGCAAGTTCTAGAAATTTCGATCCCCGCGAGAAGATTCTCGACGCCACGCGAAGAGCTGCGTCCTCACTGGGTATAAAAGCGGGATGTACGACGCGACGGGACAGTTCCGATTTGGAAAGCGAAGCGAATCAGTCTCCTGCGAACTAAGAGTGATCGAGTGCGTTACCTGCGAATAGTCAGTGAAATTCAGTGTTTTAGTGTGATTCAGTGCTTTAGTGTAATTTAGTGTTCCGTGTTTAGTGTTGTAATTAAGTGTTTCTAATTGTGTTTTTAAGTGTTTAATTGCGTAATTGTTAGTCGATAAATAAATTAATTGTCTTTTGGTGACTTTTGGCGTATCTTGAATTTAACGTACCCCGTTCCCGCAACAATTGCGACAGCTGCATACCAAAATGGCAAGAGTGGGGTACTTCGATTTTCGGAGAATCCGACACTAACGTAGCACCCCGGGTCCCCACTCTTGCCATTTTGGTATGCAGCTGTCGCGATTGAAGGGGTGTTTGGTTAAACTTTCAACGAATAAAATACACTACGACACAACGTCGCAGTGTTATGGGATTCAAGATGCCTCTTACACCACGAGAAGACAGTGAGGGTCGAGTAACAAGGAGTCAAACCGCGGCCCTGCAAGAGGGTGAAGGCACTTCAACGGAGGGATCAATTCAAACATCAATTGGGCCTGTGGAGCTTGCAGACTTATTTAAAATGCTGCAGACACAAGCCAGCCGCCAGGAGGAGCAAGCCCGCCGCCAGGAGGAGCAAGCCCGTGAGCAAGCCCGCCGCCAGGAGGAGCAAGCCCGTGAGCCCGGGGGACATGAGTGCGTTACCTGCGAATAGTCAGTGAAATTCAGTGTTTTAGTGAGATTCAGTGCTTTAGTGTAATTTAGTGTTCCGTGTTTAGTGTTGTAATTAAGGGTTTCTAATTGTGTTTTTAACTGTTTAATTGTGTAATTGTTAGTCGATAAATAAATTAATTGTCTTTTGGTGACTTTTGGCGTATCTTGAATTTAACGTACCCCGTTCCCGCAACAATTGGTGTCAGAAGTGGGATTCAAGATGCCTCTTACACCACGAGAAGACAGTGAGGGTCGAGTAACAAGGAGTCAAACCGCGGCCCTGCAAGAGGGTGAAGGCACTTCAACGGAGGGATCAATTCAAACATCAATTGGGCCTGTGGAGCTTGCAGACTTATTTAAAATGCTGCAGACACAAGCCAGCCGCCAGGAGGAGCAAGCCCGCCGCCAGGAGGAGCAAGCCCGTGAGCAAGCCCGCCGCCAGGAGGAGCAAGCCCGTGAGCAAGCCCGCCGCCAGGAGGAGCTAGCCCGACTTCAGGAAGCACAATTTGCTAAATTGAGGGAAGAACAAGCCCTTCGCCAGGAAAAGCAAGACCTTCGCCAGGAGGAGCAAGCCCGCCATCTGGAGGAGCTAGCCCGCCGCCAGGAAGAGCTAAGCAAGAGTTTGTTGGGGGCTATTGAGAAGAAGCACGAAGTATTAGAAAAGCAGATTGATGCTCTCAAGGATGATGTGCTAAGCGTCAAGACCCAACACGAAGATCGACTCACCCAACACGAAGATCGACTCACCCAACATGAAGATCGATTCACCCAACATGAAGATCGATTCACCCAACACGAGGATCGATTGAGCCAGGTGGATGCTGAGATGCGACAGCTGCATACCAAAATGGCAAGAGTGGGGACCCGGGGTGCTACGCGAGTGTCGGATTCTCCGAAAATCGAAGTACCCCACTTCGATGGAACGACGTCTTGGGCAGCATTTTGGTACCAGTTCGAGACGGTGGCTAAAGGAAAGGGGTGGAACGAGGAAGAGTCCTTGATAGCTCTGACTCTGGCTCTTCGTGGAGATGCCCTGCTCACGTTGGAAAACCTGCCTTCGGATAACAGAACTTTAGGTGCTCTCCAAAGAGCACTAGAGGGCAGGTATAGCGACAAACACCTGGAACACGCGTATAGAGCACAACTCCGCGATCGACAGCAGAAGCCTGGTGAGAGTCTGCAGCAATGGGCAACGGAAATCGAAAGGCTAGTCAGACGTGCGTACGTGTCATGCCCGACAATGGTGGAATCAATGATCCCGCAAGCCTTTTGTGATGGAATCAGAGACGCAGACGTCAGGCATACCGTGAAACTGAGCCATCATCAGACCTTACAGGAAGCTCTAGCCCATGCTTTGGAGGTGGAAGCCGTGCGTCAAGACGCTAGAACTCAACGACTTCGGGAGGTTGTGGTGAAGGAAAAACCTTCTTTGGGTCCGATGTGCTATGGCTGCGGCGAGAGGGGCCATATTCGGAGTAGTTGCCCCAAGCGAAGATGGCCGCGTAGAACGACAGTAGCGTCCTCTACACAGGTGGATGCAGAAGAGCTGTCGTTAAACTAGAAGGAGCCAGGGCCGTGGGGCGGGCGCTGGCTGGTCAACATCGAGCCCCTACCGTCACTGTTTCACAGATTGGTAATGGGAACAACCTTACAGTGGATGGACAGCTGAACAGCGTAACGTGTCATTTTACTATTGACACCGGTGCTTCAAGAACAATAGTGCGTCCGGAGCTATTGAAAAGGACTATTATGTGGAATCAGAGACCATCCGTTCAGCTTCAGACAGCAACAGGCCAGCCAGTTACCGTCTTCGGTGAGACGATGGCGAAGATAACCATTGGAGAACAGACCTTTGAATACGGTGTACTCGTAGCAGACATCACGGACGATTGCATCCTCGGATTGGACTTTTTAAGAGACCAGAAGTGTGTGGTAGACGTCGCTAAAGGAGTACTTAGTTTCCCCGAACAAGAAGTATTCCTGGAGGGAGCAAGATCATGTGCAGTTTACTGCCTGAAAAATACGACCCTACCGCCGAGATCTGAAACTCTGGTCAAAGTTAGATTTCCTTACACTATGTGTCAAGGGCGAAGCGTCGTCATAGAAAACTGCGGCGACCATCCGAGTTGGATCACAGCAAGAACTCTGGCCATGACCGGAAAAGGAGCGCTAGTGCGAGTCATCAATCTTAGCGGAGATGAAGTGCAGCTACGAAGAAACTGTGTCATCGGACGGTGCGATGCAGGTCAATCCATCAGAAGGCTGAAAAAGGCCCGGGAACCGGAATCCTGTCAACGAGATGACGTCACGCCGCTCCTAGCAAATTGTAAGGACAAGCTATCTGAGCGGGAACTTCAGCAAGCTAAAAGGTTGTTGCTAGATTTCAACGACATATTTTCGAAGGGTGACCATGATTTGGGAAGGACAGGTCTCGTTAAACACAGAATAGACACGGGAGACGCGCCACCAATAAAGCAGCGGCCTAGACGCCTTCCATTTGCCAAAGAGAAGGAGGTAGCAGACATGGTTGCCGAGATGCAGAAGAACCGCATCATAGAACCTTCAACGAGCCCGTGGTCTTCGCCAGTAGTCCTGGTTAAGAAGAAGGACGGCAGCACCAGGTTTTGTGTGGACTACCGGTTGTTGAATAATGCAACGAAGAAGGACAGCTACCCTCTGCCCCGTATAGACGACACACTGGACATGTTGAGCGGAATGAAGTGGTTCTCAACAGTGGACCTTAAGAGTGGTTACTGGCAAGTAGACATCCATCCAGAAGACAAAGAGAAGACGGCATTTACGACCGGAACTAGGAATGGATTGTGGCAGTTCAACGTCATGCCCTTTGGTCTTTGCAACGCTCCGGCGACATTCGAGCGGTTAATGGAAAGGGTACTGGTTGGACTTCTGGGTGATGCATGCCTGGTCTATCTGGATGACATCATTGTCATGGGTCGAAATTTTACAGAGCATGTCAGTAACCTGAGGAAGGTTTTCACCAGAATACGAGAAGCAAACTTGAGACTCAGCCCAAAGAAATGCACGTTTTTCAGGGAGGAAGTCGCCTATTTAGGCCACATTATTTCATCGAAAGGTGTAAGGACTGACCCAGAGAAGATAAAAGCTGTTCAAGAATGGCCTGTACCAGCTAACAAGACCGACGTGAGATCATTTTTGGGTTTATGCGCATACTACCGGCGCTTTGTGAAGAACTTCTCTGATATAGCGAAACCTCTTCATCGGCTCACGGAAGATAAACGAGTATTCGCCTGGGACTCGGAATGTGATCAAGCTTTCATCAAATTAAAAGAACACCTCTGCACCAGTCCTATACTTGGCTACCCGAACAGAGAAGGAAGGTTTATCGTGGACACCGATGCCAGCAATACTGGCATAGGCGGAGTTCTGTCGCAAGAGCAAGGTGAACGGGAAGTGGTGATCGCCTATTTCAGTAAGTCACTTTCAAAACCTGAAAGGAACTACTGTGTGACTCGTAAGGAACTGTTGGCAGTAGTAAAGACTCTACAGCATTTCAACAAGTACCTCGTTGGAAGACAGTTTACCCTGCGGACAGATCATGCTGCGTTAAAATGGCTCTTGCAGTTTAAGAACCCTGAAGGACAAGTGGCGCGGTGGCTAGAGCAACTACAGGAGTACAATTTCACAACAGAACATCGGAGTGGTAGAACGCATTTGAATGCCGATGCCCTATCAAGGAGACCTTGTCCTGTGGCCTGCAGTCATTGTTCTAAGACGGAGACTAAAGAAGAAGTCCGGATGATTACCACCCAGGGACTTGATAATGAATGGAGCGAAGACGCTATCAAAAAGGCTCAAAAAGAGGATAGTGACCTGAGGAAAATATTTGAATGGAAAGAAGTAGGTCAAAAACCTTCTTGGAGCCATGTGGCATCATCAAGCCCCATCACGAAAAGTTACTGGGCACAATGGGACAGTTTGGAGATTAAGGATGGAGTACTCTTCAGGAAATGGGAAACACCAAAAGGGGATCAAACGACACTACAGCTGATTGTACCCCGTAAACAGGTTGCTTCTCTACTGAAGTACATACACGATGGGGTATCCGGGGGACATTTAGGCGTGAAGAAGACCCTAGAGAAGCTGAGACAGAGGTTCTACTGGATACACTGTCGGGAGGACGTCGAAGACTGGTGCAAGAAATGTACGTCTTGCGCATCAGTAAAGGGCCCACAAACCAGAAGTAAGGGGCAAACTCAAGCTGTACAACGTCGGCGCTCCATGGGAAAGAATCGCAGTAGATGTAGCTGGCCCCTTTCCAGAATCCGATGAGGGCAACAAGTACATCATTGTGGTCCAAGATTACTTCACTAAGTGGCCTGAAGTCTTCGCTACGCCTAATCAAGAAGCAAAGACGGTCGCCAAGAAGTTAGTCCACGAGGTAATTTGCCGATTTGGTGTGCCTCTTGAGATACATTCTGACCAAGGAAGAAACTTTGAGTCAGCACTGTTCCAGGAGGTCTGTCAACTGTTGGGTATGCATAAGACCCGTACTACACCAGCACACCCGCAATCCGATGGCATGGTCGAGAGATTCAACCAAACGTTGGAAAACCACTTGGCCAAAGTTGTGGACGAGCATCAACGAGACTGGGACCAGTACATACCGCTTTTCTTGCTGTCCTACCGATCTGCGATCCACGATAGCACCAGCGCAACCCCAGCAATGGTAAACTTCGGTAGAGAAATGCGGCTTCCGGTAGACGCGTTGACTGGGACACCGCCAGAAGCTCCGAAACCAGTAACCGAATATGCGGCTGACCTACAGAAGCGCCTGGATGAAGTACATGCTCTCGTCAGAGACTGCAGTCTAAAATCCAGCGAAAGAATGAAAACCCGTTACGACCGCAAAGCCAACACCGACGGTTTCGATGAAGGGAGTCTGGTTTGGTTACACAACCCACTCAGGAAGAAGGGCAAATCACCGAAGTTCCAGCCAAGGTGGGAAGGACCATACAAGATCATCACTAGGCTGAACGACTTAACCTATCGGATCAAACAAGGGACAAGAGGCAAGCCGAAAATTGTTCACATTGATCGATTGGCTCGTTACCATGGGTCAAATGATGCTCGGGACGAGCATGACTAAGAAGGGGATAATGTTACGACCACGAGAGACCGTGCAAGCGGAATTAGTCTTATCGTCGTATGGATAAGGTCTATATTCGCTTGCACGATACTACGCTACACACTCTGGTAGGTTGTAGCGAGCTCTAGAGTGTTCTAAAGTAATAATAATATGACGACCTTGAGAGACCGTGCAAGCGAAATTAGTCTTATCGTCGTATGGATAAGGTCTATATTCGCTTGCACGATACTACGTCACACACTCTGGTCGGTCGGAGCGAGCTCCAGCAAGTTCTAGAAATTTCGATCCCCGCGAGAAGATTCTCGACGCCACGCGAAGAGCTGCGTCCTCACTGGGTATAAAAGCGGGATGTACGACGCGACGGGACAGTTCCGATTTGGAAAGCGAAGCGAATCAGTCTCCTGCGAACTAAGAGTGATCGAGTGCGTTACCTGCGAATAGTCAGTGAAATTCAGTGTTTTAGTGTGATTCAGTGCTTTAGTGTAATTTAGTGTTCCGTGTTTAGTGTTGTAATTAAGTGTTTCTAATTGTGTTTTTAAGTGTTTAATTGCGTAATTGTTAGTCGATAAATAAATTAATTGTCTTTTGGTGACTTTTGGCGTATCTTGAATTTAACGTACCCCGTTCCCGCAACAATATAATATCTTATAAACCTTTGTAACGAATGTCTAAAATCGAACGTACTACGTAACCTGAAGTTAGTAAACAAATCGCCTCATTGGCCGATCGGCAAAACAAAAACAAAATATCTCCTTCTAATAAGGCAGTGCAACCCCATCCCTTTGAGCTGAGCCCAACGCAATAGTATCAGGTCACAACTACCCGAGTTTTTCTTAACGAGAACAAAGTTGTAACAAGAGGACATCAAAGGCGGGCCGCGATGTCGTTATCTTTTAAGTTTACTTTTATCACCGAACGTGGCTCTGGTAACTCTATCCGGTCTTTGAGCCCATATGGAGCTGGGGCAAGCCGTTGACCCTTAATATATAATTTTAAACTGTCATGGTTGCACACATAGATGAAAATGTCCGGGATATTTACCATGTTGTTTTGTTTTAATCAGCTCCCAATATTTCGGCACTGTTGCAAGCGCCATGATCACGGATGAACTGTACAACATGGTAAATATCTCGGACATTTTCGTGAGCGTTGTTTATTCCTCATTTTAATTTAATTTATATAAAAATCTACTAGATAAAAGTTTTTGTATCATAATATATAAATAGTGTTCAATTTTGTAACATTTTTTTAAACGGCATTTATCAGTAGAATTAGCGGTGTTTTTTCTTAGACCCTTAGATCTTTTAAGTTTACTTCTATAACCGAACGTGGCATCTGGTAACTCTATCCCGTTTGAACCCATATGTGGCAGGAGCAAACCGACCCTTAAATTGAATGTGGGGTGACATCAAAGAGAGTCCTAGTGCCACAATAGATAATATTTAACGGCGGATATATTGAGAAGTAAATAATATAAAAAGAGAGAGGAGACATTATTTGAATAATGCAAGGCAATTTTTCCTTCTTAAGCTTGCATTTTATAAAATACTAATTTGAAAAAAGTCTACAATTTTTTTTTATGAAATTATAACTCACGGTACAGTATATTAAATCATTAGCAATCGCGAGGGTGCCGTTTGACAGTAAGTACGATGACTTGGACCCTTAGATCTTTCAAGTTTACTTATTTAACCGAACATGGCTTCTAGAAACATCCGGTCTTTGACCTAATGTATGGGCCAGCTTTAAGAAGAATGCGGGATGACGTCATAGATATCATAATAATTTTAAGAGTGCATCACTTAGTAAACAATAAAAATTAAAGTTGGGTTAAACAATAAAAAAAATTAGAATGTGATATTTAAAAGTTCAAGTCCGACTTGCGTTGCCTATTTCCTTACTTAGCTGCTTCTTATTTTAATTGCTTTTAAAATATTCGATATTAGTTTTCTTAAAAATTTTGTTACATTATTTCAATAATATTAGCCTTTAACTACTGCTTTTATGGGAGTGTCGTTTGTCCAATATTACGATGGTGATTAGGTGATTTAGAATGGTGATAGCATTCTGAAACTCATTCGTTTGACAATAGTTTTTTTATGCATCTTCAACGTTTACTGTGTATATTCTTCCACGCATAAAGTAAATCTTTAACTGATCGCTTATACAAACAATGACACCCACAAACGCCCACTAAACTCTACGCGACACCACCTACTCAACACAGTCTATGATCCATCCGTTTATATTCATAACTCAACTGGCTCCTTTACACATAATGAGGTATGTCATTTGTCACGTTCAAAGTTAGCAGTGAACTCAATCTCAAAGTTAAGCGATGATTGTTAGTACATTTACATGTCTCTACATCACGTATGAAACGTACTCTGCAAAGTGGATATCGTCGCAGCGGAGTTGTTAGAACGTACGTCATTAAAATGATGTGGAATATTTTTAATTATACCGGCAAGTGTACATTTCCGTTTCCGTGTGTTTGCGTGACGAGTTGGTTTGATTATAAACTTTTTCGGAATTCAAATTCGAATCGTATTCGTTCTCTCTGTTAGTGTGAAAACCAACCTCGGATATTTTTTTCTTTTTTCCCAACTCGAAGGCAAAAGAGTATCGTGGCAGCGTCGTCATGTAAAAAGGTGAGTAGTTAATGAAACAAGTGCATTGAGTTACATCAGTCTATAACCTAATCTTACTAAGAAATTGCCAGAACTTGACATAAACTTACCTTTTTTCCACGCCTATTGTATTATTTTTCATAATTTAACTCTGGTGATTTCTTTTTATTCCACTAAAAATATTTTATAATCACAATTGCTGGATGTGGTTATTTTTAATTGTAAGTGCAGTTAGACTTGATATATGTCATTATATGTTAAAATTGCAATGCGGTAAGTTATGTTGATAATCCAATAAACAAATAAAATAAATAATCTCTTGTTTATATATGAATAAAGTAAGGTGTTACATATACAATACATACTACGCAATATTCAATCATATTACATAGTAACTATGTCTCAGCTTTGCCCAAGTAGCACAAACCCGAAAACGCATACAAAGAAATAGTAACACTTGCAAGCACACTGACAGTGAGCAATTACATTTCAGAAACTAATATGAAATAGCACTTCGTGTTAAGTTTAAGTTCTCATTAGATTATGCTGAGTTACTCTCGTGATGTGTCGCTAACATGGCCTAGGGTTTAAGATAAAACTTTTAGAAAGCAGACCCGGTAATAAATCGCCAAGTTGTTCGTCTCGTTGGCAACTCTTCCTGTTGAATTAGAGACGCTAGATGCGATGTGATGGGGCAAGTTTTTCCACTTTGGAACGTTTATTTTAATGAAAAAGTAAGTACATAGATGTTGTTGCCAGTATACAAAAGTTTGGTTTTGAATAAGTTTGAAATTTAATTTTTTGATAACGATAAAATTAAACGACTTTAACATAAATTTGATTTAGAACTGAACGATATTTTCTTTTATTTAATTTTACATTATGTTTATCAATATATTACGTCATTAAAATAATTGATTCCAAACGTTTATATTTTTTCCCAAAAAGTTTTCGTTTTTCACTTGCACGTTTATTCGGTGTGGCCATCGATATGTGATCTATAATAAAAATATTTTTTTTCCTAAATGTTATACAAACGATGATGTCTTTAAGTAGTCTCGTCATCATCACCGGACTTGCGGGGGAGCGGATGGATCTCACGTAGATCTCTCTCTCTCTCACGCAGGAATATTTATGAGTTAATAACCGTGTTTGTTCAGTGTCTGGGTGTGTTAATTATCAACCCAGATTCTTAAGCTACTTATCTCTGAGTCTGTTCAATTTATGTCATGTATTGAGATATTTTTAGGTATCAAAATCTTATCATAAAAAAAAGAAAACATTAATCATTAATTTCCTTTCGATTGTACACTTCTAAAATTAGTCTAAAAGAATTTTTACACAAACACAATGTGAGAGACTTTAGTCATGAGAACTAGTTATTCTGAGATGTAAGCAAAACGATTGCTTCCAGCCTCCATATCAGGATTTAGTGTGAAGAATAATATAATTTCTGTTTATTTTTAAAGCCATATCCAGTGTCTTAACCCTACGCGCTGCCTTGTCCCACCTTATGACTTAGCAACGGTATAAATTAAGCCGGCGGACATAATGGGGCAATATTCGAGACAAGACTGTTTTATTGCCATACTTCGGCTTTTAGTTCAACCGTGAGACCTCCGCTTAAGTTATGCATGTGTGACGTTTAATATTATGACGTAATACGATCACGTCAAAGCGGAAGTAGATAATATGATATTATATTGTTTGTTAGTCTATTAAAATGTTACAATTTTAGGACCGAATATTGCAGTTCTTAGACAAGTAGGGGGGTTCAATAGAAGCTTAACGTAAAGTTTGTGGGGTCGCCACCCTTGTCATCCGCCATCTTGAAAATAGGCGTGAAAACACTATTTACAAAAATTGTTAGACATGATTGTAGCAAGTTTATTTTGCATACAAATATGTATTTTTGTAAAAACTCGCCCTGTTCAAAGAAAGAAAAAGACGTGGTAAAAGTGTGAAACATTTTAAAAGCAGCAAATAATATTAATTTATTAATTTTCTCAACACAAACAGAACAACAACCATTGATCAAAATGCAACACAATCACAATTTGATAACATATCTTTTTGCATAAAAATTTCATGTAAAAAAAGATTGACGTCAGTATCGCGTACAAACACATTATCTTGGGTCGGTATAAAATCCAGGAATCCGCTCCACAAAACAATGTCCGTAACATTTCAAAGTTAGGAATTACGTACCTTCCTATTACAAAGGAAAAATCATACGTTTCAATGCACCACTTAACTTTTAGAACAAGTTATTTTCACAGCAACTTCAAGTTACGTCCTCTTCGGAAAGTGCCTGAACGCTCTTAGACACGGGATCTGAAAACTTATCACGAATCTTATGCAGTTAAGTGACAACTTTGATATTGCTGTTTTACTGAAATACTTTACAAACGCACGGACTTTTTTGTGTTAAGTCAAAAGATTTAGTTTAGCGTTTAAAGTCACATATGAAAAAAAATATATCGTTTAATTATATGCTAGGTGTTCTTATGTCTCCATTGCTTCATACTTTAAACTCTCATTTTCACACTCTCATGCTCAGGCTAATTCGCAAGTCAGGAGTGTCTGGTATCTCATAAGTGCCGGCGTTTTCTTTGATTTTATCCGCTACCACCCCCTATATCAGTTCAATTCATGGACTGAATGAGATTAAAGACCGAATACTAACACAATAAAAATGACATTAATTTGCCGAGTAAGTAGGTTCCAAGTCGAAAACTCGTTCCCGGCGGATTGAACTGTGAAATAGTCCAATGCTTGATATTCTTACCAGTAACTGAGATTCCAATATCTTCATCATCATCATCAGCCCATATATACGCCCCCACTGCTGGGGTACGGGTCTACCCGAAACTAGGGCGATAAGGCCTTAGTCAACCACATTCACTCTGTTTTCTTACATTACTTTTATACAAGTAAATACTTTAGTCCACTGATCTCGTGTACATGTTCCCATACAAATTGTATGCCACAACAAAAAACGTGTACAATCGCGTCCACTCTCCCCAGTTTAACATCCCATTCCCGGTTGGGTAGAGTATAAAATAAACACGTTCGATACGAATGGAATGGGCCAATCCAATTAATAGGCCCTGTAGGATTGGTCGAATCGAGACGGGTAGTATTACGCTGAGTCGACTCAGTGAGTTATAACTCATTTCAATACGCCGAGTGTTACAACGCACATTAACAAAATTATTTAGACTTTGGGTCAGTTGTCAATATTGATAGCAAAAGCAAGAAAATAGATAAATACTTTCGAGTAAGCCTGCTGACAACAACTTACGTTAATTTTAGTTAACCTACTTAAATAAGATCTAAAAACGAAAAGCAATTCAGAGTTAGGGCGCTTTTAAATGAGTAACAAAAAGCTGCGCGGCAACGTTTTCTTATAGTAACAAAAACATGCCGTTGAGCCTAAGAACTAAACTTTGAATGCTAAGCTAGTTTGAATGTGCCTTAAATTTAAGCCAATGCCATAAACAGCGTTTGAGTTATTGCGTAGACTCATGAAAAATCGCTGGACCTACCCATCTCTACTCGATTCTCTTAATTGCAAAGCGGGGTACCGGGGTGCCATCTGGGACCACTGAAAAATGGTAACGTGGGATTTTATCATTCATTTCAATGTACAGGTTACAGGTAGTAAGATTTTATATCGTGTCCATAATAATGCTTTCAATTATAAAAGGAGAGTTGCGGCGATCGTCGAAATGGGTAGAGAAATCACTCTGTACCCAAAGTCAGGAAATGGTAAAAGTTCTTGGAACCAGTGGTTTTGTAACTGATTTCTATTCTGGTTACCTAAATCGAGAGTCAGGTACAGGCTCAGCGACTTAACATGTTTTCCATGTTACGGGCGTGCGCACATCCGGAAATTCCTGACTGTGTGCTGAGTAATATCTCAAAAACTCACACATTTAGTCTCACACCGAACATGAACCTAGAACGTCTCGGTCTTTTCGTACTATCCATTTGGTGTACGTGATAATGAGGCAGTCATTATTACCCATACAACAACAACCAAACACCCTCATAAGTTGTGGTCTGAAACCATCGCTGAACTATTCAAAATCTCAACTACCATCCAGAGACCTCGTCCGTTTATAGCTTATCAGTGTGTGAAGCAAACGGCCCGTACGCAGGCCAGCAGTTAACAGGGCTTAATTAAACAAGCCCTTTCTCTAACGGTTCATTGTTGTGGCGGCAGCGTCGTCAAATAAGTACTTAATGAGATATATGCGTGGCCCTTAGGGAAGGAATACGGGAGGCAAGGATGGGCAGCTGTTTTATAGATCTTAAAAAGAAAATGATCCTATAATCAGGCAGCTGTTTTAGCATTCTGGACGTTAAAATGAAAATGTATTCCTGTAAGGTTCATTTTCTTGTCCGTGGCTAACGGGAATGCTTAAAGCTAGCTTTGAAGTAAACATTAATAATACTCACGATTTATTATCCTTAATTCATAAGTACAACCAATAAATAAAATACAAAATCTTGTGTTCTTACTTACCTAATCTTCAAAGAGTAAATCTTCTGTAAAAAGTAAGAAAAGTATAAAGGAAAAAAAAATCAAGATCTGTATGAACTTTTTATTAACTTATAGTCAAAATGTCAACTTTACACACGCAAAAAGCATATATTCATAATATGCAGGTAATCTTACCCGCACCCGCTCATCCCTGGCCAAAAAGTGCCCAACACGCTCGCAGCATTTCCGCACTGAGTAGCGATTGACAGTCTCTGCACCAGGAAAGAACCTTTGAGGTTTCTTTATATTCTTATATAGAACTTTTTGTAACTTACAAAAATTTTTTTTTTTTATTTTAAGGAAAACCTGCCAGATTGTACCCGTTCCTTCCCGCCAGTGTGTCCTCGCCGTTACTTGTTAACTATTATTAAATTTTGGCGATAACGCGGCACGCGTTCGTTGGACTATTTAAGAAGAATAGTTGCCAGTTGTGGAAATTTATTATCAGGTGCTTACCGACGCCCGAAGATTGGTTTAATTAAATTAGAATTTAAGTCTATTGTTGTGAAAAGGCAACGTTTTGTTTATTAGTTTTGGGATTTTGCTGGGTAGAATGTACACTCAAATATAAACATCCTTTAGTCGCAATTCAAGGCGACGAAGCAAAAACATACCGTTATTCATACACATTCATACTCGGGTAATTGGAGTGGGTTCATAAAAATTTTGTCAATACCCATCTCTTTGAGCAATAAATTAAATCATTAAGCTTATGTAAGCGCTTAAACCAGTACAGTCTTATCTTTGTATTATTTTGAGCAGAATCATAGCTATGATATGATGAATATATAAATTTAGCGTGATAATTCAGCTGAGTTCCCATGTTGATTCCATGTTTACTACTTTCAAATTTTAAAATAATGTTTGAGATTAGGTGCCTATTCACACCTAGCGATTTTTGGGCGATTTCGATCGCAGCGAAATCGCGGCGATATCGCCGCGATCGAAATTGCTAGGTGTGAACACGCTGTTACTGTCCAAAACCATCTTCAGACCAGAATTGATTTTAATTGTTACCCTCATAGCTCCTCGAATTTCTGATAATTACTGAATCCTGCACATCCTTTATGTACGCAGCTCCCAAAACCCTGATCCCGAATACAATTGTTTGGGAGCAATACAACACAAATGCTGTGAAATATTTATCGTACAACACTCGCGCCCTCATTCATCTATGCTGCCATATATTTTTCAGGCCATGATCCATTTAGACGAAGCCGTGGCACTCGTTTACAAAAGGCTTAAACAAAACCCCAGCTGTTGTAAAAAACGAATTTCATTTGTGTGTTCGATTCAGTGTGTTCCAATCGAGTTAGTGGCGAGGTGCCGTAGTAGTTGCGCACATTTTCAAGCCATCTTAATAATAACAAAGCCATAAATCTAAACCATTTCCACATGCTACGATGTGTAAACTTACCAAAGTGATCACATATTGTTTTTTATTTATTAGTCAAAAAAACCACATAGTACAATTTAATCAAAAACGTATGTTATACAGCTTGGTATCTTACTAAAATTTTATTTCTATATCTATAGCTTAATCAATTAAGCCACTCAAGCCGAGGATGAACTTACAACATAGTTATTAAGTTAAACATTTTAAATCATGGCCTGAAGTAACGTAGAATACACAAACCAACAAGCTTTTTAGATATCATGTAAATAAATTGGTGCCTTAATGAGACTAGGTGCCATTCGATGGGTGCCTCCTGTGATACAAACGTCTATCCAATGGTTTATGGAAGATTATTTTGGTGGTAGTAAATATTTTAGGTGAACACAACACAAACACAAAATTTTCAAAAACTTGTTCCTAAAAGTTTACACGTTGGAGATTTATGTTGTGAATATATTAAAACTAGTTCTTAAAAATGTACAAAAATAGTTCTTAAAATATTTCAGTTAAGTAAATGTATTTTATTTTTTGTTAACCTGTTTGATGTTACGAAATAAATTCATAATAATTATTATTATAGTAGTATTATATAAAATGATAATATGATATTTCTGTATAGTAACAGAGCCCACGACCAAAATTTTTGTCTCATAGCAATACGGCCAAAACCGCATCAAATCGATAGATAAGATTATTCTGAACTCGAAAATACCAATATCAGACATTTTCCGCGTAGCGTTTGATCTGACCGAATTTTCAAAATTGTCAAAGAATTTTACCGAACTGCATCATAGCAATATGTCTGATTTGCAGACTGTAGTTAAATGATGATTCTGAGATACCGGAAACATATTTTTCAGACGTTAGTGGTGTAGCGCAAACCCGTAAAATCACTTAAAAAGATTAAAAATGAGACAAAAAAAATGTCTCATAGCAATACGTCTGAAAATCATTTTTATTAGTAAATTTTGGTTATTTGATGCGAACAAAACAATTTTCAGACGGAAATGTGAATGTGAAAATTTTGAGACCGTTTTGAAAATGTTAACAAATTTTACCGATCGGTATCATAGCAATATGTCTGAAAATTGCTAGACATGATAGAATAAGTTGTCCACATGTGCAAAAAATTTATATCAGACAAATGAAGTGTAGCATCTTTTCTATCAGACAACTTTTCGATACTCAGATATCATTTAAGAATCGTATTGAGGTATCTTGAATGAAACCAATGAATAATAGTAAGAAAGGGGCAGGGGCGTAACAAGCGATGAGGCTGTTGAAATTAAATACTGATTGATTTGATAGTTTTGGTTTTATTTAAAGCACACTTGTTATTTTCGTTTTAGCATATACTCCATATGCTACACTTAAAGTGTCTGAAAACAGGTTTTTGGTAATCAAGGCAGCAAAACGAAAAGTTAAAAAAAAATTATCCGTATTGCTATGATACAGGTCGGGTAGATTTGTTGAGATTTTCAAAAAATGCGGTCAGGCTATGTGCTACGCACAAAATGTCTGAAAACAAACTTTTTCGTAATCCTTACTAATATTATAAGACGTATTGCTATAATACCGACTGCCTTTTTTTTTGACACAGCAGAAATGGCCTCCCACGCAGTTGCTACACTTTCGACCGTTACTATATACCTAGTCGGGTTCAGAATCATACAATCTAAAGATTTTATAGGGTTTTTGCCGTATTGCTATGAGACATGGTTTTGGTCGTGGGCTCTGTTACTAGTAGTACTTTTATTGAAAGAAGGTTTGTAAGGTCTAATGTCTCTTCACTCTTAGTATAGAGATAACATTATCAAAGGGTCAAGTTTATCAACTTGTTTCACCAAGAATGTGCACCAAGGAAAATAAAATTACCGCGATATCATCATAATAAACTAAAAATATAATAAAGAAAAATAAAAGAAAGGCTAGGACTTATTCCACTAATCACCATAGCCATGAATACTAGACAGTAGCACCGTTGGAGCCTCCCTTTAGTAATAAACCAAAAACGTTACTAGCTCTTTATGCAAAACGCTGGCTGACATAATCTCTCTTGGACGTCTCGTGATCCCGAATTTAATTCAAATTAGTGTCGGCTCCGAAATTAACTCCAGGGTCTTATCGGCCAGGAATTACTCCCAGGTGGAGTGGATTCCTTTCGGGATATCCTATCTGTCCATTCGTTTAGCAGCGAAGTGGAAAAGACTTAAAAAAGATCTTAGATATTTTTTGCAAAAACTTGAAACGGGGCGTTTCAAATTAAGGGTTTCGGTCAAAATTTTATGTTATATATTTTTTTTATTTATACGATTTTTTTTAATTTTGATCTTTTTTGCATCAGTTTACAAATAAAGTAATTTTTAACTACTAAACCTTAATAATCATTTAGACTATTAAAGTAACTACGTTGGTAAACTATTGTATTCGATTATTTACTTATACAGAGTGTACCGTAAAAAATACAAAAAAAACTTACTCCAATTTGCCGCAGCCCTAAAGTTATGTGCGAGCATAAATATCAGCAATTCAGTTTTATTTACAAAGACTATGTTTATTTATTGAAAGTATTCCAAGTAGAAAATAATATATGATGTTTTATTCAGAAAAATAAATGTTGATATTATAACTGGAAATAAACAATTGAAATTGTACACTTCATCTTGGAAATCCTGTAGAGCTGTGAGGACAGCTCTCAGATTTCACTAATTCAATGAAATTGGTGAAAGCTTGTTTTTCGAAACCTCTAGCCGGAAAATTTTACATTAAGTTTCAAGTAACTTCAAATGTAGAATATTGTAACAGTTTTAAGGGGAAGTCGTAATTTTTCAACGGTGTGTGAAGCCATGTCAGAGGCCTACGGGCGGCTTAAACTCTGACACCAGGTTGTTCATTAACCATACGATAAGAAGAAGAAGGGAAAGTGGTTTTTTCATGCTACTGAAATATTAAACGTCCGATACGACACACCTTGGTCAATTAAGAATCACTTACAACGGTAGGTACTACTTAGTAGGTTCAACTAACTAACAGAAATAGGTTGGTAAAGACAGTTTTAAAAGGTTAAACTATTGAATTTGATTTCCGTAATACAACCGCTAAGATACTTACAACAGGATCGGATGTTCATTATTTTGTAACTATACACCTATATAATTTCACACGTACGTTTCACAAAAACGAAGCCCGTAAGAAATGTGGAACACAGGAAAATGTTCAATCCAAAATTCTAAAACCTAGCAGTCTCCAACTACATTGAACCGAAGCTTGCAACACAATACTGCAACACATGCCAATGACGTGTGATACCTTAAAATCCGTTCGGCTTGCAATGAGATGTTAAATTATTTTCTGTGCCTCGAACATGTGCGCTTGTCACTCTGAGTATGATAGATAGACGAGCGGATAAAATACCATAGCATGTTGCATAGGGGACAGAGTTCAAACGCTTTTGTTACCTAAAACACTGAGGTAAATGTCCACCAACCCATTTCGCTTTTATGAATGCTACGGCGTAGTACGGTAATTCCGTAGCAAGCTACGAGTTATTTTCGTAGTCAAATAAAAGTTTTGTTTGAATTGAAAGTTTGTTTATCGTGTATGGTATTGATGTTATTTTTGTGCCTGTACAGCGGTCTTATATGGAAACTATAAAAATATTTACTCTTAATATTGAATGTTAGTATTATTGAATGTCACTTATACTTGGTTGAAATTAAAACATTTAACTTAATACTTGCGGATAGCACAACTGCTACAGTATTGCAATATACAATCTACATAATATTATGTAACTCAAAGGTCTGACAGACCTAATGATCTATCAATGCACAGCCTTTTATATATCTTTATATGTATATCACAAGTGATATTATCACTTTATAAAACACAAGTGATATAAATAACTAGTCATATAAAGATTTCAATTATGTTTTTTAAGTAGCAGATTATCATCATAACCCATAATTATAGCTCGAAAATAATTTCATTATTATTATGACTTAACATTAAATATAGTGGCATTTTGGCTTTAATTGAGTTGTCTTTGGTATAAATACAAACATTGAGTTTTTGTAATAAATTTTATTCAACAATCTCGTTCTTGTGTTGTCCTCATCGAATTTTCAATTTTTTTAAATAAAATAGGTGTTAATTTGAAATGTTGAAATCGGATGTACCCTAGCCCTTGGCCTATCCATATACGTGAGCCGACACCAGCGCAGGATAAGCCGTGCCGAAACGGCCTCAATAGTTTTCTGATAGGATATATCTGTTGGAATAATATTATTGATAACTTTTCTATCGCGATTCGGAGGGTACACTCAAGGTGGATTTGTAGAGTTATTATACTTTACTGTAGAAAAAGAATTATATAATTTGAAAATTTAGTCATTTTCAAATTAAATAATATAGGTATGTGTGGGACAATGTCTGTCCTAAACTTAAGCTTAAGCCTCACATGCGTTTTGTCTATCTCCATGCATTTTGTCGCATTTCAAATTGCAACCACTGATGGGGTACCAGCCTACCCTCTTCTTATCGTATGGCCGATGAACAACCTGGTGTCAGAGTTCTTAAACCGCCCGTAGGCTTCTGACATGGCTTCACACACCGTAGAAAAATCCCTCAGGTGTGCTGGTTTCCTCACGATGTTTTCCTTCACCGTTAAAGCGTCGAATGATGGTACATATGAATTTCAAATTTGAAAAACACATTGGTACCTGGCGGGGTTAGAACTGGCAACCTCTCGCATGGCAAGCAACGAGCTTAACCACTCAGCCATCGACGCTTTTATTTCGAGCCTACCTTAAATAGTTCATACAAAATTCATTAAATTAGCGAGGGACAATTATGATGACGATGATGATTTATAACTCCTATCTTTAAAATACTTTACATTGATAATGGTCACACGTAATAGTGATGAGAGCCATCCGCTCCCCCACAAGTCCGGTGATGATGTCAAGGCTCTAAGCCATAATCGTATGCCAGTAAGATAAAAAAATATTAAAGCATTTAGCAGTAATTATATAGTCACCTCATTTATAACAATATCATCTATAGCCTTGCTTATTTAATGTTAGATCCTATTCGCGTGACTAAAACTAGGTTCAGTTATTTCAGTCTATCGAATGGGGGTCGACTACCGACTGAATCATGGTACGACCCTGCGGCGACATAATCTGTTCATTAGATATCTGAATGAGTAGTTACTAGACCGCAATGGTTACCGTAAGTGCCTAGCGGTGAACTCTACATACCTAAAGATAGTGGTTCATATACTATTCATAAATACATATAAGAGCAGACGATCGTGATTTTAAATATTATACTTCGTAAAAGTCAAATGATGGTGACAGATAGAATCTAAATGTGTACCTTATAATTTATGTGCAGACAGGGATATGCATAAAAAAATAAGCTAGTTATAAAAAATCTATCTAAATAGAATATATTCATAGCTCATTATAGTTGAATTTAAACTTTTACACACATTTTGTACCGTAAGATGTTTTTAAATTCTGTTCACCTAATAATACTATCGCGTAATAATTCAACAATGAAATGTGATTATGTTTCATAAAAGTTGAAAGTAAATATTTTAATTTCACGGAGCAAAAATGTCATATTCCTGGAAATCAAATTAAATATCAGCCATTTAAATACAAACAACTTCTAAAAATAATATAGCAATATCGAAAACAAAACTGTTTTTGGTAGGTTAACAAAAAATACTTGTTATTAAAATCGGAAGGCAATTTCTCGTACAATTTTTTTTTATTTGCTCGAATACACATTTGAAACAAAAACAAATTTTACGGATTAAACTCGCGTGTATTGTTATTCTAAACTCACAGCGCTCATGGTCATGGGAAAACTCGTTCTCGTGATCACTGAGAAGAGCTCGTAACGTCCGTTCTCTAAATAATATGTTTAGGATAACAATACACGCGAGTTTAGGCTAAGGCCGCACTACGGCTAAACCGCCGCGGATTTTAACCGCCTGATTTTATGAGTAAAAGAAACTTTTGGAAGCGGCCGCACTGACGGTTTTTTTCCGCGGCTGATTCTCGATGCGTCTTTCGGTTGCGGTTTCACAATTTACCGCTGGAAAAAACCGTAGTGCGTCCTAAGCCTCAATCCATAACCAGTGTTACTACTAGTTACTAGTACTACAGGTTTTTCTAAAACCTTCCACAGGCACCGGTCTCTCACAAGGATATAGACCACTAATTTGCTTAGTATAAATTAGCACTAAGACACTTGTATCCACTAGACCTATTTATTGATATATATTATTATTAGAGAAAAAATAAATGATATTGTAGTATAAAATTAGTTTTATTTCCATTTTCGCGTGTTCGTCATTAAGAAGGGATTTTCAAAAGCACCCAAGATAAACCAAGAGTGGATGCCATTTAGCAAGTTACAAAGTATCCGACGTTCCCACAGTAAATAATAATAAACATCTCGAAGCAACGTCGCGAGTTACGACAGTAATTGTGTTAAAAAGCTATTAAAAGCATCTGGACTATATTTGGGAGGAATGGTACAAAGTTGGCAATTGGAACGGGCCCGCGGGGGGGCCTAACGACTGATTAAAACTAACTATCCCGCTGAGTTATGACTGCAAGTTGCCGAAGACTTGTCTTTATTGTGTTATCACTGTGTACTTGCTATTACGTAATTCGTTTGAGGTTGCCGGTTAATCATCTTACAGCGTCCACCAACTTTTCAGTTAACATTTGCAGCACAAATTTGTGCATGAAAACACTTTGATTTCACCTTATAGGACATCTGACTATTCATCATCATCATCATCAGCCCATATACGTCCCCACTGATGGGGCATGGGCCTACCCTAAACTAGGGCGATAAAGCCTTAATCAACCACGCTGGCCAATATCGGGTTGGTTGACTTCACAACCTAAGAATGTCTTCGTAGGTGTGCAGGATTTCTCATGTTGTGTCCTTCACCGTTAAACCGTCGAATAGTCGTACATATGAATTTCGAATTTGAAAAACACAGTGGTACGTGGCGGGGTTCAAACTGGCGACCTCTTGCATGGCAAGCAACGACCATAACCACTCGGCATTCGACGCTTCTGACCAATAATTTGACACAATTAAATGACGCAATGGAAACAATAGTGTATAGAAGTGGAAATTGAGCAATATCGCGTTGCAAGTAAGCTTTACGTTCATTACGCCCACCTTTTAGCCGTTTAGGCTGTGTGCTGATATGTCAGTCAGTCAGTTTTTCCTTTTATATTTAGATACTAACTTATTTGCCCGACAAATTTGTGTGAGTTTTTCTGTTAAGAAATTACCCAGCCTGGAGTCAGGAAGTAGGCGGATTCACACCCGTGTCCCGGAAAGCACGTTAAGCGGGTGATCCTGCGCCTGATCTCTCATCGGTCACGTTGGATTGCCGTCTCACCAAACTTTGAGGGTAAGGGAACAGAGAGTGCACTTGTGTTTGCGCGTACATTTCTGCACTATAATAATTATGTCCTGCGCAGTTTACTGATCTCCATTAAGATGCCGCCATGGCCGAAAACGGTCAGAGGCTTTATATATACTATTGCATGTACCAGTCTAATGTTAAATTGAGCTTAAATTTTACATAACGCGCCAATTGGTGTACCACACTAGGTACTTTAATTATGTTTAGAATAAATATAGTTGTTAAAAATAATTATATTTTTTTCTTTATTCAACCCGATAGAACTGACCCAATAAAAAAGTAGTTTACATAGCTTCTAAAACATACATCATATAAATATAGACACACAGTCCAAACACATCGCCAATCCATCACGATACAATCTACACACGAAGTCATGACGAACGTCCGACATACCGATACAGATCTGTCATTACTGGAGCTAACATTATCATTACTATGTGTGACATATATCCCGTGAGCTGATAAGACACGATCCATCTTATCACTCCATGCCTCAATCAACCGTGCAATTGTATTCTATAAATGCTAAGTAGCTATTAGAGATGGGTAATGCTGCGCTATGCCAACGTATTGGGCTAACTCATTTCTCTGAGATGAGTGTTACAACGCACTATTTCAAATAACAATATGAGTCGAGTAATGACGCTATTTACTGACTTATAATATTAAACAAAATTATTAGGTACTTTGCAAAAATATCGACTTATAAGATCATATTCGTAATATAATACTACACAAACAAGCTATCTTATGCTAACGGTGCAAACAAAAGAAGAAGAAAAGTCTTTGTAATTTTTTTTGTTTATTTCAATTTGATTTCGATAATTTAAATGAAATACATTTACGATTTCGGGATTGAAGTATGGCCGGGGCCCTGGTACGAAGCCTTTAATAATGACGTATGTATAGTCTTCCCGTGACCACAAATCTTTTTAAAGAGTTCTAAACATCAGGTATCTAAATAACTATATTCACAATCGTACAATACGAGAGTTACTCTGGCATGAAGCAAATTTGCATGCCGCGGCAACCTTAAATTAAGATTATTTAAGTGTATGTTGTTTTTATTCACTTATATTAAACTGTACCAGTGTTTTTCTTGTTGGCTGTCCTAATAATAAATAAATAAATAGATTCTTAAACTCATTTCGTCTGCGCATTTCATTGCATGAGTTGTTGAGTTAGCTCACATCTCTACAGCTATCTATCTCATCATCATCAAGTTGAATTGATTAAGTCGGGACACGCGTCCGTGATGTAATTACAATTTGTTGGTGTTGCCATACTCGGAATGGCTTGTTAGTATACTACCGGGAAAGTTCTATGGGTTCCAGGTGCCGTAGACAAAGTAACATAATCAAAACGATAACGAAGTTCGAAATTAATAAAATGTATGGGATTGACATAAGATTGACCACGTGATTTATCGCGTCTAATGTCAATCCCATACATTTTATTCTTTTCGAACTTCGTTATCGTTTTGATATTGTTACTTTATCTAAGCCCCCAGGTTTAAGTAATGAGCTAAGTCGAGCATTTTGACTATAACACTATAACTATAACTGACGTTAGATTTTTTTAAAATATTTTACAAGTCTTTTTAAATTTTGTTTCAGGAACGATAAATGATGAAGATAATAATAAAAACACAATACAATTACTTAAAAGTGTAGGTTGACAACACTATTTTGTACAATTTGTTCGAAAGAGTCAGTGACTTTACACGCTTCCTTCTCCAGAATTTTAATGAACTAATAGGTTATTTGGATTTATTGATCAATAACTCAAAGACCAAGTCCTTTTTTCTATCTTGCGGACTATTGTATGATTACGGAGTCAAAATTATACAATTCTATTAATAATGATATAATTTAGACCTCATCACATTAAAGAAGATTATTCTCAGTCTCAAATTGAGGTAACATTCGGCATAAATAAGTACGGTATATGCTTTGGTGCTTTAATATAATTTTTTCGTATACAAGTTAGTGCACTTCAGGATGTTTCTATTTATAGATTGACGGTTCTGAGTAAATGATTATTTAATATTATTTTGAACAAGATGATACCTAAGGTCTAAGAGTGAATAAGTTAAGGACTAAAGGTGAAAAAACAGTTGTGATATTGATCGATTTGTAAATTGAAATAGTTTGTTTATTCACTCAAGATACTATTACGATACTTCGCACGAAATATGCCGATTAATAACCCAACTAAGTACAGTTCACAACACAAGCGTTTAAATGATTGATCAGAGCGTTGCTTCGCAGAATTCCATTAGAGAAATGTTTTATTTGTTATTTGTGTGTCTTTTTCTTCGTCTTTGCTTGGAATATTTTTGGGTTTTTCCTCAAAGATACGTTTTTGAAGAAAAACATGTGTAGCTTTTATTGTTACTACGTCATTAATTTGATTTAGAGACACCTGCTCACTTGCTCTCTGCACATTTCTGAGAATTTCAATTTCATTTTGCTAAGGTTTTATCAGCGGAATTAAATTTCGTTTAGAGATAATTTCCAAAAATAATCCAGTGTCTGATTTTTCTAACAATTTTTTTAGAAACAATAAATTGTATAACGGACTAGAGTAGAGTACAACTCTGAGTTCAGGCTTCAGAATTAACAATACGAATTCAACATTTCACCAAAGAAACAGCTTATTATATGCTGCAGGTGCAGATTCTCTACAAAATGTATTTTCGTTACGATTTTAACCATTTCATTACAAAACAAGGCAACATTCGGGCTAGAAATAAACAATGATTCATCGTTGACTGTCATATCCTTACATTGTGGAAGCCAAATCTCTCCAATTACCTTTGCTCGTTATATTATTTGTGTTTCCGTTGTATTTTCGAAACAAAGGAGATTCCGTGATTCGTTGCGAGCCCCTAACGAGATTGAGTTCGGCATAAAAAGACGTTCATTAAGACATTCCCAAATTGGTTAAAAAGCATTGGGTTTACCGTTATGGACGCGAGTGTACGTCGAGACCTTTGTTCTGTAATGTACCTGTGCAAATATAAAGGGAATTGAGATTTGGAGCCATCTACTTAGCAGTTTTATTACATTTTGTACCAAAGCCAAATCAGGGCGTACTTTTCGTTGAATGTTTTTATACCGCATGAATTTGCCATTGTAACTTTTTCTTTTGGCAAGATTGGTTCTATAAGTGGTAAGATTTATACAGAAAAGAAGTCACTGGTGTCTTTCTTATTGAGATATAATTAAAAAAATATTGCAGAAGACGTTTAAATATTTAATTTTAAAGTGTCATGGTTACACACATTAGAAAACTGAAAATGTCCGGGATATTTACCGTTTTGTTCGGCACTGTTGCTATCACGGCACAACTAGCAACAGTGCCGAAATATCGGGAGCTCATTAAAACAAAACAACATGGTAAATATTCCGGAAAATTTCAGTTTTCTAACGTTTGTAAGTACATTTAATCAATCTAATAGCTAACTTAATAATTGGCAAGAGAGTCAAGTCTTCCAAGTCAATATAATTGCCGCAAAAACAGGCTTTACAGTTTTGAAATTCATAATCCCCTTGGACAATTGAAAACCAAAAAACGATAAGATAATTTTTAATTTTGACATCACATAACTTTCGATACAGACGTGATTTATGTCACTTTATAGACAACCTTTTGAGATACAACCAATTTTCATCCTAATTTGAATGAGCTACGAGACCAAAATCAAATAACCTGAACTGTTTGTACGAAACCAGGACTCACCAGGACAAAGTTAGTGCATTACCCGATAATATATTATCTGTATTCCATACTCCCGACCTTTTTACGAATGTACATAAGTATGTAAATAAATTCAATAATCCGTTCCCTGGACGCTGCCTGTCAAACGACGACGCTCTCCGACGATAATTCAATTTGCGCCGTAGACAAACTCCCTAGGGATAGAACTAGTCGGTAAACAAAAGATACGGCACAATATCTCACCCTGTATAAATAATGTATGGCTTATTTTTTGCGCGGCGAAAATGTTATTTCCGAACGAAGTTTGCGGTGATATTTCGAATCGGACTTCCGATTTTATCTGTTCGATTGTGTCCGTAAAAAGATTTGGACTGAATAGCGATGGGTGTGTTGCTTAGTTAGGTGTGAGTAATCATCTAGTATTTGATTATACCTGGCACGTTGGTCTATTGGTTGCAAGTGCTGCGTTAGGACCGATAGGACCCGGTTAGAGCCCGGAGTTGGGCAAAATTTGTGTGAGGTTTTCTTCAAGAAATCAGCCCGGAGTACGGAAGTTGGCGTATGGACGCCCGGGCCTCGGAAAGTGCCTTAAGCCGGTGGTCCAGTGCCTGGTCTCACATCAGTCATGTCGGTTTGCCATCTCACCGAACTATGAGTATAAGGTAATAAAGATGGGTTCAGGCCAAAACTGACTTAGTGCTAAGTGCACACTTTTCTAATCCTGGAAAATCTAGACCGAATTTAGCAAACTTATAGTTACAACATGATAACTTGTTATTTTATCTGGTTCCCTGTTTCACTACTATAATCTTGTAATTTATAACGTGTTCATGTCTTTCTTTACGCTATTATACATATATGTGATCATAAAACTAATCACGTGTTCATGTCTTTCTTTATACTATATGTGAATAATATTACTTTCTAACAAATTTCTGACAAGTTACATAGTAAACTTTCGCAACATGCATAAATCAATATACCTAAATTAGGGTACATCCCAAAGCGGAAGTGTTAGCACACACATTCACATATCTCCCCTCGCAATCTCAAACATATCATAACCACAAGAGATATATAATTACAGAGTCACCATGATTTACCATGCAATACGGAAAACGGGTGAAAACGCCTAATTTGCGATACTATCTACGTTACAAGGAGTTGACGCGTAATTACACTCACTAATTATATAAAACAACGTATTCACGAATAATTCAAATTGCTTTCATTAATTATTGTGTTCATACAAAATAAAGGACTCATTGCGTTCAACACCTAAATCATATGTTTATCTGTTCATTTTGCCGTCTTTATTAAAGACTAGCTTTCCGCCCGCGAATTCGTCCGCGTAGAGATGTTTAACGGGTAAAACATTACTTCTTTATAGCGCAGTCGGTTAAAAAGTAGCCTATAACCTTTCCTAGGCTCTGGACTATATCTGTACCAAATTTCATTTAAATCGGTCCAGTACTCTATGCGTGAAAGCGTAACAGACAGACAGATAGACAGAGTTACTTTCGGATTTATAATATTAGTAAGGATGGGATGGGATGGTTCGTTTTGCTTGCGAGATGATGCTCATTTATTTATCACCAAATATAAAATAAAAATATCTGCGAAAATATCTGGTACATTTCCACACACGGTCATCTGACCCCAAACTAAGCAGAGCTTGTACTGTGGGCGTCATAGACTGATATACATACATAAGTATTTATAAATACATACTTAAATAAG
Organism: Maruca vitrata; assembly: GCA_039566165.1. Taxonomy (NCBI): domain Eukaryota; kingdom Metazoa; phylum Arthropoda; class Insecta; order Lepidoptera; family Crambidae; genus Maruca; species Maruca vitrata. Next base: position 11,478,788 of record CM076927.1, on the reverse strand, counting down.
TAATCACACACAGACACGGAACCGACACCTATGTTCATCACACAAATATTTGTCCCGAGTGGGAATCGAACCCACGACTCTTAGCGACTCGCGAGGCAGGGTCACTAACCACTATTCCACCGAGCCAGTCAAATAATAATGGCGCGGAAAGTGGCTTACAATAAAAATTAATGCTTCAAAATTCTTAACTCTCACCAAAACTGTCATTGTAGAAGTTGACACCCGAATTTTTGTTATATTTGTAACTAATTTAAATGATTGTATGAGAGGTATAGTATAATTAATGCTATACATTTTATTGATTATTAGATTTTTCTTAGAATTAGAATCTTCAAGGTAGACTTGTCTAGACCGAATCACTTTACAAGATGTAATATTGAATTATAGTCCAAAAAAAAATAAAAAAAAAAACAATTTCATACTTCAATTCACTCCTTACTTATATGAAATATCAATATCAAAGGCATTAATTGATCATTCGATCATATTTTGTTAATGATTGCTTATGTTTCAGTTACATAATGTTACATGAATTTCATCTTATTAACTGAATGCCAATATTTTTTTATACAGCCAGTATTATTACATACACTTTTTTATTATTTGGCTCTGGACCGATCCAATACGTTCATTAAAAAAAACAATGAACGAAAAAACATCAACCCAGATTCCATATACGGATCCAAAGGTACTTTTTTCAAAATTGCTTTGATAACATTTAAAACGTACAAATATGGTTTCGGCCGTTTTTCCTCGTCGAATAACAAATTTTTGGAATGCGATATTAGATCCCTGCCTTTGACACAAAGAATTAATAACTAACTCTTTTTGTATGTAGATTTGTGTACTTTGCAGATTTTTGGGTTTGCATAACCGCACTGATGACGCTACACTGAGATTTTTTAATGTTCAAAACTTCATGTTTCATTTATTACTGCTTTTATGTTTTCTGTACGTTTATAATGTTAGCTCTCATCTCTTCAGCATCTGCATCTCTTTTTAAAGGTTTTGTTTGCTCCTTAATAAACAATAGTATCTTATAAACATGTCTTAAAACAATATAAAGTAACTTTTTTTTTATATACTAGGCTAAGAAGATGACCTCCCTCCACCTGATGGTAAGAGGATCAAAATATGAGGTCGCACTCACCCTGGCTTGCTTAAATGCCGTTTCACACCGCGCTGGAAGAGCCCGGGATCATAGGTGGGAAGGAAAACATGAGCTGGAAGGACATTCCATGCCTTAATGGCACGGGGCAGAAATGAGGAGCTAAACCTCTTAGTCCGAGCCACCAGCGCCTGCATTGTAAGTGGTTGGCAGCGCTGTCCAGGACGTGTCGTTCGGGTGTGGAAAGGGGAGGGAAGGACTAGCTGAAATAGCTTTTCAGAGCATTCCCCATTATAGAGACGGTAGAGAACACTTAGACAGGCAATATCTCTAAGTAGTTGTAGAGGCTCTAGGGTTTCGGACACCTCTACATCACCGACAATACGGACAGCACGTCGCTGCAACCAATCGAGGGCATCGAGCAAGTATATATGTATAGGAAAATATACTCTCACGGAGCCGGAAGTTAATTGTGTATTTCTTTATTCTGTATAAATATAATGCCTATTTTAAAATCACATTATCCCTTTTAATGTTAAAACCCAAAAAGTACAATGTTCCCCTAAATCGTCGGTCCGCAGTTAAACCGAGTCCTGCCAATATACATATTGTCAATTACCTAACCCTTGTTATTTCAATTTACTGGGCGTTTCGTATTCGGCATCCGACTTCAATGCTATGACCCTCTTTTACATACATTTGATCGACCACCTCATTAACATATAGACAGGGAGTCGAAAAAAAATCCTGGTCCGAAATGTGCCTTCTTTTTTGCAACCAAAAACCCTCCCGAAAGATAAATTAAGGGTTTTTTGCCCTACGCAGGCTTTGGACATTTGTTTGGGATCCGTACACATTGGGCCACGGAATGCTTCTAATTATTCCGTTGCGAGAATTTAATTATTAGTTAATTAAAGGTGAGTCTTGTATTGTTTTTAGGCTCGACCTTTTCGGTTTAATTCTGTTTGCCTACGCTCGGCGCGTTTGAATATCTGTGGATACTTACGGTTACGGTTGTACGTATGCTTAGTTAGATTAGTTTTGGTTTTTCAGCACCTTCTGTATTATATACTTTTCAATGTCAGTATTTCACATGGAAAACTTCTACATCCTGTCCGAAATCAACAAACATGAAAGCTTTCTACTGTGAAGTCATAGTCGACCTTACATATACATCTCTTCGAATAAATAGAATAAACACCATATCTAATATTGATCCATATTCATGGGTGTTTAGATAAGTGGGTATTTATTTATTAGTTCCATCTACATACATACTAAACGCCACGTCCCGCCTTGTTCTCAGAGGGGTAGGCAGAGACTACTTACTGCCTTGTACTAGGATCCTGGCACACCACTTTCGCTTCTTTCGACATCCATCAAGTAGTTCCATCTTCTTACATATAAAACCTAAAAAGCTTACATAAATACTTTCAAATTCGTTCGAAAACAGTGAGTAAGGTGCTTTATCAAGCGCACAAAAAAAATATAACAATAATTCTAATAAACTGTATAATTAAAACCATACGCTGGAAAATAAAGTCACAGCGTTACCGTCTTCAAAGGTACACTGCTCCGCTCATATTACAAATTAATAATATTGCCGTAAAATAATTCCTATCAACATTACCTTCTAATTAACACGGAACGTCGTAAGAGAACTTTATTGTACGGAATATAGCAATTACGGTGAAATATGGTGCTTTTAATAGCTCGTTATTTTCTTTGCACTTACCTACAACTCATCGTAAAAATGTAAATGTTTCTGGAAAATAGAAAGGAGGCAATTCGTATGGCACGTGGGTACACTTACAAATAAATTTTAATTCCAACAAAAATATTTAACAGACTCGAGCGTAGTAATGATCATTAATGTTAGGCCATGAATTTTGTTTATTTCTTTTCTAGGGACTTGCGCGCAAAATTGCAATTTCTATTTGAATGTCCAATCATGTTTTCATCACATTTACTGGTTATTGTGCGAGACGTTTCGACTGGGTTACACCATCATGGTCGCAAATAAATAATGCTTATAACACACTGTACTGTGGTACTTTATATCGAGTGTCAGTACAGGATATAAACACTTATTCCTAACTGACACTGACTGGCCTTCTTAAGGCTTAGAGTATCATTATCAACACCAGACTTGCGGAGGAGCGGATGACTACCACCCCAAAGATATGAACATTGGTTAGTGACACAGGTTCACTGACAACGGTTCCAAGTGTCGTGGGTTCGATTCCCACCCGGGACAAATATTTGTCTATTATTTGCGCGAACACTACACATTTGAAATAAAACTATATTTACCGATTAAATCCGCGTGTAACTACAATCTAAACATATTTAGTGATCCGACATTTCGAAAACTCTCGAAACGAACTCAATACACGCAAGTTGAATCCGTTAAATTAGTTTTATTTCAAACAAATATTTGTGTCATGAACATCTGTGTTTGTTCTGTGTCTGGGTGTGTTATTTAATATATTTAAGTATATTTGTGTATTCACTTTTGTTTCTGAAATCCGTAACACAAGTGCTTAAGCTACTTACCACGGGTTCAGATCAATGTGTGTGATGTTGTGCAATATTTATTTATTTATATTATTTTTTATGTATTTGCTACACCTTTGATCGCGTGTCGGCCCATCATAATATTTTTTTATTAAATTATTCAGAATCTAGACAGAGTCTCGAGTCGTTACTAGTTTACCGGATGCAAGAGTCAGGGCATAAGTGGAACAATGCCACCGAGTATGGAGAGTAATTTCAGCGTCGTGTTCACGCCCCAAGAGGCCGGTAGTTAGCTGCAAGCAGAGATGGAGCAAGACGTTAGTTTAATAAAGGTTCTGGTAGAAACATTACCTTACTCTAATTGTACTTGGTACCTAATGGTAGTAGTACTTAACGTCCAGTGTCCACGTTCAATGTCTGTCCCTATCATCATATTAACATCCAATAGTACACATTCATAGTATAGTTGTATGTTCTTATTATATGTGTGATTGTTCAGAGTCAGGAGAAAGGAGTATAAGTACTCTTCCGAAGACACTGACAAGACAATATAATGCTAATCCCCTGCCGGTCGATGATTAAATTCATCCCTACTATAAGTTAATTATATATTTGTTTATATTTCTCACTATAAGTGAAATGTAAATTTCTTATATGGGAATAAATTTCTATAAACCTATCACCTTTCAATGATGACTAAACATCTAAGTTATAAGTATATCTAAGTATGTAAGGTTTTGAAAACATCTACGGGTATATTATCTATAAATACCTACCATAAATACATACATACATACTTAAGGTTGATCGTTAATTTATCGTAATAGTCTTAGAAATGCTGCACAATGCAGCCCTGGCAAGTCCACGGGGGATATGAACCAGTTAACTTACTGCCAAGTTTGTGTCTTTCATACTAGGAAAATAACTTACTAGTACCTATAAGTTTGTTCGCACTTAAACAGGAATTGACAACGTTTTTGGTATACCTATCTTAGGGTATTTATACGTTTTAAAACTACATCGTTTCGTTATTAAAAATACACAAACCAGTTTCTTAATATAAGTCTTTATGGGTCTACACGCGTTATTAGCCCTTATAACGCGTGTAGACCCATAAAGATTAATATTTAGTGTAATGGAACGCGAAAGTCTAAAATCATTCCAACCAGTTTCTTATTAGATGATAGACCATACTTTATTAGTATCAAAAATTACCAAACAAAAAATTGTTAGAATTTATGTAATTCGATGTTTCTATGTAATTTTGAAAAAAAATGTTAAGCATACACGTATCGTTCGTTATTTGTAAGATCGATTGTAGAGACAATCGATCTTACAAATAACGTAACGTAACGTACGTGGTAGGCTGCCAGCGTCCGACTTTTTGTAGGACCGATTTTTCTTTTGATGTTTTAGTATGATATATTCGTCAGACTTTTTGTAGAACGTATGCGTTGCTCAAATGCAATTAGTACGTTCCACTTTTCTCCAATAAAATGTCGGTTACCGATTATCTGACGTGGGCAGAAAGCCTTAACGTAACTAATTTTAAGTAACTACTTTCTTTTATCAACTTTTACAGGTTGTCTACCCCTGCCAGCAATGCCTATGTTTGCCATCCCTGTATGTGCAAGAGTGTGATGGCGGCAGTATTAGAACAAAAGCGATTGGGGCTTATTCCGGCGCTAACCGGTTATAAAACTTTATGAGACTAACAGGCTTTTAATAGAGATTGTTAACTTTATCTTCAAGCACTAGGTCTGAGTAGAGCTATAGATTTAGCCATTGGTGTATATAGAATGTTGCCTGCAACTTTGTTTGCATGAAAATCCAGTTTGTATTTACTAAATATTTAAAAGTAATTAAATGTTCGCGAACAATGAGTTTTATGCAGACTCAACCACAAATTCATTAGATACTATATCCATTAACTATACTTAATTATTATGTGAACGATATTAAAGGCAATTATTTATTGTCAAAAGTTTTACAATTACCCACTGCCGAACTTAAATTGTACATTTAATTCTGATGAATCTCTTACAAAACGTTCATTTAGACAATTACTAAAAGTTAAATTTAAAATTTGCTTTTCATTTTACTAAGCAACGACGAAGAAATAATACCGCACGTACTTATGTAAATATTTATTTAACATTATAAAAGAACATAGTTGGTCAGAATAAAATCACATAGTATTAAACTTCAAAAGAAATTAAAAAATCTAAAAGCAGGGGAGCGGAAGCACCTCACTTAAAATCGTGATTTTATTTAAAAGTATAGTAATATTATATGTAAATGTATGTAGGTAGGTAGGTCCTCTCATTCCCAAGGGGCAACCGCAGTATTGCTTTGAAATCAAAACCCGAACACACATCTACAACTTGGATTTCAGAGGTCGAAACCATGTCACAGGTCTGACCGTGTCTCGGTCGATATAAAATAGAACTTAATATCGATAAACGTCGAGATACATAGATATAGAATAAAGTAAAATATACTTAAAAGATTTAACCTGCAGTGTCGGAACTAGCCTTCTATGCGCCCGGTGCGAGCTTTAAAAAATTACGCACTTGATAAATAAGACTAGATACAGGTCTGGTTATTTCTTCGCCCCTCCAGGGTTTGCGCCCTGTGCCTGGGCACCGCTGGCACGGCGCTAGTTACGGCACTGCTAACCTGTTGTCATTTTGAGCGCGTGGTCATCAAAAACAGGAATCTCCGTAATGGCCGATGAGAAATGTTTGTTGCATTCACAAATCCAAAATAAAAATAATATTAAGCTCACATTGTGTACAACAAAAAAATGCATTCGCGCTATGAATGGACACACAATTAATATTCTAACAGGCTTAGCTGTTATTTGTTTGTCTTTTCAAAAAGGTATCTATACTATAATAAAAACGTAGATGTAAAAATTCTTGTAGTTTTTTGAAAAACGCAAAAAAAACAAGCCAGGGATATGTTTTGAGAGTAGTAGAACACATCCCCATACTTAAAAAAAAATTGTGTCTCTGTCTGTTTGTTTGTTTGTTTCGACTGGCCTCCTAAACGGCTGAACCAATTTAAATGAAAGTTTACACGAAGGTATTTTAAATTCCGGAAAAATGCATAGGATACTTTAAATCACTGACAGTTAACTGGTTCCCGTGGGATATTCAAAAAACCTAAATAAATGACTGATCTCTGAAACTATTACACCGATTTAAATGAAATTTTGCATGGCGGTACCATACATCCTCGGTCAAGATCTTAAATACTTTTAGTCACAGAAATTCCTGTAGAATAGTTAAAAATCTAACTTTATTAGATCACGTACAAAAATGGCAAAATTATATCGACCAAAATGAACCTTCTGACTAGGATTATACGGACTACTTTATTGAGCAAAACGTCATAGTAGGGGAGATAAATAGATAGATTTGCAGTTACTCGAACGACATGGAATTGGTAGAAAGATTACGCTAAATAAGAAAAAAATTTATTACACTTTCTTTATAAGTGGGGGGGCAGCGATTAATACAGAGGGCTACCTGGTAACAAGCTGTTGAAAAAAAAAAGTTATTTGACCGTGTCATTCATTCAAAGTGCATGATAAATAGTCCCTAAAAAGTGTCATTGTACCGATTTGGACCACAAAGTTATAATTAATCTTTGTGTCTGTTCAAAATCTTGAGATTCTTCAGCGCGTTACATTTTCATGCAGGAAATTCAAGTTGATATCGAAGTCCTGCTGTATAATAAACTGTAATTTTTTTCTTAACCTGTATCACCTCACTGCTGGGCAAAATATCCTTCAAACTCATCTACTGCTCTCTTTTTAATGCTAGGACTTGCCAGTTCTTTGATACATGGACCAGATTGTCATACCACCTTTTCTTAGGTCTTCTTCGGCGAAAATCGTCTCCAGGCACGCGATTTGTAACAATTCTGGTCCATCTATCGTTCTTTATCCTCGCACATTTCACATCACATTATCCGACCATTGCTACATCAGTTTTGACCAACAGCAATACCAGTACGGGAGTGGATGGTGGTATATTTTAATTTTCCTTTTAACATAATACCTATGATACTCTGCTTCATAGCTTTTTGAAAAACCTTGAGTTTGGACTTCTGATTTTAGGCGGGGGACCAAGATTGTGCCCCATGTGTTGGGATAGGTTCAATGATATAAGAAGATCACCCTTCATATACCCATTCATGGACCAGAAGCTTTTCCAGGCGTTGTCTGCTCTACGGATTATTTCTTTGTCCTGCCTGTTTCCTAGCCCAAGTATGCTCTTCTACATATTGCTTCACCTGCAAGTTGACTGCAATCCGCCAAATCAGTGGTGCTGTTGGTCATGCCCTTAGTTTTGATCTATTCATCGTCAGTCTAACGTCAACGCTTTCTGCGCTCAGTTGTTCGACTAGGAAAATGTCATCTGCATAGCGAAAGTTTATCAGTCGCCTATCCTCTACAAGAATTATTTTTGTTTCCTAAGAATATCATAGTGACCTGAAAACTTCTTGGAGCGTGCTACTGAAAGCTTTGGTGATAGGGAGTCACCCTGTTTAACTCTTTTTTGTATTTTGATTGTCATGCCTTCAGTGTGCAGTTTGATATCGGCTGTGCTTTGTTGGTAAATGATTTGGAGAAGATTTATATATGTGGGTGGGTTCAACGTTTTGTTGAAGAAGAGAAAGCTAAATGGGTTGATGTGGGTGATACCGTCGAAGACCTTTGAATAATCCACAAAGGCCAGGTTCAAAGGTTTATTAAATTCGCTACATTTCTCTATTACCTGGTTTTCGGTATGGAGGTAGTCAGTTGTCCAATATTTGCTTGCTGGCTTACATTGGTGGGTTGTGTTGTTCCAATTGATAGACTGTTCGATTTTATCTGAATGTTTATAAATATACATAGAGGGATATCGCTATTCTAAGCAAATAAAGGGAAATTTATAAACATTTACGTGAAAATGTTGGACATTATCCATTATCAAAGAAAGTTATCGTATATAAAGATCGTTACAAATAAAATCGCATAGATCATTAGAAAACTGGTCAAGTGCCCCTTGGATCTTTGTTGTGTCAAAGGTTTTAGTAATTGTTGTTATAGGCGCGATTCTACGGTCATCGCCCCATGGAAACCATCAGAGATTATTAGTTCTTCATAATCCTGCCCAATTCTTTTAACAGTGTCTTTGTAATTAGCATTAGCAGCTATCCTATTTAAGATCACGCAGGAGTCTCCCATTTAAAAATCTTACAAGACAGAGTCTGAGTCTGATCAATAATCCAAAAACTCCCGTTGGGCTCCCCAACTATCACGTTTTTAGCTGGCAAGTCATGTCAAATGCTGTCAGGTTGATATGACGTGATGAGTGTTTAGTTCTTGGTTAGTTAAAGAGATGTCACTATGCTCTATTATTTCGCAATATTGTTGCAAATACAAAAAGTAATTCATAAGTTATATTTTATTGCGCTTTACGTTATTATCTCATTGTTTTATTACGAATACAATACAATCTACGAGAAATATACAAAAACAATGCGCAAAAGTGGCACAAAACAAAGTAGCAAAGCAAATACTGATAAATTCGTCACAGGGCGACACACATCCTTTTTAGATATTTTGAGACAGTGGATCGGTAGTTTGTATTTTTACTTTTTGAAGTTGTCCTGATATCAAACATCAATTTTGTGTACTAACTATATGGGTACAGAATGCTGTTTGCAACCATTGAACTCTGTTCCTGTCAAATAATCTAAAGTTTTTATCGTGGTTTTCAAAATTATTTGTGAGTCCTAGCTACCACTCTCCTCTCAGGCTAGATTATTACTTAGACAAAAAAACATATTGTGCGAGTGTATTATATTTTGGTTGGCCGATTTGTAATGAAAAATGTGATATGTTGTATATCACCTATTAATCTGAAAACAATTTCAGTTTCTTTAATGGATATTGATCAAATCAATGACTAAGTTTAATTATACATATTTTATTTTGTAATAGTTTTTATAATTTATGTAGCTTTATTAATTTTTCCTGTCATTTCTTTAAAAAAATGCTTCCTGTAATTAAAAATGCAGGCAAAAGTTACTATTCTACGCAGACGAAGTTGCGGGCACAACTAGTGTAATAATAAAAGCGTCGATGGCCGAGTGGTTAAGGTCGTTGCTTGCCATGCGAGAGGTCGCCAGTTCAAACCCCGCCTGGTACCAATGTGTTTTTCAAAATTTGAAATTCATATGTACCATCATTCGACGCTTTAACGGTAAAGGAAAACATCGTGAGGAAACCTGCACGCCTAAAAAAAATTCTAAGGTTGTATCGTCGACCAACCCGCACTTGGCCAGCGTGGTCGACTAAGGCCTTATCGCCCTAGTTTAGGGTAGGCCCGTGCCCCAGCAGTAGGGACGTATATGGGCTGATGATGATGTAATAATAAGTTATGCCTTAAATAAGACTTAGAATTTTTAAGGATACGGGCCCCAGCGTGCGTGTAATACACTGGCTGTTTTTTTCTTTTTTTAAATAGATCGATGTATTTCAACCAGCACTACATGGGGAATCCCATTAAATCGGAGGAGCCTATTGCGCGGGGCCAGTCTAAATGTTAATACGGTGACCAACGGACAATACTATGCAAATATCAGCCCTCGGATATTGCCCTAGTAATGTATGCGCGCCCAATAACATCCTCACGGCATACCTGACTTCTTTAAATTTGATATCGGGACAAATCTGAACCTTAGTGCGTTGACTTAAAAGACTTGGGACATTCGGCAAATGCATTATACGTGTATGGGGAATATAAATATTTGATGCGATTGTTGGGTAAGTACATATGTATGTGGGTGTAAGTACATATTATGTATATGTGGGAAACAGGTGCGGGCCTAATCGAAGGATGCAGTGGATATTGTCACGTACATAATTGTCAGAAAGTCCTGCCTACAATTAAAAGCTAAATTCAAACGGTTGCTTAGTCCAACTCTCTTATCTATACTAATATTATAAAGCTGAAGAGTTTGTTTGTTTGTTTGTTTGTTTGTTTGAACGCGCTAATCCCACGGAACTACTGTTCGAATTGAAAAAATATTCTTGTGTTGGATAGACCATTTATCGAGGAAGGCTTAAGGCTATATAACATCACGCTGCGACTAATAGAAGCAAAGAAATAATAGAAAATGTGGAAAAAACGGGGGAAAACGCGAACGAAGTCGCTGGCACAGCTAGTCTAAACATAAAAATAAACTCGAAAACTTTTAAAACACCAAAACCAAAAAAAGATTGAAAAGGACGCTATATCTTAGCTTTGCTAATATAAAAAAAAATCTTAAAACAAAATCGGGTACTTACTTTCCACCAGCCGAATACCGTCTCTCGTGTCGAGTTACTTTTCATCTACCCTCACATTGCATAAAAAGTCATCCACGTTTCTTTAAATCACGAATAATCTCCCTTGACCATTGTTTAATCTCTCCCTTTCCAAAAATATTGCTCAGAGTCTTAGTATGTTTGGTATTGAAAAAGATACAGATATGTATGGATGCTTCTTGGTGACCCCAGAGAGCAAAGAATCTGAGAGAAAGGAAATTTTGAATGAAATTAAAGGTGAAATGTGTAAAATGGGAAGAATTACAGAAATTCAGGATATGAAACAGATCATGAAGGCATACAAGATTGAAGACCTGCAATTTATGGCTACAAAGAATATAATTTCGTTTTAATATGTAACACTAGTTTATATCAACGGTATTGTCTTACTAAACAAAACATTGAATTTGTTTTAATAAAATGTCATACTACATTATCCCGTAATTTCGGTTCGGTCTTCAAGTAATTACTTTAAAACCTACATTTTCAGTACTTGTACAAATAAATACTAACATACTTAGAAACAATAAGAAAACCAAGTAAGTTCCTAGTCGGCGTTACATAAAGAGTGCCATTCCGGGCATTCCTTAACGAGTGGGGGGTTGTCCCCCTCTTTGTGGGAGAGGAGCGCTTACAATGAAATCCGTCGAAAGCAAATTAGACTACAACTTCTGTCGCCTGCGTATAGACTGGATTCATCGGATCGTAATTGCTGCCTATTCATCATCGGAATTTTTCAAGGTTCCGCAGAAGACGTAAGGTTTTTGACTTTCGCGTTCTATTACACTAAATATTAGTCTTTTTGGGTCTACACGCGTTATTAGCGTTCACTCAAATAAAATAAGATTCTTATGAACCAAATATTTTGAGTTTTCTATATAAAACTAGTGACCCGCCCTCGCTTCGCTTAGGGTGATACATAAAAACCTTCCTCTTAAATCCCTCTATCTATTGAAAAGACAAAAGCAATTGCGTAGTTTTAAAGATTTAGGCATACATATGGATATAGGGACAGAAAAAACAACTTTGATTTATACTATGTGGTGAAGACTCCAGGATAATCTCATTCCACCTGATGATAAACGGTCGTGAGGTGCCTGAGACTGTCGACCTCACCCTATATTATTTTACTCTCTTGAATCTTTTATTGTTTTAGGAGACATACTGCTATATCCTTCGGTTGGCACCCATATATATCTTGATCAAATAAATTCTACAAATTAAATATAATAAAACACACATTGACACAGACTTCCTTTTTATTACAAATATTAATTGCACATAAGAACATTTCATACAAAAATATATTCTTAATTAAAAAGATTCCCACTAAAACAAACTAGAAAATTGCAATAGAATATCGAGACTTCCATTGTTATAGAAAAGATTTTTCGATGCAATAAACTAAATTTTCAGCAAAATACAGAAACAAAATTTCTAAACTTCCTTATTTTAAAATCAAAAGCAAATCAGATGTCAAGAAGTTTCCGACTATACTTAGATATTTTTATTTACTTAGCAAATTTTAAATCAATTATTATAAATAATGAAAAAGTTTTATAATAAATTATGTTGATGTAAAATATTTAATTGACAAAATTGTGGCCTAAATAATTACGAAGCAAAATTGTGAGAATTTTAAATTTTATAATAGGATTCGATAATATTTATTTATTTATAAACAATTCAACAATCTATCTAACTATACATTTGTGACAATAAATGGTAACATTTCATCTTTGAATTAATATTTATAATTATTTAAAAGATCACGATTGATCGAACAATATTTATTTATACATTTTTATCACATTATTATTGGGTTGAATAACAGTGAGTTACATTTCCCTCTAATATATAGAACTTCATAGCAAATATCAAAATACCATCGAATCAATTGCCAAAAAAAAAACAATACATTAAGAAGTCATGTAGGGAAATGGCCGTAATATATCAAGGTCAATTGTATTCCAGCTATTCCATTTACACATACGCTGGTATTTTACAGTTCGAACTCCTTATTAACTTATATAACTGTAGTAATAAAAAAGTATATTTAAAACAGGCGACGTCCCATGTGACTATCTCATAATGCATCTTCTACATTTTAAAGTGAAATGTAGCTCAACCCTCAATACATTTTGAGACATATAATAGTTATGACAATGAGAAACAAATTTTTGTGACGATTCGAATCAAACGTATAAAATCAGCAAAGAAGCCAAAACTGCACTAGCACGGATCAGCATTAAAATAAAATTAAAGGATAATAAATTTTCACTAAAAATATATTATGAACTAAAATAAAAGTTTTTCTACTTAAAAAAACCTAAGATTATGACAAGGCGTGAATTCGAAAAATAGAAGTGGATATTGAGTGCATTTTGAATTAATTCAATCTATTTCAGCGAAGATATCTTTTGTGTAAAAATTGTACAGTTTTTAAATAAATTGTATGGTAACTCTTTCGTCCTATGAACTAATCTATATTTATATTACAGTAAAGTACACATTTGTGACGTCATTCTGAGAGAGCCCGTTCAGATCATAATCCGAATTAGTTTGATTGCTATAATCAGTGGCATCGACTATGGCTTCGACATAATTTCAGTGACTTCAAAACATGCATTGTTTGCTGTTACTTGTTTGCAAAATAACGGTAATCAAAATGTTTAATTATAAAGTTTATCAATACCACGTCCCACGTTGAAGCATATTTAATTAAATCTAATGTGTTCAATTGCACACGCCAGTGGTTTGAGTTTGTATGGGATAAAGGCTTGCCACTCGTCACAATTTTTTTTTTACAAATATCTAGCTACCGTTCTAGGAACGGGCATAAATAAGTACGTATGTCATAAGTAAAAGTCAAATAAAAAAAAAAGAATTCTAAATAGACGAACTCATGAAATTTTAGAGAGCGAAAAGAGTAAATTGTAACTAAAAGTAAAAATTACAGTTACAATGTTTCTAAAGTCAAAACAAATTAATCTAAAGGGTAATCTATACCTTGAAGTTAAAGGTACACCGCCAACTATCAATCAGTCAGAGCGCAACGCAAATTTGATAAGCGAACTGTTCGAAAACTCTTTATTAATTTATCAAAGGTCAGCTCGAGCCTGTATAATTGAAGTTACGTTTTAATATTCGTTCACAGCGACCGCCGATTCGATACTTAACCCTGAGCCACTCGATCAAAACTCTTGTTAATTACAAGTTTCAGGCGTGAAGTAAGCCGGGCGTGACAAGACCTTTGAAGGTTTAAGGGTCACGTGGCTCCACTGTGGCCAGCTGAACTTACGCCACTTATGCCGCGAGCATTTTAGGGTTGGTCTTATTGATTTCGCTATTAATGCGTCAAGACCGATAGTGCTGCCGACTTGTGACGTCAAACTGAATCTTTTACACTTTTTTTACTACGATGACTTGGAGTAGCCTCGTCATCATCACCGGACTTGCGGAGGAGCGGATGGCTCTCACCCCTAAGAATCTTTTACACATCATTACTTGACTAGCGATTGTCGCTCGAGTGTAAACACCCTTAAGTAGAGGCCGAGTTATTTGTAACAAATATTTATTTTCATCACAATACATCAAATACACACGTGTACCCACAAAAAGGCTTAATTCTTACACGGGTTTGTTATAAGCGGTATACGAATTGCGTTTGATTTCTTGATACGAAGATATTTGTAACATCTATAGATTTTTTTTAATGAGATGCTATGAAATGCTAAATATAAACGATATCTTTGTAGCAAAAAATATTGAGTTGTTAACTATACAATGATCTATTCTGGCTACACGATAAGTAATATAATTATGGAAATATAAAAAAATGGATAGTTAAAATATTCGAGACGTCCAATCATATTGTCAAACAACTGAGTATTATTTCACAAGAATTGAGGTCCTTAGATCAGTGAAGCATAGTACAGAACACAAGTTCTTTATGCATTGCAAACCCTTCCTTCACGGCAAGCAAGTCCTAGCTTATAGTAAGCCTAACGAACAAGTAACAGCAAACACGTCTATGTATTAGAACTAAGCTTCCATATCACAATATACGGCTGAACGTTACAAGCCGTAGCTACGAACGTTTTGTTCTAACTTA
Source organism: Maruca vitrata (assembly GCA_039566165.1). Taxonomy (NCBI): domain Eukaryota; kingdom Metazoa; phylum Arthropoda; class Insecta; order Lepidoptera; family Crambidae; genus Maruca; species Maruca vitrata. The sequence continues at coordinate 11,463,680 of CM076927.1, read as the reverse complement.
CAATTTATACCTAACTATATTACATACGTACATTATCGCATACGGCCGTACGACCGTGTTGGTAGTCAATTCTGTTCTCTCGTACATTTGCCTTAGGCTAAGAAAAAATATATAGACACAGTTTTGTCTAATAGTGGAACTGGGTATCTGGTAGAACAAATTGTGTCTAAAGCTTATTTGTTGCAATGTTTGTAATCGATATTCTGAGTTTATATCAGTGGCGAATCCAGTAATCATTAGACTCATGACACCTTAGCAAAGATTAAGGTGAGTTTAATAAAAAAACATTAAATTTACATAACCGATAACTACCAAGTCAAGTTTCCATACATTTATTTTCTTAAGTTCCTTTTCAACTCTGTCAAATTCACGTTACTGTAGAAAAGTATCAAAATATATTACGTCAAATCTGTTGCATGGCCGTGGTAGTTAAATGGAATTATGCAAAAGCTGTGACAAGTCACAGCTAAAAGCACATTAATATCTGGCTATAAGACTAAAGTAGTTTTATAAAGTTTTGTACACATTTTGTTCTACCAATACACGATCCTTTACATCACAATGTATAAGATTTTTCAAGCCAAGGCTTCAGCATACGAAGACGATTGATACAAAATTCGATATCGATTTAGCGGTCGATCGCGCGCCGTCTTGTATTTGAACAAGCGATTTTGAGCTTTGTCACGTCACATTAAAACTATCGTTTCTTTCAAAACAATACGTCTATTACTGACCTCCTAAGTCTGAAATACATATTTTGTTTTACGCGCGATCGACCGCCCTAACGCCGGGTCCAGACTAGTTTAATGTGTTGCCATAACGCTAAACATAAATCATACCAAGTACAAACATTACATTTAATAGCCAGCAGTGTAAGACCAAACTCGGAATCCGTTTGAAGGAGTTTGAAATTAAACTTGTTTCTGCGTTACAACCTTAGTTACTTTCAAATGTATTAAATATAACTATTTTTATATCAAAAAAACGTTAAACTTAGTTCTTAGCTGGTGTATTCTATTAAATCACATTTTGATTACTTATGAGCTTTTTTATACAGACGAAAAATTTGTTAATAAACTACTATCGACACAATTTTTTGACTATGGCAACATCTACTACACAAACCTAAAAGTCTGAACCCGTCTTAACTCAAATACAATGGTCCACTATAGGCACCGACTTACTTGTGACATCCACAATCACTGTAAGGTCCAGGTCGTCCCACCGCTATGTGGAATGTTCGAGGAGAGGTTTATGTTCGTGGTTACCCTTCTCTCGGGCCGGGAAGGAAGTCCCGGTGGCTCTGAAGGTGACGTCACCTTCGTCTGTGCACGCTAGGGGGGAGTAGACTACCCCACGTGATCTGGATTTAGGTTCGCGCGGCCTGCGCATCTGTGGAAGAGAAGAGCATGTGAACAAAATGGCGGCGAGAGGATGATTAAAATGGCGGCACGAAATAAACAAAGAGGTTAAGTTCGTTCGTATCGTTCGTTCATTACTTTTTTACAAACTTGATGGCCATTTGGTACCATTTTCTTACGTCAGGACTAGTGGTTTCGTTCCTTTATGGGACAAATATGTATGATGAACATCGGTGTTTGTTCTGCGTCAGGATGTATATATTTACGTTAACTTGTATGTATTCGACTGTTTAATCAATTTTCTTAACACCAGTGCCAAAGCTACTTACCACGGCTTCAGATCAATGTATGTGATATATATTTATTTCGTGTCGAACATGTCTTGTGTGAATATCGATGGATACACACCTGATGTGCCCAAAAGCTCCTTCTGACGCAAATATGGTACACAAGTTGGTGCTTTCTCTATCAGTGCTTAGTAAGAATCTTTTCAGAAATTAACTTCTTCAACCGATTCATTTCTACGGCAGGAGTTCCTATCTAAATAGCACCTACAGGGCTGGCTCACAACAGCCCTGAGCGGTTTATACAAACTAATTATATTTAATGCGTTTAGTTGTTACCGCACCTAACAGCTGTTTGCGTCTAGTTCTGCATTTGCGTACACATTCTGTACATGTTATTCTCAGTAGCCGTATCTGTTAAGTTACGAAGTTATTATGCGAATTTATATATGGAAAAGCTGCAAATAATGTGAGTGTACTGGTCGCATCACAACGGTTCGAATAGCAAACCTGCTAAGTATTCATAAAAAAAACTGTCTCACTTATTGTTATAGGTTATTAACCGGAAGTGAAAATATACAAGTATCTTGCAAGCCTAAAACAGCCATTAGCTTCTTAGGACAGGTAATAAATAATTAAGTAATGTACTAGTAGCTAACTTACAACCTTATTACAAATAGTCCAGTCATTTAAGCTTAAATTAGGTAAAAATCTCGGAATTCGAGATACCCAGCTGTAAGTCTGTAAATATTTAGATATTGACACCCTAAAAGTGGTCTCAAAACCTACATATGGTAGGGTGTACGCAACTATTAAATTTTCAATGTCAAATGTCACAAATATCAGTTTTATGAACTTTTGAGCGAAACGGCAAGTTTTATCATCAAAGTGTGTAGGAGAAAATTGCTTATCATCTAATTATCTATAAAAATTGTCTCTACGTTTTATTCCTAAGATTCACCATTTCAGAGATACAGCGATGCAAATAGTTGAAAAAGTTGTATTTTCAAAAGCTTCCAGACCCCCGTGCGATTGTGCTAGACAGTTAAAATTTTCACAACTGATGTATTTCAGTAGCCTCTATAACATCTAATACTAGAAAAAGCTTAAAACCAATGTTTAAGTGGGTTCTCATACAAAAACTATGGTTTTTTTTTCTCACACTTGGCCGGTTTTTAACGTGGTTACCCCAGTAAACCTATTCCAGACGACACCTTTTATACGTGAAGAACACGTTGTTTATATGGAAGCCTAGTTAAATAATTGTTTTATGTGGTTTTTAGTACTATACATATACGTTTCAGTACATTTAAACTGCTTATTATGGGTCAAAAAGTACGAAATAACCAATTATTAGAATTTCTGTTTGAAGTATAACTGAAAAAAAAATACATTTTAAAATGTTAACTGTCCATCTAACTCGATTATGAGCGTGAAGATCCATATTAACCAAATTTAATTTAATGAAACGCAGAAATCTTAAATCTTCTGAATACTGAAAACAACACAAAACAATTATTTAACTAGGCTTCCTTATAAACAACGTGTTCTTCATGTATAAAAGGTGTCGTCTGGAATAGGTTTACTGGGGTAACCACGTTAAAAACCGGCCAAGTGTGAGAAAAAAAAACCATAGTTTTTGTATGAGAACCCACTAAAACATTGGTTTTAAGCTTTTTCTAGTATTAGATGTTATAGAGGCTACTAAAATACATAATTCGTGAAAATTTTAACTGTCTAGCACAATCGCACGTGGGCCTGGAAGCTTTTGAAAATACAACTTTTTCAACTATTTGCATCGCTGTATCTCTGAAATGGTGAATCTTAGAAATAAAACGTACAGACAATTTTTATAGATAAATAGAAGATAAGTAATTTTCTCCTACACACTTTTATGATAAAACTTCCCGTTTCGCTCAAAAGTTCATAAAACTGATATTTGTGACATTTGACCTTGAAAATTTAATAGTTGCGTACACCCTACAATATGTAGGTTTTGAGAACACTTTTAGGGTGTCAATATCTAAGTATTTACAGACTTACAGCTGGGTATCTCAAATTCCGAGATTTTTTCCTAATTTGACTGGACTAAAATTCGTAAACAGTTAACATACCTAGCTATTCTAATAATCAAATCTGATAACGTATTATAAAGTACATAAAACAACCTTAACGATAATACAATAAACCGAACACTCAGAGTTTGTAATTTAAATAATATCTGTGGAACCCTAAAAAAACCAACAAAGTGACGGTGAAATACGTTGAATAAATTCGCTGAGTTATTCTAAAACAGCCATTTTCATTTAGAGCTTAGTTAGGGTTTTAGGAGTAATTAGCGAAGGGCTTTGAACTTGAAATTAGATTGTGATTAAGAAATTAGAATATAAACGCTCCTCTAATGGGGGAATTATCGGCAGTCGTAGCAGATCGAATCATAATTCGATGGCTCCGCCGAATAAACGTGCATGTGAAAAACGTCAATTTTACAGGAGAGAATAAAAACGTTTAATCCTTAATATCTCGGGTATTATTATAGGTAGGTTAAAACAATGTATATTGAAATTAAAGATAAAAAAATAATCTTATAGCTGATATAATTTATTTTAAGGAATAGTCGTTAATTTAGTCAATAATCAAGAAAATCCATATTATACGATTACTCGAGTGAAATTAGAGCAGTCAGTTGACTGTTATAGATCATTACACGTTTATTCGTGTGAATTTAAACGATGTTGATGAACATAAAGCAATGATGCACTATTATTCTAGGGAAATCTCGCGTCTTTTGATGGCGGCTGCAATTGTTTGCACGCTTGTACTACAGAAATATTTGGTGATCCATGGATGGTAATAAAAATTACATTTATATTCGTGTCATTAAGTTAGCCTTACAATGTGTTATGCATATTAACATTATGAATTCACGCTATGTAATATTAAAATGTTGCATAATCTTTAAAGGGAAAATAAACAAAACCTCTGTTTTTATATATTATTTTTATTTATTATCATAATAATAACAATGAAACTATTTTTCATAATAATCAGCCTATGACATTCATAGAGATATTTCTCATTATTATAGAAATTGCGCAAAAATCAACAAAAAAACAAACAGCTTATCTTATAAGCATTTTGAGAACTAAATAAATTCCAACATAATCTTTAATGAAATTGTCGTCATCTCAGCCCATTGCTGCCAACTGCTGAGCATAGGCCTCTTCCGAAGCTTTCCAACAAAACCCAGCGATTTTCACCAGGTCGTCGGTCCATCTGGTAGGTGGTCGTCCCACACTGCGCTTTCCAGTACGTGGCCTCCACTCCAGGATCTTTCGGCCCAAACGACCGTCCAATCTTCGTGCTATGTGGCCGGCCCATTGCCACTTCAGTTTGCTAATCTGGTGGGTTATGTCAGCAAGTTTGGTTCTTCTACGGATCTCCTCATTTCTGATTCGATCACGTAGAGAAATGCCGAGCATAGCCCTCTCCATAGCTCTCTGCGCGACATTGAGCCTTCTAAAAAGATCTTTTGTGAAGCACCACGTCTCAGCGCCGTAAGTCATCACAGACACTGAGGTATTTTGGACGAGACCACGTTGTGCAGTTTCCCGAACGCTGCCCAGCCGATTTGCATCGGCCTACTGACTTCTCTCTCTAAAGTTGATTTTCCTAAACGGATTGCCTGTCCAAGGTAGATATATTCGTCCACAATTTCGAGAGTAAAGTTCCCAACAGTTTGTACGGTGGCTGCAACATTAAACATTTTTTTTGTTTTATCCATGTTCATTCTAAGACCCACTTGTTGGGAAACTTTATCGAGGTCATCGAGCATTTGTCCTAGATCTTCCAGCGACTCGGCCATGACTACGATGTCATCAGCAAATCGAAGGTGAGTGATGTATTTCGCCTTGCCAATAATATTGATACCAAGTCCTTGCCATTCCAGCAGCTTGAAGGATTCCTTCAGAGCAGCAGTAAACAGTTTCGGAGATATGACAACTACCTGTCGTACTTCTCTTTGTAAGGGGATTTCCTTCGTGCGATTTTCCTGTACTCGGACTGACATGGTGACGCTGTTATACAAACACTTCAACACTTCAATGTACCGATAATCTACATGGCATCGCTGTGGGGATCTAAGAACCGCCCAAATTTCGACGGAATCGAAGGCTTTTTCATAGTCCACGAACGCTAAGCATAGTGGCCGATTATACTCCTCCGTCTTCTGTATAATCTGCCGCAGCGTAGGTATGTAAGTGCTCAATGGTACTAAAGCCTTTTCGGAAACCGGCTTGTTCGGAAGGCTGGAAGTCATCAAGCCTGCGTCCGAGACGATTCGTGATGACTCTAGAGAACAGCTTGTAGACATGGCTTAGCAGTGTTATGGGCCGGTAGTTCTTCAGAAAGGTTTTGTCACCTTTTTTGAAGAATAAGACCACAACACCCCTGTTCCATGCTTCTGGCGTTTTGCCGTCGAGCGGGGAGAAATAAAAGAGCTTCTGAGGGACTTTTAGTACCGGTGTTCTACCCGCTTTCAGGAGCTCTGTAGTGATTCCATCCTCACCCGGTGTCTTGTTTTTCTTAAGTTGTTTGAGAGCCATTCTTATCTCGTACAGGCTGATATCCGGGATGTCTTCGGTATAGTGTCGGGTTAGCTTGGCTCTGGGGTCTGTCGCCACAATAGCTGGCTCAGCACAGAGCGAGGTATATAACTGCCCATAGAACCTCTCTATCTCCCGTAGCACCTCTGACTTGTTTGACGTCACGCGTCCAGTCGCGTCTTCAGTCTTCAGCTTTGTCAGTTGGCTTTGCCCAATAGACGCGTCTCTTGCGAACACTTTGGAGCCTTGGTTTCGCTTAATTGTCTCCAACACGCTGGGTATTAAAGGAGCGTAAATCATATCGCAGAGACTTCCTAATCAGTATATTCAGCTGCCTATATGACTCAGCTTCATCCGAAGTTTTCAGCGTCAAAAAACGTCGACTAGCCTGATGAGGATGAGGTGTCGGGTATGGTCGGATAGTTTTTGAGGTCTTTTTTTACGTGGCTTTTGAAAAACTTGGACCGTACCGTATGAACATTTCAGTTTACAGCCTGCTATTTATATCTTCCACTGATGAACAGCCGTCCAGCCATTGAAAGCGATTTGACAGTTCAAGCTGAAAGTTCTCGGGGTTTTGGATATGTGCCTTCGATGGTCGGAGCGTAGACTTCACCAGACGCGTTCTTTCCAGTTTGACGTTGATATTCAATGTGCCTCTAACGATACGGTGATCACTTTCGGTTTTAATCCTGTTGATCACAGAGACGCCATTGAAATGACGTCTCCTTATGGTCATGATGTAGTCTATCTCATTTTTAGTTCAGCCATTCGGACCCAACCAGGTCCATTTTCTGTTCGGAAGAATGAATTCTTCATAAAAAGTCCTTCTTTCTCCATAAAGTCAGCTATCATCTGTCCCCTGAGATTCCGATGTTCATATCCAAATTTTCAAATGTTCTTATCCAAATTTTTTTCGACGTACGTGTTTTACTGGTAAGCGCTCAAGCGAGACTGAATTTGAATTTGATTGAGACGTCCCACTTTCAGCTCACCATCGCTTCTACGGCCCAGCTTTGCATTGAAGTCTCCCATTACAACAGTGAAATGTGTTTTGGAGCTATGTATGGCCCCTACTAATGTCCTCATACAGCTTCCACTTCAACACTTTGTATTCTTACGCCGTCACCACACGGCTGGTGCTTGATTTATAGCAATAAATTATAAAACTTATCTATTATTACCCTGCGAGACCCGATTGCAAAAATTGATTGTCGTTTATATTTGGTTAAGGCACTTTTACTCTACTTTTTATTTTATTAAGAATAATGAAATACTGGTGCTTGATTTATAGCAATAAATTATAAAACTTATCTATTATGGTACGAAACAATGCAAAATTATTTGCTAAGTTACTTCTCGTGCAAGACACATTACTCAAAAAAGCATCAAAAAAATATACACGAATAAACGTGCAAACGCATATTGCCTATACTTAACAACAAAGAACTAACAATATCAAACGTTTTGCTGTTTATACACGTTTATTCTTGTGAAACAGAGAGAGTATGAAGCATGTAATAGTCAATTAAAATAATATTCTTGGGACAAAAAAATATATTATTTCCGTGGAAAAAAGGTTTTTAATGCAATTACAGGCTTGTTTATAATCAAAAAATTCTAAAAAAAATTGGGGAGGTAGAGGAGAGGCTAATGTAACGAAATACCAAAAAAAAATTTTTTTGTGCAATGGCTATTACACGTTTATTCGGTGGGGCCATCGAATTGGCATTGAACAGACATTAATTAGAATATATTTTTACTCGTAACAAATTTTCGATTCGCAATTTTCGCTTTTCTCAGTTCAAAATTAAAGTATTCGTTGATTTTATGCCAAAAACTGCATTTAATCCGGTTTGTATCTAGTTTATTCATATTCAATTTCTAGGAATTGAACTGCGATAAATTGGTAAATTGAAAACAGTAAACCAGTGTGAAAAAACTAAGCGTAAATATAAACCGAATTGAATGGTGGACAGTTTCAATAGAAATTATACAAACACGGTCGGATAAACTGATCTTAAATAATCAAAAATTCGAATGTAAATAGTAAACGTGATATTATGTACTTCGTTACTTCAAATACTTAATTGATATTTGTAATCAAAACATCATTTAGCGCTCGCCAAAATGTTCCAGTCGTAATATTGGGACGTTAATTTGATATGATCGGCCGAATGAATAACGGAACGAACGCGTTCATTTAGGAAGCCACTGTATAAGGGCGACTACACACGATGACATGGCAACAAGTCACTTCCGTATTATATTTTTTATTTCATAGGGTTTACCAACGAAATATATTTAACGACTTAATTTTTATTTTTATTCAATTTCAATCAACTAAATACAAACAACGCTAAATTGTTGTAGCACCGTTGTGATTTCTAAGAAACGTTGCAATAATACATAGGTTGTGACAAATAAATTGATTAATTACTTTATGGTTCAATCTTTTCACGAGTCTAGCATAGACTCCGACCCTCCGGAATTAAGACAAATATTTTTATTTTCCTTTTGCGCAATGCTTATTTTAACGGATACAATTATAACTCATGTTTCTTTGACTCTGAATCTTTGTTTTTACTTGATAAAATCAGAGGGAAGTGGTAATTAATAGTGTCCATTAATTGCCTTAAAAACTTCAGTATTGAGTTGTCATACGACTCGACCCATATAGACACCTCTGTGATTGTCATTTGACACCATCTAACACCCAGTACTAACTGTGTAATTGTATCCAAAACTTTACTGACACGCGACCCGTCGCTCAGGCACGTTCAACCATCGCTGCGTCATTGCGTCATCACGGCTCGCGTCATTGCGTCACCGTGTGAAGCGCGCCCTAGGGATCGCGATGTAATTGTATCGAGTAGCGCAAATTGATTGCCCGCCACCGCCGGTATCATACGTGCTCATTAGCCGGAATTGTTGCTATCACAAATGACGCATAGTCATAGGCGGGCTGGGCAAATATTTATAAACAAAAGTGAATCGTTAGATGGTCGATAGACGAGAAATTGAAGACCGGATGAACCCATTGCGGTGGGTAATTTTTTTTATCACTTCTGTCAATGGCCAGGACCATTTTTGTGACATATAAATTGATATTTGAATGCCGAGAGGAGTAAATAGGTATCGAAATCTCTTGAGTCTATAAGCCTTGTAGGAAATAATATCTCATATTGAACGTAGGTAAATACATTTCTAACTTTATCGATATTCGGGTCCTATTCGAATCAGAGTAATCTTACAAACTTGTAATACCTTACAAACAGTACCAAAAATCACTTTATTTACATGTCATTTGCAAAAACAACGGTAATTATATTTTGAAACAAAAATACCTTTTCTTATAAGTCAGCATGTATATTTATACCAAGCCATTAATAGATATACTTTTCAAAGCAAATTACATTTTAACTACCACAAAACGTATTTTCGAAGACACGTGTGGACGATTACAGTTTACGTAGAAACGCAAAATTCTACGAATTAGATCCGATGGCATATTACATCCTTGTATGACATTTATATGAAATTTTGCTCCGAAATATTTTTGTATACGCCCGGGACAATACCGGTTTCCACGACGGCGCTCTGTCGTCATTCCAATTACGCCTACCCACAAAAGACATAAGGTTGAAATTCCAAACTCATCAAGCTTCGAAGTTCATTAATAAAAATAATTAGTACGTAATCATTCGGCTAATGGGCCGTTCGCAAAGGTTGATTCACTCGGTCAACTTCTGACAAACGATATTAACTCAGTCAAAGACCGTAATTACACTGGAAATTAAATTTTCAGGAATGGTCAGTTGATGTATTACTTGAACAAAGCCTTACTAGCAAGCGGAGTTAGATAATTGGAATTCACAAACTTGCGGGCGACCAAATTCATTAAAACTTGAAAGGAAAAAGTGGGATTGATAAGCGACATACTTTAAAAAACAATCAGCCGAATACCAAAACGATAATTGGCTTTTCAAATGAATTGTTCATTCCTTCGATGGGCTTTGAAACTAAAATATTTTCAGTTATAAAACACTTTGAACAAACGAATTACACCTCGACTTTTTATTGTTTTAGTACTAAGTCTTTAATTGAACCTAACATTACGAATAGAACCACAACCAAGTAACAAAACTGTTGTAGATTTCGCTGCGCTGATGAGGCCAAATGTTTTTTTTATTCTATCGGCGTGCAGCGAGGAGCACTCCGCTATGCGCCGTGTGCCGCGCCTGCCTACACACCGTGTCACACACAGACCTGCAGCGCGAGCAGGACGGTCAGGAACAGCACCAGCGCGGCGGCGCAGACCGCCAGCGTCACCAGCAGCGGCGCGGCGTGCAGCGAGGAGCACTCCGCTATGCGCCGTGTGCCGCGCCTGCCTACACACCGTGTCACACACAGACCTGCAGCGCGAGCAGGACGGTCAGGAACAGCACCAGCGCGGCGGCGCAGACCGCCAGCGTCACCAGCAGCGGCGCGGCGTGCAGCGAGGAGCACTCCGCTATGCGCCGTGTGCCGCGCCTGCCTACACACCGTGTCACACACAGACCTGCAGCGCGAGCAGGACGGTCAGGAACAGCACCAGCGCGGCGGCGCAGACCGCCAGCGTCACCAGCAGCGGCGCGGCGTGCAGCGAGGAGCACTCCGCTATGCGCCGTGTGCCGCGCCTGCCTACACACCGTGTCACACACAGACCTGCAGCGCGAGCAGGACGGTCAGGAACAGCACCAGCGCGGCGGCGCAGACCGCCAGCGTCACCAGCAGCGGCGCGGCGTGCAGCGAGGAGCACTCCGCTATGCGCCGTGTGCCGCGCCTGCCTACACACCGTGTCACACACAGACCTGCAGCGCGAGCAGGACGGTCAGGAACAGCACCAGCGCGGCGGCGCAGACCGCCAGCGTCACCAGCAGCGGCGCGGCGTGCAGCGAGGAGCACTCCGCTATGCGCCGTGTGCCGCGCCTGCCTACACACCGTGTCACACACAGACCTGCAGCGCGAGCAGGACGGTCAGGAACAGCACCAGCGCGGCGGCGCAGACCGCCAGCGTCACCAGCAGCGGCGCGGCGTGCAGCGAGGAGCACTCCGCTATGCGCCGTGTGCCGCGCCTGCCTACACACCGTGTCACACACAGACCTGCAGCGCGAGCAGGACGGTCAGGAACAGCACCAGCGCGGCGGCGCAGACCGCCAGCGTCACCAGCAGCGGCGCGGCGTGCAGCGAGGAGCACTCCGCTATGCGCCGTGTGCCGCGCCTGCCTACACACCGTGTCACACACAGACCTGCAGCGCGAGCAGGACGGTCAGGAACAGCACCAGCGCGGCGGCGCAGACCGCCAGCGTCACCAGCAGCGGCGCGGCGTGCAGCGAGGAGCACTCCGCTATGCGCCGTGTGCCGCGCCTGCCTACACACCGTGTCACACACAGACCTGCAGCGCGAGCAGGACGGTCAGGAACAGCACCAGCGCGGCGGCGCAGACCGCCAGCGTCACCAGCAGCGGCGCGGCGTGCAGCGAGGAGCACTCCGCTATGCGCCGTGTGCCGCGCCTGCCTACACACCGTGTCACACACAGACCTGCAGCGCGAGCAGGACGGTCAGGAACAGCACCAGCGCGGCGGCGCAGACCGCCAGCGTCACCAGCAGCGGCGCGGCGTGCAGCGAGGAGCACTCCGCTATGCGCCGTGTGCCGCGCCTGCCTACACACCGTGTCACACACAGACCTGCAGCGCGAGCAGGACGGTCAGGAACAGCACCAGCGCGGCGGCGCAGACCGCCAGCGTCACCAGCAGCGGCGCGGCGTGCAGCGAGGAGCACTCCGCTATGCGCCGTGTGCCGCGCCTGCCTACACACCGTGTCACACACAGACCTGCAGCGCGAGCAGGACGGTCAGGAACAGCACCAGCGCGGCGGCGCAGACCGCCAGCGTCACCAGCAGCGGCGCGGCGTGCAGCGAGGAGCACTCCGCTATGCGCCGTGTGCCGCGCCTGCCTACACACCGTGTCACACACAGACCTGCAGCGCGAGCAGGACGGTCAGGAACAGCACCAGCGCGGCGGCGCAGACCGCCAGCGTCACCAGCAGCGGCGCGGCGTGCAGCGAGGAGCACTCCGCTATGCGCCGTGTGCCGCGCCTGCCTACACACCGTGTCACACACAGACCTGCAGCGCGAGCAGGACGGTCAGGAACAGCACCAGCGCGGCGGCGCAGACCGCCAGCGTCACCAGCAGCGGCGCGGCGTGCAGCGAGGAGCACTCCGCTATGCGCCGTGTGCCGCGCCTGCCTACACACCGTGTCACACACAGACCTGCAGCGCGAGCAGGACGGTCAGGAACAGCACCAGCGCGGCGGCGCAGACCGCCAGCGTCACCAGCAGCGGCGCGGCGTGCAGCGAGGAGCACTCCGCTATGCGCCGTGTGCCGCGCCTGCCTACACACCGTGTCACACACAGACCTGCAGCGCGAGCAGGACGGTCAGGAACAGCACCAGCGCGGCGGCGCAGACCGCCAGCGTCACCAGCAGCGGCGCGGCGTGCAGCGAGGAGCACTCCGCTATGCGCCGTGTGCCGCGCCTGCCTACACACCGTGTCACACACAGACCTGCAGCGCGAGCAGGACGGTCAGGAACAGCACCAGCGCGGCGGCGCAGACCGCCAGCGTCACCAGCAGCGGCGCGGCGTGCAGCGAGGAGCACTCCGCTATGCGCCGTGTGCCGCGCCTGCCTACACACCGTGTCACACACAGACCTGCAGCGCGAGCAGGACGGTCAGGAACAGCACCAGCGCGGCGGCGCAGACCGCCAGCGTCACCAGCAGCGGCGCGGCGTGCAGCGAGGAGCACTCCGCTATGCGCCGTGTGCCGCGCCTGCCTACACACCGTGTCACACACAGACCTGCAGCGCGAGCAGGACGGTCAGGAACAGCACCAGCGCGGCGGCGCAGACCGCCAGCGTCACCAGCAGCGGCGCGGCGTGCAGCGAGGAGCACTCCGCTATGCGCCGTGTGCCGCGCCTGCCTACACACCGTGTCACACACAGACCTGCAGCGCGAGCAGGACGGTCAGGAACAGCACCAGCGCGGCGGCGCAGACCGCCAGCGTCACCAGCAGCGGCGCGGCGTGCAGCGAGGAGCACTCCGCTATGCGCCGTGTGCCGCGCCTGCCTACACACCGTGTCACACACAGACCTGCAGCGCGAGCAGGACGGTCAGGAACAGCACCAGCGCGGCGGCGCAGACCGCCAGCGTCACCAGCAGCGGCGCGGGCGCGCTGCGGGCGGCGGGCGCGGCGTGCAGCGACGACCACTCCGCTATGCGCCGCTTGCCTGCCCCCGATGAGTTTATGCATTCGCCTACAAACAAAACGTCGTATTTAATACAATACATTACACAATTTTGTAGCATATATCATAGTTATTTTCTCTCTCTCTCTCTCTACCACCATCTCTTTCTCATTCTTTCTTGGCCGGAGCTGGCTATAGCGACGCTGTAATCATACTATCCAATCAAAAACATAAATGTGAAATGAGAGCCAAGTTCAATATTATGATAATTGCCTTGGTTGTTGACTTCAACGACAAAAGAAGTGAGATCTAAATGGGTGCCAAGTTCAATGGTCAACCCTGAAATTTATTTATAAGTAACACTATAACATACCTATCATATCTTCTTATAACATAAGATAATGTATGGTGGTAGCCTATGAAGGTCTGTCTTGGCTAGTTTCTATAAACCTACCAACGTATTATTATGTTCGCTCGCTAGTTTCTACCAACAATCCAAATTTTCGACCGACAAATACCAAACTAACCAAGACAACTAACTAGACTACTAACTAACTAACTAAAGAAAACTAGCCAAGACAGACCTTCATAGGCTACCACCATACATTATCTTATGTTATATGAAGATATGATAGGTATGTTATAGTGTTACTTATAATTAAATTTCAGGGTTGACCATTGAACTTGGCACCCATTTAGATCTCACTTCTTTTGTCGTTGAAGTCAACAACCAAGGCAATTATCATAATATTGAACTTGGCTCTCATTTCACATTTATGTTTTTGATTGGATATCATTACTTTTTGTAGAAAAGTATATATCATCGTAACGCCGTAGGTCCTTTGAAAAGGACAAATTCAAAACTAAAACTAGACTTTATAAATATAAAACAATTGAATCAGTTACTGTATTTTCCTACGTTTACGGGGTATAAACCTAAGTAATAAATATGAAAACCGACTATAAGTACCTACTCTTAATTGTAAATAAGTAAGTATGTATACCTAAATATATACTTAGTGCTCTGCCTTCCCCGGTATATAGGCGTGATTAGGCACTAATTAGGTATTTATGTTAAGCGTTCATAATAGAACCTAACCGCAGCAGTGGTCTCCTTTTTCACGGCTTTCAGGGTGAGTGCGACAGGCTCAACATGGTCTATTGTGCCTGTCGACCTCATATGTGGATCTCACTACCGCTTACCATCAGGTGGAGTGAGGTCATCTTGTTAGCCTCTTATAAAAATAAAAAAATAAAAAATAAACCTAATTATTAAAAAATTGCCAGTTTTTTATTTTTTCCTTTGTATTCATGTAATTACCTATCTGCATACCAAATTTTAACTCTCTAGGTAATTTGGAACTGGGTTAGAATTTTGATCTGTCAGTCAGTCAATGATAAAAATGAGGATTTTTGGACATTAATATCTAAATAACTGTTTGAGATAAGCTTATGAAATTTAGAACACATATTTATCTCGCAAGTCACAATATATGAGCCAAATTTGATACGTTTATGTGAAATAGTTTTTGATTTATGAGGGGTTCAAAAGTGGTTCCAAATGGTTCGTGTAATATTACACACGGTGCGGCTCGCCAGTTCTGTTTCTTGAACTTGGCTTGACACGCTACCGCGTGTCTAGATATGATATGACAACATAGACTTATAGCGTCGCGGCCCGGTTGCTCTAAGTGCTAGGAACCACGACGCCGCTAAGGCGATGAGGTACGCCGCGGAGTTTATGGGTACACCTCTGAGCATTGCACCTTAGCCCAGGAGCAGTTGTCGGTTTTCCATCTCAGCACCGGCAGCCGGGAGTCCCACACACCACCTTGGGTAAACCCCAGCCCAAGGTGAAGGCGGATCAAGCATTCTTCGCGTTAAAAAAAAAAGTGCTGTGGTAGCACTTTTTTTCAAACCATGTACCGGATGGCGAAGTGCCAATACCTCTGAACATTTATTGAGAAATTGTCCTTTTCAATATTATTGACTTAGCCTCATTATACAAGCTTTAACGCCTGTAACCCTAACTAGCTAGTAAAGGATTTGAGTCTTTTTTCGAAAATAAATGGGCGAGTTTAGACATGACCCAAAATTTGTTCCCTCATAAGGTTGCGAAGTTCAAACGTAAATCACTTCATAACAGAGGTTCAAGATAAAGTTTGACGGCATGGCATATATGGAAGGCTTGGAAACATATTTCTTCAAACCTTTTCGATTCAAATAAGATACATATTTTTTATATATATGACAAACAAGATGACCTCACTCCACCGGATGGTAAGCGGTAGTGAGATTCAAATAAGATACATAAATACGGCATTATATTGTCCAACACTACCGCGATCGGAATTGTTTCGCCTTTTCATACAGAAAGGATTATTACATACTTATCCAATATATGTTTAGCTTCCTAGTCATTTCGTCGGAATCTAGTATTTGTCTGAGCTAAGAAAAAACGGTACACATTCTGAGAAAGGAAAAATGGCACAAAAGGAGATGCTTACTTTGAAGTTCAAGGCTGAGACCTACTTTGGGCCGTCTAGCGTAATGAAATATAAAACGTACCTATATACGAGTATAAGTCAACGTAATACGGATATTCACATATTTTAGGCAGGCCTGTTGTCAAGGCTTAGTATGGCTAAATAGGGGTATCTATTTCATCAGAAACCTTGGGCACAGATTAAAATATATTGGGCACATATTACTGGAAATGGGTATGATTTTATATTATATCCCGATTGTGAATTCTAAATATATGTAATGATTCATTGTGCAAAGAGATTCACTAGATAGTAAACTTAAAGCTTACTTGCAACGCGATATTATTTCCTCAGAAACGTGAGTTATTGGGAAAAAACTTTTGTATGTAAAATTTCTGTAGTCCACGCGAACGAAGTAACGGGCACAGCTAGTGTATTCATAAAACACTGTTCCTGAATTTGATATTCACGGACACATTACTCTGTAAACGTGATCAACTCACCAGTGTCAGGATGGCAGCGACAGCAGTCGGCGGCAGGGGTCGCGTTGTTGCTCCGCTCAGCGCAACACGGCACGCATTGATTGTTTAATCTGTTGTGAATTTAACGTTTTGTTTGAATGCACATACAAATGTAGACTTCGATATGGGTTCTAAAAATCAGGCCAGAAAATTCTATAAGAAAACAATTTAATTGCACATTTATTATTTACAATGAATTTGAATTTTTACCCCATCAAATAATTTTATATAATTTCTTTCTTTATTCTACGTCTATTAAAACAATTTTCTTATTATTATTTTTTTGTATAAACACCTACAGCCTATATAAAAATTCAAATTAAGATGTTTATTTGCGTGCTAAGTGTAGATGTTACATAGGGTAGATCTTACAATAAAATCTATACTGCACTTAAAACTTGTGACCTTTCAGTATAGCCGAAACTATATGTACAACCGGAAATTTTGGCGGTAGTACACTTTTCAAACAGATTTCTTTAAACGCCATTAGCCCCGCCCACTGGCCAATAGAAGAGCACTTGAAGAAAATCTGTCAAAATCCAAGCAAAAACGTTCCAATAGTAGGAGAGCTAGCAAGAATTTTTGGTAGGTATTTGAGGCAAGCTGAAAACTTATCCTGTACCTCTCCTATTATATCCCAGTACGAAACTGCAGACCTGTCTGGTGAGTAGCGGGGTTAAAGCAAACCCCCAAAAATATTTTTCATCTTTTTATTTATAACTAAAAAATAAGACTCACTAAGACAAATCATTTCGATGGAACTTCTACCTGTCAGGTGAGCTGACAAATTATATTTTTTTGGATTATAAAATATATTTTTAAATAAACTAAATTGGGGGTTTGGTTTGGCCCCGCTACTCAGCCAGGTCTGCGGTTTTGTGTTGGGTTATAATATTAAAGGTATAGGACAAGTTTTCAGCTTGCCTCATATACCTACCGAAAAATTCTTGCAGGCTCTCGGACCACAATTTGGCGGGGCTTGCTCTGACAGACGCGTAAGCGCCAAGCGATTTTCACCTTATAGGTGGTCGACCGCCAGCGTTGCTGATAGTACAATATAGGGTGTCCATTAATAATATGACCAAATTTTTTTTATCGTGTTCGAATAACAATAACAGCATTCAC